>CM052798.1:125037945-125104504 GCA_028533885.1 Nasua narica | reverse complement strand
AACATCTGAATATAACCAAACACTAAACCATGCAACTAACCAGTGGTCAATAGATACTTTCCCCAATCTACTCAAATAGCTAAATATTTTAGGAAGAAAAGCTAACTTACCAAATTCCATAGAGTTTATATGGAGGATGATGACAAGAATGATACAGAGTGGTGATACAAGCCTTTCTGAAATGAGCATTCATCATTCTTATACTTTTCATGAATCAGGAGTGACATTAATAAGTAATTGGCCCTCTATCTAATTACTTCCAGAAATATTTGTGGCAAAAAGCCTAAAATCTAATTATCATATAAGTACATGCTTAGTGAAATGTACTATTACTTCTAAACTGAATATATATTTGGAATACCCTCCTAAATAATCTGGAAAAATCAAATTATTAGAAAATATTACAGGTACTATGATCTTTAGATTCCTAACATAGAACTAAAGATTAAGAAAGACTGGACAGTAAGAAGTGTAGGCATAGGTTCTTAAAGTTTAATTTAGTTTTCATTTAAACAATGCGTCATGGGGCACCTGGGTGGCTCAGCCATTGGGTGTCCACCTTTGGCTCGGGTCATGATCCCAGGGTCTTGGGATTGAGCCCCACACCGGGCTCCCTGCTCAGTGGGAAGCATGCTTCTCTCTCTCCCACTCTCCTTGTTTGTGTTCCCTCTTTCGCTGTCTCTCTGTCAAATAAATAAATAAAATCTTAAAAAAAAAACCCAAAGAGTCATAAATCACCATGCTTACCAGTATCATTGGCAGGCTCAGATGTGAGTGGTTTTGGAGCTGGTGTGTTTTTGGGTCTGGCAGCAACCTGAGACGGAGATGAAGGTGTGTTGTCTCCATTAACTACATATGAACAGCATGAGTTTTGAATTACAGTGCTTGGAGGTGCACGATTATCTGTTCCATTAGTATCTTCAACAGCCAACCTTAAAAAAAAAAAAGATGCTTTCTTTAACAAGTAAAATTAAGTAACTGTCCATCAGAATTGTCATTAAGAAAGATTTATCAAATTCTTAATATTCAAACAAAGTGATAGGTAAAAAGAGTAATGAACAAATGATATAGCATGCTTTTCTTACATTAAAGTTTACATTACTTTCAGTTCTAAGTGTATCCACACTGGCAGATAACTGTACACTCAGATACACAAATACAGTATGTCAAAATGAATTCAGTCCCTCAAAGTAATGATCAAGTCATACGTTTTAAATAGTTAAGTCTAAGATTGATCTTTATTTTAAAATGCTCTAAAAGTATTTTCAAAAAGCTTATGGAACTTTAAAAAATCAATTCCAACCTACTGTAATTTTATAGAATCCTGGAAAATAAGCTGAAAGGTCTTTAAATATTGATTAAAAATTACAATGTACTGGCACTAAAATAATGAGTATGTGAGAATCAGTAAAGCTAAATATTACATTGCAGAGTTAGAAGAATTTATAGTACATATATGAATTGCAAATCAATCAATAAATCTATAACTACAAAATCAAACATTTTAAATCTTATTGGCAGTGGATACAGAGTTGGGTGATAAGTTAACAGGTTTTCCAAATACACAGGCTACCCTATATGTGCCCTCTACAAAGCAGCTTTAATGTTTTTTAAAATACATAAATCAGGAGTGCCTGGGTAGCTCAGTTAGTTAAATGTCTGCCTTCAGCTCAGGTCATGGTCCTGGGGTCAAGCCCCCACCTACTGGGCTCCCTGCTCTATGGGGAGCCTGCTTCTCTCTTTCCCTCTACCTGCGCTTGCGCTCTATCAAATAAATAAAATCTATAAATAAATAAATATCAGATCATGTCCCTAAGCCCTGCCCATCTAACTCAAATCTATTTCTCTCCAAGTTTCTCCTTGCTTACCTTGCAGCAGATATACTATATATCAATTTTACTGAATATGAAAACATGCTGTAAAGTCTTCAAATGTTTATGTCAAATTATTATACACAGGCAGTAATATTATAATGATTAGAGGATTATCAAAAAAAAGGTTAAATATTATATTCTGAGCTGGAAGAATTTGTAGAGCATAAATTAACTAAAAATAAACTCAAGGTCTTTGCACTTGCTATGCCCTCTACCTAGAATAATGCTCTCCTGTCAGATCTCTGCATGGATAGTACATTTTTGGCTTTTTAATTGTAGCTCAAATGACACTTCTTTAGAGATGATTCCCCCGACATCTCTCTTTAAAATAAGCTCCCTTCCATTCCTGTCACCTTGTCCTATTTCAATGACTTCATAGTTCTTATCACTATCTCCCAATTAGTTAATTCTTCACTTGTTTACTATCTACCTCACCCCACCAGAATGCAATTTCACAGGAACAGGGCCAGTATTCTCAGTGCTTGGACTAGTGTCTGGCACCAAACAAGCATCTAAAAAGTATCTGATGAAAAATTGTTAAATGAATAAATGCCACTCTCCCTTCCTTTGTCACTTATGTATCTGGAACGAGAGGTTTTCAGGACGTTTGGACAGGTGAAGTCTGAACGAAGCTCCCAAGTGATTCCTATGATTTGCACAGCCCTCCCCACCACTCAGCAAGAATCTGTGATCCAGGAGTATAAATATAAGAACTGATTTGAAATTTTCTTGGTGCTGTAGATCTCACCTTTCATTCAAAATGTCTTACTATATGCAGTAAACAATATTAGATTTCAGTCTGGTGATGATTCAAGCTCCTTTACCCATCTAAAGTTGTATTTCAAAAATTATAAAAAGAGATGTGATTACAGATATATATACACACAAAAAAAATTTTAATCTACCTAATTTTTGTACCCTTTTAGTTTTTAATTTGCTCATATGCACACTAAGTAAATACATTTATTTAAGCCAAATATATATTCAGAAGATATATTTATCTGTTCAAGTGCCCTAAGAATCAGTTAATGTCAATTTAGGAATAATTATGTTAGTAACTCTGTTTATTAATAGAAGCAACACTTTGTCATACACACAGTAATTTTTTAAGTATTCTTTTTTTTTTTTTGAAGATTTTATTTATTTTACTGAAAGAGCACATGGCACAAGAGAGGGAGAAGAAGGCTCCCCGCTGAGCAGGGAGCCCAATGTGGGGCTTGATCCCAGGACCCTGAGATCATGACCTGAGCCAAAGGCAGACACTTAACTGACTAAGCCACCCAGGCACCCTATTTATTTACGTTTTTAAAATATTTCATTTATTTGCAGGGGGGTGAGCACAAGCAGGGGGGACATCAGGCAGAGGGACTAGCAGGCTCCCTGCTGAGCAAGGAGCCCGATGCAGGACTCCATCCCAGGACCTTGGGCTCGTGACCTGAGCTGAAGGCAGACGCTAAACCGACTGAGCCACCCAGGCATCTCCAGAAAGCTTTTATTAACTGTCATCAAATGTGCATGGAAGGAAGTTTCTGAGATGGCAGAGTGAGTTCTGAGGAAAGACTAATCTGTTGAGCACATATCTTACAGTGAACTAAGGAAGTTGCCAATTCAGATAGCAAAAAGACATTTTCCCACATTATCTATTTACTGGTAAAAATATGCCTAAATACAGATTTTAAGAAGCCATTTCCAATAAAAAAGAATGAATACATACTGATACATACTACAACATGGATAAACCTTATGCTAAGTAAAAACAGCTAGTAAGAGAAGATTCTATTCTTAAGGAATGTCTTTAAAAAAAAAATGGGGCGCCTCGGTGGCTCAGTGGGTTAAAGCCTCTGCCTTCAGCTCAGGTCGTGATCTCGGGGTCCTGGGATCGAGCCCTACATCGGGCTCTCTGCTCAGCCGGGAGCCTGCTTCCCTCTCCCTCTCTCTGCCTGCCTGTGATCTCTCTCTCTGTCAAATAAATAAATAAAATCTTAAAACAAAACAAAAAAAAGAAAAGAAATGGCCAGAATAGTCAAAGCCACTGGGACAAAAAACAGATTAGTAGTGCCAAGAGCTGGGATGAGAGAGGAACAAGGAGAGACAGCTCATGAGTAGAGTCTCTTTTTCAGGGTGATGAGAATTTCTGAAATTAGGTAGTAGTGACGTACCTAAATCTACTGAAGTATATATTTTAAAAGAGTAAACCTTTTAGTGTATTATATCTCAATGAAGTTTTTATTTCTTTAAAAATTACTTTAAAAACTATTGTCATTTCTTTAAAAAATTTTACAACATTCAAACAAATGACGTTTAGATAGAAACTTTTAAATTTTATGGCAAACTCTAAACTAAGGTTAAAATGTAAAACTCTGTAATACGGAAAATGTTACATTACCTTGCCACAAATACTAAAATAAAATACTCTACCTGGAGGTTGGTCTTATTGAAGGGTCTCCATTTTCATGTAAGGCATCACCATTTTGCTGTATTTCTACTGAACAACAAGAAAGAAAGCAGGTTTTTATACACTTTCTTGCTGGGGTTTTCTCCTCCTTCAATTTTTAAAAACACATAAAATTATCTTACTGGCTGGAGATGAGCTGCAGTTTGTTAGATTTTCTTGCTCAATCACCAGTCCATCGAGCACAACTGTTAATTCACCAGTTTGCACTATGCCATTCTTATTTTCCAAAGACAGTTTTAATTGTTCTTTCACTCTTTCCACTAGGGAAAAAAAAAAAAGTTAAGTTAAAAGCTTTTGCCACATACAAAATGATGTGTTAGAAATCAAAACTACACATCGAGAATTACTCTAGTTCAGTACTTGATGGCTACCTGTGGAAGAATTATTTGTACTTTTATCTGTAGACCCTTCTACATGACATCAGGCTCACTCTCTTTCACACCAAGATGAAACTCTTGGCCCTTTACCCATGCTTTCAATGTCATCTTTAATTGTTCCTCTGCACTGTATAAAGCACAGAGAACACATAAATATATGCAGATAATACACACAACTACCACCTAAACTTACTCTTCAGTCCATAAGACTTGTGGTTAAGGCAAAATTTTTGCATGGAAGTCAGGTGGTCTGGTTAATGATTCCAGCCCTGGAACTCTGAGTAAGTAGTCAAACTATAAAAACCCTCAGTTCCAATCATTATAAAATGGAGATAATAAAGGTATCAAACAAAAAAGAACTGTCTAAAGGCCGAAATGCAAAACCACACAAAGTTCTTAGTACCAGACTTAACACATATTAAACACCCAATAAATGTTAGGTACTATGACAATAGTTTAGTATTTCTTTTTCATAGAAGACCAAATATTTCCTTCCTGTTATATCTAGTTCTTACTTAAAATCAGGGTCTTTCTGCTTTGACTTCTATCCCACAGAAATATGTTTTTAGCGATCCCATTACTATCCAAAATGAAGCCAATTACGTCAGTCTCATATTCACTGGCTCACCATGGAACATAGATTACGTCTTAGATTATGTTCTTAACTTTGTTCTTTCCTGTATTTAACAAATTTGAGTGCCCCCTCATTTATCAAATGTCCAGCATAAGCATACTAATTATCCAAATACAGAAAAGACCAAAAAAAAAAAAAAAAAAAATCTGGAATTTTTTCCAGACACGGATAGAAATTCTTTGCAAAAAACTTAAGAACCATATAATAAAAGAAGACCTTTTAGATTATCTACTCCAAACTTTATACCATAATTAACCTCATTTCCACTCCACATCACAAAAACATTAATAAAGATTAGAAACTAGGCAAAATACAAAAGTGTGAAAAAAAAGAAAACTACACAGACCACCACTCTATTTCTTTTTTGTCGTCGCTCTACTCTTATAAAGTATCTGGAATGTGGAGATTTAGTTCTTGTTCCTAAAATATCTAGCTTGAGTAGATTCTTAAAGAATAACCTTTCCAAAATCCTCTAATGTAGGTCTCTTGGTGGTAAATTCTCTCATTTTTTAATCTGATTCTCATCTTTAAAAGATTTGTTGAGCACACTATTTTATATTGATGATAATCTCTCATTTTTTGAGGATATTTTTCCCACTATCTTCTTCTATTACTGCTAATTCTGCAATTCTAATTTATAAATCCATTCAAATTATCTTTTTCTCTAAAGCCGTTTTTTTTGGTCTTTGGTGCCATGCATTTCACTTGCTGAAAGCATGAGTTTCTTTTTATCATCTTGCTTTGGATATAATGGACTGAAAAATTTATTTTTCATCAGTATTCAAACACAGCCATTAACTCTTAAAATATCTCCTCTATTCCATCCTCTATTGCAGGGGTTAGCAAACTGTGGTTGCAGACCAAATCTGACCTCTTACTTGTTTTTATGAATAGTTTTATTTGAACACAGTCATGTTCATTCATTTACATATCTCCTACGGCTGCTTTCCCAATACAATGGAAGAGATGAATACGTACAACAAGACTATATATCACCTGCAGAGCTTAAATATTTACTATCTTGGCCATTTACAGAAAACATCTGCCAACCCCTGCTTATAATGGCTTCTTCTTATAATTTATAATCTTTGGTGGTGAGTTCATTCTCTGATACTAGACTAAGAGTAATCTTTGGGCTTTAGTACTGTCAGGATCTGTTTCTAATTCTGTCAGTGGTTTGAGGGCACCCCCAAGAGTCTAGACTACAGGAGTCCAAGCTCAGCTCCTCTATCTGGTTAGCTAAAAGCTAACTGCTTTTGAAAACTGCTATCAGCATCATCCACTATTCTAAGTCCAGTTTGTAAGATTTTCCTTGCCTTTATTTTTTTTGGAAGAAGGGGGCTTTGACGACCACTTTGCCTCTTTGCAAAAATCATTAATGCCACAAAATTTTGTTCTATCTGGGATATATTTGTTCTGCAGCAAGAGGTTGTTTGCAACATCTAGTCTTTCACAATTCTGAACATGGAATATTGGGATATAACATTTCTGAGTCACAAAACTAGGAGGACAATCACATAAATAATTCCTATCTACATGTGCATGTATGTATGTTGGCAGGGGGAATAAGAGTATTATTCCAACAGTACAAACAAACCAACTCAGAAATATTCATCTATTCAGTATATAAATGCCTAATGTATACCAGACACTATACTGAGAAAGCAGGATGAACAATGACTAGCCTAAAGTAAACCTTCATACCATTACTCCACTTACTTCTTTAAACAGATGTATCACCAGAATTTTTAGGGGGGTAGAGAGGACCTGATCTCCCCAACTAAACTGGTCTCCAAAAGAGCAGAAATCGTGTCGATCTAATTTAGTGGTGTATACTCAGTACTTGACAGAAGGTAGGTGCTTAATAAATATTTTAAAAAATTATTAAGATAGGACTATCAGGAAACTTATAATTTTACAACTTTTAATCTATAATCTGATTTTTCTTTCCTCTTAGACATTCTTAGTTTTAATAGGGCAAAGAACAATCTGAGCCTCTGAGAAGGTAGGTATACAACTAGATGATTTATCCTTCTATCACCAATTTGTAAAAATCATACACTCCTCCTTTCCCCACAGAAAATATCTTCAAAAATCTTGTTTTTTAAGGTGTTTCACATATTTAGATTTAACTCAGTCATATTCTGAAGCCATTTTAAAAAACTGCTTGTATACTATATTATTACTAAGTAACGAATTATCCTAAATTTAGTTACTGAAAATAACAATAATCATTTATTACTGCTCAGTTTCTCTAAGCTAGAAATTTGAGAGAGGCTAGAAAATCTGCTTAAATGGTGGCTCATACACATAGCTAACAAGCTGGTGCTGAGAGCTAAGAAGAGGCCTCAGCTCCTCTCCAGATAGGTGTTTCTACAGGGCTTCTTAGGTCTTCACAATGGTAACTTTCTGGGTACATAATCCAAGAGACCAAGGCAAATACTGAAATGTCTTTTATGACCAAGCGTAAGAGGTCTTATACGGTTACTTCTATCATATTCTGTTACAGAGCATCTGATTTAATGCAGGAGGGACCACACAAGGTGCAAACACCAGAAGGTAGGAATGCTTGGGGCAGTGTTTGAGGCTGGCCAACATACACATGTGTAAGAAGGTAGATAAATGAAATATAGGGATTGAAAAACATTCTCTGAGCATAAAAAATGGAAGTTGGATAAACTTTAAGGATGAAAAAAATATTAAACTTCTATCAACCAAAACTAATAAAAAAGTGGCAAATGATTAACTGGGAGAAAAAAGAGCTCTTATAAATCAGTAGAAAACAAGGAACCACCAATAAAAAAGAGTAAAAGGAATATAAGATAATCACAAATGACGAAATATGAATGATCAATAAGTGTGACTTTTTAAAATTATTTAATAAATGCTCTGATAAAAACAATCTCCATTTTTAAAACCTATTAGCATGGTAAATATTTACAAATGGGCACTCTTATATGCTTCACTGTATGAACAAATTAGAGTAACATTTCAGAAAGGCAATGAGACAGCTATGCAGGAGGCTTCAAACTGCTCACTCCCTCTGACCTCGTAATTTCAATCCTAAAAATCTAAAGAATAGAAACGCATTCATATCACTGGATATGAGAATATTATTTGTTCAAAAGCTTGGTTTTAACATATTTTAGTCTGTGCTGATATTAAGTGAATTTAAAAAAGAACTAAGACTTAGCAAACTAAACAAATTAGTATTAGCTAACTAAGACTAAAGCAAATTTTTAAATAAAATTAAATTTGACTTATGCTCTGTCCTCTGTCACAAATGACCCATTTCTCTGCTGTGTTTCCCTACCATTCAATGTAAAGGGATATAGCTTTGCGCAGTGGCAATATCCTAGCCAATGAGGTTTATTCGAGGCGCGATTATTGCTAATCAATGTAAAGGGATAATTTTCAAATTATCTGATTACTGTAAATCACTCGGGACATAATTCAGTTTAAAGTGAACTTAATGGATTTCAAAATGCTTTCCTCAACAAAAGGTAAGTTCTTGGTTGTACTAATATCATAAAACAAAAACAAAAAAAACTCAGTGTAGTCCCCAGTATTTGAGGGGCAGCTATCTGACTCCTCCCTCGGTTATTTAGCAGTCTCAAAATTGAAATACAAGACGAAGTTCTATATACACTCTGATGTGGATGTGGGTATTAGCTATACTGCTCTTACACTCTTCATCCATGAATGGTGACAAAGATTCTTTCCTTAAACAAACTGCAGTCAGACTCCTCTGAGTCTTCTTCTTGACTAGGCCTCAATCTTGGCCTATAAAAACTGCAAATGCTCAGCACAAATGATCTCATCCACCACCTCCCCCCACATTAAAAAACTTGAAGATACACTAACAGGGCTCTTAATGCAAGGATGAACGTAGCCCCACTTAAAGTGCCTGCCTGAGAAAATTCAGGGCTGCTAAAAAAATTTCATGTTTGTTCCTGTCTACACCACTTAGAGTTTTTACTAAAAAGGGCTTACAGGGGCGCCTGGGTGGCTCAGTGGGTTAAGCCGCTGCCTTCGGCTCGGGTGATGATCTCTCTGCTCAGCGGGGAGCCTGCTTCCCCC
This sequence comes from Nasua narica, assembly GCA_028533885.1. NCBI lineage: Eukaryota > Metazoa > Chordata > Mammalia > Carnivora > Procyonidae > Nasua > Nasua narica. Next base: position 125,095,084 of record CM052798.1, on the reverse strand, counting down.
TCTCCCTCTCCCTCTGCCTGCTTCTCTGCTTACTTGTGATCTCTCTCTCTCTGTCAAGTAAATAAATAAAATCTTTTAAAAAAAAGAATAATTAAAAAAAAATAAAAAAATTTCAAAAAAATTAAAAAAATAAAAAGGGCTTACAATGGTGAATTCTTCCACTCTCCCTTTGAGATGTACAGGTGGCCCTTGAACAATGCAGGGTTCAGGGGCACTGACTCCTGGTGCAGTTGAAAATCCCCCTATAACTTCTGACTCCCCCCAAAATTAATTAGTAACAGCCTACAGATAACCAAAAACCTTACTGATAACAGAAATTGTCAGTGAACACATATTTAAAATGCCATATATGTATTATATACTATATTCTTACAATAAAATAAGCTAGAGAAAATAAAAATATAACTAAGAAAACCATAAAGAAGAGAAAATATATTTATGGTTTTGTAATGTAAAAAACCCAAAAAATATAAGGGGACCCGCACATCCAAACCTGTGTTGTTCAAGGGTCAACTGTAATGTTATCCTCTATAACTTGGGAGAGTCTTTGTCAAGGACGTTCTGAAAGCCACTCCTAAGAAATGTAATCATCTGGAACTCACTATCCACATGGGAGAACAGAATTCCAACCAGCAGAAAAAAAAAGGGCCTAATCACATTTATACCAATAAACTCTTCATCATTTTTTACTTCCCTGACTCTATGTAGTTTCCACCCACACCCACCCACCCCCAACTTCCTCATTCTCCCTTTGAAATGCCCAGTTACCGCTATACAAGTTTAGTTCAGATCAAGCTGGACCCTCTTCCTTATTGCAACAGTATATTACTGATTAAAATCTGTCCTTATCATTTTAACTAGTATTAGGTTTTGTTCATCTTTAATAATGGAGGAATTTTTCCTTTGCAGTTTAAGAAATAGTGAGATTGAGAGAAAGGTATCTCAGATATCAGTATCCAAGGCTGATGACATACCACATATCTCTGCAGAGCCAATCAGATAACTTCCATAATTTAGAAGGGCATTCAAGTGATCTGAAAACATAACTAAAGGTTGGAGTGCAAATAAGGGCTTAAACCTACATAACTTCTGAGACAATATATCAGAGGATTGCATGAGCAAACACTGGTCATTATCTAACTAGGTTATGAGAGAGAAAAAAAAATGAAGGTTAAGAACTGGAAGTCTTGCTGGGATTTAAATGTGTAGAAATGAAAGAACTCCCCTGGATATTTTGGGGGAAAATATGATTTCAATACAAAATTGAATTGATAATCAAAAAACTCCCAATAAACAAAGTCAAGAACCAGATGGATTCATAGGTGAACTCTACCAAACACTTAAAGAAGAGGTAATACCTATTCTCCTCAAACTACTCCAAAAAACAGAAGAGGAGGGAAAACTTCCAAATTCATTCCATAAAGTTAGAATTACCCTAATACCAAAACCAAACAAAGACACTATGAAAAAAGAAAACAGGCCAATATCCCTGATGAACACAGATGCAAAAATCCTCAACAAAATACTAGCAAACTGCATTTAACAAAACATTAAAAGGATCATTCCCCACTATCAAGTGGGATTTATTCCAGAGAGGTAGGGATGGTTCAATATTCACAAATCAGTCAATGTGATATACCACATTAACAAAATGAAACATAAAAACCATATGATCATCTCAATACATGTAGAAAATGCATATGACAAAATTCAACATATATTAACAAAAACTAACAAAGTGGGTTTAGAGGGAACGTACCTCAATATAATAAAGGTCAAAATAGTAATAATAATAATAATAAAGGCCATATATGAAAAACCCACCTAACATCATACTCAATGGTGAAAAACTGAGAGCTTTCCCTCCAAGATCAGGAACAAGATAAAGATGTCCACTCTTGCCACAACATAGTATTTAAAATCCTTACTACAGCAATCAGACAAGAAAAAAAAAAGTAAGGTAAGAAAGATAAAATAAGTAGGTAAGGTTACTTACCTTACCTTAAGTAAGGTAAAAAAGCAATAGTAAGAAAGAAGCTAAATTGTCACTATTTGCAGATGACATGATACTACACACAGAAAACCCTAAAGACTCCACCAAAAAACTACCGCAACTAGTAAATGAATGCAGTAAAGCTGCAGGACACAAAACTATTATACAGAAATCTGCTGCGTTTCTATACACTAATAATGAAGTAGCAGAAAGAGACATTAGGAAAACAATTCCATTTATAATTACACCAAAATAATAAAGTATCTAGGAATAAACTTAACCAAGGAGGTAAAAAGACTGATATTGTGAAAACTATAAAACACTGATGAAAGAATTGAAGATGACACAAATGGAAAGACATGCCGTGCGCATGGATTGGAAGAATTAATATTGTTAAAATATCCATACTACCCAATGCAACCTACAGATTTAATGCAATCCTTACCAAAATATCAACAGTATTTTCACAGAACTAAAACAAACATTAACATTTGTATGGAATCAAAGACCCCAAACAGCCCAAGCGATCTTGAAAAAGAACAACAAAGCAGAGGTACCATAATCACAGACTTCAAGACATACTACAAAGCTATAATCAAAACAGTATGGCTCTGGCACAAAAACAGACACATCAATCAATGAAACAGAATAGAGAGCTCAGAAATAAACCCATTCTTATATGGTCAGTTAATCTATGACCAAGGAGGCAAGATATACTGGGGAAAAGACAGTCTCTTCAATAAATGGTGCTGGAAAAAGTGGACAACTACATGCCTAAGAATGAAACTGAACCACTTTCTTATACCACACACAAAAATAAACTCAAAAAGAATGAAAGATCTAAATGTGAGGACCTGAGAACTCCCAGAAAGAACTCCCAGAAGAAAACATAGGCAGTAACTGCTTTGACACTGGCGTTAGCAACACTTTTCTAGGCAAGGGAAACAAAAGCAAAAGTAAACTACTGGGATTACCACCAAGATAAACAGCTTTTGCATAGCAAACAATCAACAAAACAATCTACCAAATGGGAGAAGATATTTGCAAATGATATATCCAATGAGTGATTGATATCCAATATACATAAACTTATACAACTAAACACCTAAAAAACCCAAATAATCTGATTTAAAATGGTCAGAGGACCTAAATAGGCATTTTTCCAAGGAAAATGTACAGATAGCTAACAGACACATGTAAGGATGCTCAGTATCACTAATCATCAGGGAAATACAAAGCAAAACCACAATGAGATATCACCTCAGCCCTGTCAAATGGCTTTTTAAAACAATAAGAAATAACAAGTGTTGTAAGGATGTGGAGAAAAAGGAACCCTTGTGCACTGCTGTGGGAATGCAGCTGCAGCTGCTATGGAAAACAGACTCATCAAAATATTAAAAATAGAATTACCATATGATCCAATAATTCTACTATAGGGCATTTACCCAAAGAAAACAAAAACACTAACTAAAAAAGATACATGCACCCTTATGGTTAGTGAAGTATTATTTGAAACAGCCACAATATGGAAACAGCCTGTATCCATCAACAGATGAATGTATGAAGAAAATGTAGTATATATGGGTGCCTGTGTGGCTCAGTGGGTTAAAGCCTCTGCCTTCAGCTCAGGTCATGATCCCAGGGTCCTGGGATTGAGCCCTACATCGGGCTCTCTGCTCAGCAAAGAGCCTGCTTTCCCCCCTCTGCCTGCCTCTCTGCCTACTTGTGATCTCTCTCTCTCTGTCAAATAAATAAATAAAATCTTTAAAAAAAAAAAAAAGAAAATGTAGTATATAAACAGAATATTACTCAGCCATAAAAAAGAATGAGATCTTGCTATCTGTGACAACATGGATAGACCTGCAGGTTAGTATGCTAAATTAAACAAGTCAAAGAAAGTCAAACATCAAACAATTTCACTTACACGTGGAATCTAAAAAACAAAAACAAAAAAAAGGAGAAACAGACCCATAAATACAGAGAACAAACTGATAGTTGCTAGAGGGGAAGGGATGGGAGATGGGCAAAAATGAGTGAAGGAGAGCTGGAGGCACAGGCTCCCAGCTATGAAATGAATAAGGCTCTGGAAAAAAGGTACAGCATGGGGAATATAGTCAGTGGTACTGTAATAGCATTGCATGGTGACTGATGGTAGCTACACTAGTGGGGAGTATAGCATAATGTATAGACTTGCTAACTCACTATATATACACCTAAAACTAATGTAATATTGTGTGTCAACTATACTTTTGTTAAAAAAAAAAAAAGGTCTCATGTAAATGCTTAATCCAGTGCAGAAATAGCATAAAAACTGACTAAACCAGACATTTAATTCTAAAATAACATAAGTTAACTGAGGTATTATGTATTTACACCAAAAATGCTATACAGCCAAGAAAAAAATAGATATACAGCCAGCATCAGACCAGGAAAGGTATTATATGCTTATAAGACCTCGTTTCTATAACCAAGATGAACTGCATGAACAGAAGCCATGGCACAGCAGAGAACTGAACTTTCACTGCTTCAGAAGAATATATTTTTTAAAAAATCTGTGTATATAAAAATTAGTATGGCTTTTACATTTTCTTGACCCCTAACTCCTTATGTCCAAAAACAACATCAAAAACAAAAAAATTTTTTTTTAAATCAACTTATTTAAAACATTTAAATCTTTTTTTTAGTGGGGAGTATAGCATTTTTACTTGTAACTCCCCATATCTTTTAGGAATGAGAAAATTTCTAAGGAAATAAGATGAACAGAGGCACTGGTTTGAGTGAAACTACCTAAATGTCAAATAATATGAGATTAGTTGAATCATAAACTAGAGTTCTGGCTTTTAATCTTTGGATCACACAATATTTTGAAAATTCACTAAAAACAATGAACTCTCGGGGCGCCTGGGTGGCTCAGTTGGTTGGGCGACTGCCTTCGGCTCAGGTCATGATCCCGGAGTCCTGGGATCGAGTCCCGCATCGGGCTCCCTGCTCAGCGGGGAGTCTGCTTCTCCCTCTAACTTCTCCCCTCTCATGCTCTCTCTCTCTCTCTCAAATAAATAAAGAAAATCTTTAAAAAAATTAAAATAATAAAAATAAATAAAAATTCTAAAAAACAAACAAAAAAAACAACAATGAACTCTCATCCCAGAATTATAAAAATATATATACCCCCGATTTTTGTATACAATGATAGGAGATTTACAAATAACTGAAGCTTAAACCATCTTACCCAGGCTAGAAAAATGTAATTGTCATGGAAACATATTCATATTAAATTGTTAGATGAAAAAAAGCAGGGGATAAACCAGTAGATACAAAGAAAAAAATGTTTATATCTAAGAAAAGGAAAGAGACAAGAGACCAAGTTATTAGGAGTGCTTATCCTTGGCTAGTAGAATAACAAACAATTTATTTTCCTCTGCAATTTTGTATATTCTCTGTATTTTCTATAACAAACTAGTTATTAATAAGAAAATTTAAGAGTTAGAATTTATTTTGTACAAATTACCAACCAAGTAATTGTCTTTCATACAGAAAGACAAACTTAAAAGCAATCCCAGGTAATAACTAAAGTTCTCTTTTATAAATACAAAACTATTTTTGCTTTTGGACTTCAGGATACTTTGAAAAGTATCTAAAATAAATTTTTAAAGAAACAAAGATTAGAACAACTTACATTTTCTATTGTGTATTAACAGAGCTTGTTTCAGATCTATTGTTGCTCTTCCTAATAAAGCATCGGCTTTTAAAGTATAATGACTCCAAACTCGAAATTCCAATGTAGACTGTGGGGTCACGTTTCTGTAAGGATAAATTGTAACAAAAATACAGGAGTATACATTTACTTCAATAATGATTAAAAAGACATGAATTCAGTTTTGAGAAAAAATATTGTATGAAACAGCAAACTATCTGAATTATAAATAAAACCAATTATTTCCCTTCAAGTACATTAGAACTTTAATAACCAAGAATTCCTACAATCACCAAACCAAAACACCAGCAATAGTCTTGATGAGATTTCACAGTAATACTAGTTCTATTTGAACAAACTACTAAATATTTAAGAGAACTGATGCTGTTATTTTTAATAATTTTACTATACACAAATTTATAACATTGTGTTTTAGAATGGACGAAATTAACGGTGATTTTCTGCCTTATTTATTTTTACAAGACAATAACAGAAAATATATCTGTATGGAATTCAGTTAATAAAGCAAAAAGCAAGAATTACTATGCTTCCTCTCTAAAGAAAACAAAATTAACCAAAAATCTTTTCATACTTCAAACTGTCTACTCACACTGGAAAATAACAGTAGGAACAGTTATTTGTAGTTGTAGGAAATTATCCTACAACTACAACAAAAGAACAACCAAAAGCATTCTAAGAAGCATACTCCCCCTTTTGGAAAGTCTGCATTCTTTATACAAGGTACTTACACAGTTAGCTCTTCATCCCATTTTGGATTAGAAGAACTACTGGATTTTGCTGTTTTCTTAATTTCTCCATCTACAACCACTTCTGTATATACTGCTGTTCCAAACCAGTTCTTTTTTCTTTTTAGTTTGGCACTAGAAACTAACAGAAACATGATAATCACTAGTAAATACAGGTAGACAAAATGTAGTACTTTGTAGTAATAGATCAATAAAAATGGAATTGTGGGGGGTGCCTGGGTGGCTCAGTCATTTGAGCATCCGCCATCGGCTCAGGTCATAATCCCGGAGCCCTGAGATCGAGCCCCCTGTCAGGCTCCCTGCTCAGTGGGGTTTGCTTCTCCCTCTCTCGCTCTCTCACTCTCAAATAATCTTAAAAAAAAAAAGGAACTGTGCTTCTTAGGCAACTCAAACTCTCTTCATTGGAGAATGAAGAAACAATACAAAAGGACTACTGATAATGCCTGAGAACCACTTGAATTTTTAACAGTTTTACTGAAATATAATTCATATACCATGTAATTCACTCATTTAATCTGTATAATTCAATGGTTTTAATATACTCACAGTTGTGCAACCATCACCACAAGCTACTTTAAAAACATATTCATCACCCCAAAAAGAAACCCCACACAAACAGTCACCATATTTTTTTGTAGTCCCTCCCCCTCAGCCAACAGTTAGGTAACCAACAGTTACTCTCTGTCTCTATAGATTTGCCTATTCTGGACGTTTCGTAGAAATGGATTCACACAATATGTGGTCTTTTGTGACTGGCTTCTGTCACTCAGCATGCTTTCAAGGTTTATCCATGTTGTAGCATGTATCAGTACTTCATTCCTTTTACTGACAAATAATATCCCCACTGTATGGGTGTACTTTTTATTGATAAGCAGATAGAGATGTGGGTTTTCCACTTTTTGTCTATTGTGTATAATACTCCTCAACATTTGTGCACAAGTTTTTATGTGGACATATGTTTTCATTTCTCTTGGCATATACCAAGGAGTAGAACTGCTGGGTCATATGATAACTCTGTGGAATAATGCCAGACTTTTCCAAAGTGACGGTACCATTTTACATTCCCAACAGCAGGGCATAAGGGTGCCAATTTCTCCGAATCCTTGCCAACAATTTGAATTTAATACTGAACTTCACAAAACATCAAAAGAAAGGTAAGTATTTTCAGATTCAACATATCTATGAACCTCTCTGCCAGGTAGTATTTCATACTACTGAAAATTATATAAACTTTGGCAATTTTTAAAAAATGCCTTACCAGGAAATTTGGTTTCCAAAAAAGGGGAAGTATTTGCTTTTTCAAATAAAAACATTAATTTCAAAATGTCATTTGAGAATTTAATCATAACCCTTCATAAAGTGAATTTTATATGAAATTTACCTGATTTGGAGGAAGACCTGTTTAACTTAGGCTAAACAATTACTTTTAAATAATTTTTCAACTACTAATTCAAATGAGGAGTACAAATTTTCAGGGCAAAGTACTGACTACCAAGCAGTAATAACAACTTACCAAGATCATCTCTATAGTCTATTACCTATGAATACTGTGAGTCTGAGAAAGGGGAATGCCCTGCCCCTTCTATGCCATACCTGTATCACATGTTAAAGATATGAATATAAGCTAATGTAGGCTTCTATTCTATGAAGAAAGAACAGTAACATAGTCACATGAATAAATCACTGAAATATAAAGTGTTAAATGCTGCAGCAGAAGTAGAGTATTTGAAATACAGTAGAGTCTTCAATTAATTTTTCTTCTTTTTATAAAAGGGGGGGGTGGGAGAGTGGGAGACGGGGAAAGAGAAAAAAATCTTAAGCAGGCTCCAGGCCCAGCATGGAGCATGATGTGGGGCCTGATCCATCTCACAACTCTGAGATCATGACCTGAGAGGAAATCAAGAATTGGACGTTTAACTGACTGAGCTGCCCAGGTGCCCTAGAGTCTTCAATTAATATATGAAGAATAGAAAGAGAGACTCAAAGGAAAATACTATATTTAAGAACTAGCAACATAAATCAATGTTATGCCTAAAGTGCTATATTCAGAGTCCTGGCAAAACTCACTCCCATCCTTCTCTGTTTAAAACTGCTCTAAGTTCAACACCACTGGAGTGACACAGAAGGCACAGACAAAAGTCAGACAAAAAAGTCCCCCAACCAAGATTCTTCACTCCAAATTAATCATTTCCTCAAAGTATGCAGGTCTTTCAACACACCAGAAGAAGGGGAAAGCAGTACTGCATGGTGTTAAAATCACAGGGGTCTTTTAAACAAATAGGGACTGGAACAACGATATCCAAATGCAAAAAAATTAGTATAAGCACAAACCTAACATCCTTCACAATAATTAACTCAAAATGCACCACAGACCTAAATGTAAAACAAAACTACAAAACTCAGAGAAGATGAGAAAACCTAGAGGACCTTTTTATAGTGATGCTTCTTAAAATACAACATCAAAGGCACAATCCATGAAAGAAACAACTGATAAATTGTACTTCATTAATGGTAAAAATTTTGGCTCTGCAAAAGACAATGTCAAGAGAATAAATATGAAGACATACCAAAGACTGGGAGAAAATATATCCAAAAGACACATTTGATAAAGAACTATTATCCAAAATATAAACAGAACTCTTAAAACTTAACAGGAAGAAAACAACATGATTTTTTTTTTAAAGATTTTATTTTTTGAGAGTGAGAGAGAGACAGAGAGTGAGCATAAGCAGGAAGAGGGAGAGGGAGAGACAGACTCCCCACTGAGCAAGGAGCCTGACACGGGGCTCAATCCTAGGACCCTGCGATCATGACCAGAGCCAAAGGCAACGCTTAACTAATTGAGCCACCCAGACATCCTAAAAATAACCTGATTTTTAAAAAATGGGCCAAAGACCTTAACAGACACCTCACCAAAAAAAAAAAAAAACACTGACAGCAAAATAAGCGTATGAAAAGCTGTTCAATATCATATATTACCAGAAAAAAAAAAATTAAAACAACTACGAGATACCACTACACACCAATTAAAATAGCCAAAATCTGGAACGTTAGCAATACGAAATGCTGGGGAGGATGTGGAGGAACAGGCGCTCTCATTCTTTGCTGGTGGGAATGCAAAATGGTAGCCACTTTGAGAGACAGTTTACCAGTTTCTTACAAACTAAACACAGGCTTACCATATGATCCAGGAATTGGACTCCTTGGTATTTATCCAAAGAAACCGAAAACTTATGTCTACACAAAACACTGCACATGGATATTCATAGCAGTTTTATTTATAACTGCCAAAATTGAAAGTAACCAAGATGTTCTTTCAGTAGGTGAAATGAATAAAACTGTAGTGCACCCAGACAATGGAATATCATACAGCACTATAAAGAAGTAAGCTATCAAGCCATAGAAAAACCTAGGGAAAACTTAAGTGCATATTACTAAATGAAAAAGCAAGTTGATCAGTTGCAATGAATGTTCCACGCTGGTCTGTGATGTTAATAATGGGGGAGGCCACACATGTATGGGAGCAGGGGTATTGGGAAATCTCTGTACCTTCCTCTCAATTTTGCTGTGAATCTGAAACTACTCTAAAAAAATAAAGCCTCTAAAAAAAAAAAAGAACTGGGTTTGACATAACTGTGTTCATATTTTAACTCTGCCACTTACTAGATTTCTTACCTTAAGTAAATCAACTAACCTTTCTGACCCTCAATTTTCTCATTTGAAAAATAGGAGAACAATAGTATCCGATTCTTAGGATTGGTGAGTGAAGGCATGCAAAGTACTATTATCATCACCAGTGATTGCCTGGCATTCACCAATGGTAACTATTACTCTATTCTTATTAATTACTATATAGTATTAACTCTTCTGAGTTAATTGCAGATACATTCAAAATATATCCACTGTATACCTTTTATTGGCAGTCTTCAATAGAAGGTGATGGCAAGGTAAGGAAAGTGATTTTTAAAAGATACAATTTTCAATTTCACAAAAAATGTATAATATGATGGCAAAAAATGTATTTATAAGTAACTAAAATGCTACAATTTTAAGTAAAGATAACCTTATTAATTCAAATAAGAATCCTAATTAGTGAAGTAAACATGATAAACTTCATTTTTCCATTTAGTAAGTTGCCTTTGGTGTTATACACAAAATGTCCTCTACTGTAAAATTATATAAATAGCAAAAATACATCAGAAAAAGAGTCCTGTATATGTGTATGTATATATAGAGAATTTAAGAATCCCACTCACAGTAACACCTCCCCTCAAAAAACCCTAGTAATAATCTTATAAATGTATAGGATCTACATGAAGATAACTATAAAACTTCACTGATGGTCATAAAAGACTTGAAGGGAATGACATGATATATTCCTGGATTTGGAAGTTTTACACTGAAATATTTCAATTATCTCTAATTTAACACATTATTTTTAAATGACCTAAATGAAAACATTAACATTGGTTTTGAGGGAGTTTTTTGGGGGGCATGCCAACAGAGGAAAAGGGAAGGAGACTCTAAAATTCAATGGAATCGTAAAGAAAATTCAAGAATAGTGAAGATATATTTTAAATCACCAAGTAATGAGAGATTTTTCCCAATATATTTTTTAAAGTACTATACAATGGAAAAAAAGTAAAGTACTATAAAATGAAAGTTATTAAAATAGTCTATGATGTAAGGATAGAAATGAAGAGAACAGAACAAGATGTTTGTATATGACGGTGGCATTTCACATCAATGGGGAAAGATTATTCCATAAATGTTAAAGCATTTGAAAAGAATAAAATTAAGTTTGTAATTTACAACATTCGTACAAAAATATGAAGATACGTATGATCACAATTTAATTTACAAATGATAGTAAGGTACTAGAAGACACAATACCTGAAAAATTACAAATATGAATATAAGAGCCCATTAATTTTTCAATCTCGAGTCTGTTTTAACATGCCTTTCACTTTTTTTCTGACCATTTCCTGCAGAAAACCTGAAATCTCAACTACTGTAGATGGTACTCTTCTGTATGCTATGTTTATGGGCATGCTTTGCTCCAGTATAACACCATATACAGTAGGTAGCTTTCTCTTTGATTTTCTTGTTATCGTTTTCCTGCTTTGCATGATCAATATTCATATTCTTATTTATTATTGCCAATCAGGTATGGGCTAAAAACAGAAATAGGAATAAAAATAAATCAGCTAATAGAGTATCTCAGTTTACAGACCATAACCTGCCAGACTGCAATTGCAGAAGGGCCTTAGTCATGGTACTGATTATTTTAAAAGTAAAAGAAATATCAATACAAAGAAAGGAAGAAAGAAAGAAGACCAACAGAGGTCGCTGTTCTCTAATAAAAGGAGTACCAACTTGGGAGTCCAAAAATCTTGGTTGCTTTCCTATTACTAACAGAAGGCACTTACTCTGATTCTCAGTCTCAACTGGTAAAACAGTAAATATTTATTCCAAAAGATATTGTTAAATCAGTAAGATTGTGGATTTCAAGGCGCTTTGTATTTAAAAAAATTAGATCAACAAAATGAAAGAAAGGTAAAGACAAGAAGAGAAGGGAGAAAAGCAAGGCACTACAATCTGGTACCATTTTAGCATAGGTCCCAGTTCAGTTTCCCAAAAGTATCACTGTATTTCAAAGGAGAACAGTAACTGATACTCAGAAGGATAAATACCATATACTGGCACTACCTTGGCTACTTGCACTTCTCAGGTCCACACCTATTTTCCAAGGTTCTCTAGACTTCTGGTGATTCTGTGAGCTACCTGCTAGCTGTTCAGTAAGTTTCTTTTGGGCTCAAATCAGTCAGATCAGGTTTTTGTTATTTCAACTAAGAACTCACAGAAAGGTCAAGACCAGGAAGAAAGTTACACATCAGATACGGTGGCCACATGTCCTGCACAAATAACACTGAAAACCAAAAATGTGGCTCTAAGCCTCTTATATTGAGCAAAAGAAGAAATACCAGGAATCATATAAGCAGTTCTTAAGTTGAGTATACATCAGAATCATCCAGGGAATTACTTCAAAATATACATCCCCCCCCCCCCCGCCATGGTTCACTGAAGACCAAATACAATATCCTTTAAACCTGGCTCAACCTCACTCATGAGAGAAAAGATATTTACAATGACACTATCTTAAATACCACTTCTTACCTAACTGTCAACAATCCAAAGCTTGATTAACATATTTTGATAAGGCTATGGGGAAATAGGCGCTCTCTTAGATAGCTGGGAACAGAAGACAGTACAGATCCTATAGAGAGGAATATGGCAATAACCGGCAATATTACATGTATTTACTCTCCGACTTAGCAATCTCATTCTTGGATTCTATCCTAACTAAACATGAACAAAAACAAGAAATGGCATTTGCATAAAGCTATTTATTGTGGTACTATTTGTAGCAACAAAAGAGTAGAACCATGATGTACATCAACAAGAAGACTTGCTGAATTAGCTTTGGTGTATCCATTCAACAGAATATTTACTGTGCAGCAACAAAAAGGTATATACCCTACTACGGAGCAAACCTCAGGATATTACTACTGTTATATGAAGAAAAGTCAGGTGCAGGTTGGGAGGAGATATATGAATATATATCCTGTACGTATCTGTTTATATTTTTAAAAAGCAATGGGAAAATAAACCAAAACTAATAAAAATGTTTATGTACATTTTTAGGTAATGGAGAGAGGTGGAAGGGATGGCACGGAGAAACCAGACCTGTTCAAATATACCTTGATTTAACAGTTTTAACTCCAAAGTTATATAAATACTTTCTTTACATGCAATTAAACAAAACTAAATAAAAATAAATGAAAGCAATAAACCTAACTGATTATCCAGTTTGTGGTAAAACCAAATGGAAAACTACTTTAAGTTACTTTCAAATGTGCGATTCTGACTATACATCCTGGCGGGGAACGGGGGGACTCACAAAGAAATCTTAAACTGTAATGAGTGGGCCTGTTGTTTTCAGTAATTTTAACATTGCCAATTTGTGTTTGTGTGTGTGTGTGTGTGTGTGTGTGTGTGTTTTAGGATAACACAGATATAATTATGTTACTGTTACTTGGAATTAAGATCTCTGGGCTAAGAGAAAAGTGATAGAAATACAAAGTCAAATAAAGTAAAAATATCTTTTTTCTCCTTTTAGTGGAACATGGTATTTAGAGACTACAGCTATTCTGAATTTGAAATACCAGCATGAACTCAGGATTTGTTTTTTGCTTTCTAAGACAATAAACATTTCCTAGCTCTGGTCACTGAAAACTCCTAGAAACAACCGACCTCACAGCAATAAGTACCATAAGAATTACAGTATCTCTCTTCTTACTCTGGCTTCAATCCCATCCCTCCTGAGGCAAATATAATTTCTAATGTTTTTAAGCACAGAGCTGCATACACAACCCTCCTTTTTTTACATCCACATGGTTGTATACTATGCACACTACTCTACACCTCTCACTTAACAATGCTATCTTAGAACTTGGCTCCTTTGGACACACATACTTATTTCACTGTCTAAATAGGATTCCATTGCCATTCTTTTGCTATTACAAACTTTCTCCCTTCCTTCCCCCACCCCTCCTATATATACATTTACCTCCTGGTATTTTTTTATCTTACAGATACTTATATTGTTTATATATAATGAATGAATTATGTGAAGTCTCCTAACCAAGACTCTCCCTTCTTCTGCAAATGTTCCTTCTCCCTCTAATGCTTTCTGCTGCCAATATAATTTGAGATGAATTCTGACTCCTCCAAGAGTTAAAACTGTTACGCTCTGTGAGTTCTTCTCTTGCCCTGTTTTCCTGTGTCTGTAGGCCATCTCAGATCCTAAGCAGACTAAAGATACCTTCCTCTAAGTTCTCACTGCATCCAGTTAGTAGTCACTCTGTATGGTAATTCTCCACACAAAACAAACCTGTCTCAACACTATACAGTAAATTCCTGGAGAACTAGGGCCTTGTGTTTTCATACATGTAATTTCACTTAATATTTGCTGATGACTGGATGCGTGAATGGATACAAAAAGGCCTTCAGCATCCTTCTCCATCCTAATAACCATTTAAGAACCAGTTCAAAGATGCTTATTCTAATACTCAAATTCTCCCACCACCAAGTAGAATATATCTCCTCTTCATCCAGCACAGGCACAATAAATATTTACTGAATAAGTTAAAAAACTTTTAGGAAGTTTCTATCTTTAAGGCCTGTTGCAACAAATATATCACAGTATGAATCTAAAAGAAAAGATAACTGCAGAATAAGTTTACTGAAATAGGTATTAAAAAAGTTTCATCAGTGAATCACTATTTTAAGTTATTATGAAAATAACTTACCAGTTACCTGTAACTGTAACCTTCCATTGTGGTTATTACTAGTATCAGACCGCGGTGAAGCAGTGGCCATGTCCCAATATTCAGCTTATACCTATTAAAAAGTTAATTTATTCATGTGTTAGACAAGAGTGTAATTTTCAATATGATTTAAACTTTTTGAGTCAATTAAGAAACCAAATCTAATATATTTTCAACTCATCAAATGACATATTCACAGTTGTCCTCCATTTAAAATTATAACTTAGTACTATAAACATTATAGAAGAATATGGCCAATAAACAATATCTGGGTCATTTTGAACAAAATACATGATGATGCTAAGAATCTTGCATTACATGTTTATTTATTTTATTATGATCAGTTAGCAATTGCACAGTATATCATTAGTTTTTGATGTAGTATTAAACAATTCATTGGTTGCATATAACACCCAGGGCTCATCACAACATGTGCCCTCCTCGGTACTCATCATCCGGCTACCCCAACCCCCCAACCCCTCTCTACATGTTGACTTATAAATAAACATACAATTTTTATGTTATGTTATATATTTTATTTATTTATTTAGCTGCTAGCTTACTTATCTGAACCACCTAAGTAAATTGCCCCTTCATCTTTTAATACTTCAATGTGTATTTCCTAATAAAAATACTTAATAACAACAGAACAATGATCAAATTCAGGAATTTGACTAGTACATTACTATTCTCTACTGAATAGCCGACATTCTGTAATTTCATCAACTGTTCCAAACAAGGCATTTTATAACTTTTTCACCACAGAACTTAGTTCAGATTTATATACTCATTAGTTGTCATATCCCCAGTAAATTTTACATGTTTCTTTTTATAGATAATTTTTTTCATGTTCTGCTTCATTCCGCCACTTCAATTTTTACTTTTTAAATAAAATACAAAGCTGAGCTACTTTGGCTTTCTTCTGCATGACAAATATTTTAAGGCTAAAACTTCTATCCACCCTTAACCTACTAGAGGATGAAGTGGAACATTCTGGTCAAGACTGAGACATACAGGGGCGGGCGCCTGGGTGGCTCAGTCGCTGAGTGGCTGCCTTCAGCTCAGGTCATGATCCCAGGGTCCTGGAATTGAGCCCCGCATCAGGCTCCCTGCTCTGTGGGAAGCATGCTCCTTCCTCTCCTACCCCCCACCCCCGCTTGTGTTCCCTCTCTCGCTATGTCTGTCTCTGTCAAATAAATAAATAAAATCTTAAAAAAAAAGACTGAGACATACTAATGAATGTAACGTTTATCTTGTTTTTCCCTGTTTGTAGAACTTTCTATGCTCCATTTAGATCCTTCTCCCAAACTCAGGAATCTAATACTCTAAAATCATTATACTCTCTTATTTGTAGCTGCATATATTATGTGCCTGTATATATGCATATATGTGTATAAAAAGATAAGATAAACAGTTGCATACTATTTGATTAACTAATTTTAGTTAACACACATTCACAGATTGTGAGATTTCATTCAGGCCAATGCTGTCATTCTGCAGGTGAGAAAACTGGTTCAAGGATTACATCACCTGCAGGTTCATCAGCTGTCATGTGCATATGAGAAAACCAATAGGAACAGAAGCTTTAGATGACCAATGGACAATGAAGAAAATCAATGGAAATTGAAGGTTTTCAATTTCAAGCAGCTGGTATACAAAATATTTGTAAATATTTTGAAATATTATGAAAGGTCCTCCTGCTTCAGTGTAAAAGATCCTGGATAAATTAAAACCAGTGTAGTTTCTGAATATTGCTATGTTCTCAAGAAGTATAAGAAATTATCAAGCTTACACCCACCCCATATAATAGTAGCAAAAAAAAAGTCTTTTAATTGAGTTGAAAAAGAAGAGGACAGTGAGTAGTAGTAAGCAAAAAAAAAAAAGGTAAAAAAAATTTTTTTTTGAACTAAGGTATTGCCCTGGATGTGCATACTGATAGTAGCACTGGGATCAAGAGATCAAGTATTGGGCCTGCTGCAAGGTAAGGGAGCTGAGACTCCCACAAGAAGCGAAAGCCCACATCAGCTGTAACCTATAGCACAGAAGCATATACATATGCTCGCAGGAAAGCACCCCAATTTAAGCCACTGGGGTTACCCAAAATAAAGAGCAACCAATTATGAGCCTATAGTTAAAAAAAAAAATTCAAACTTACAAGAAAACAAGCCACCACGACTGAGCAGAAACAAAAAATGATAGTTTCTGACCCTACATGGATTTCTACATACTATGATTATTAAGTATAAACTTCTAAAAATTTAGTTTTAGCAATAAAAGATAACATGGTCAAGCAAAAAGAAAAATGGCATTGCATATTTGAAAAAGAGCCAGAATTTAACTCTTCTTTTTTAAAGATTTTATTTATTTGAGAGAGAGAGTATGTGCATGGGGAGGGGTAAAGGGAGAAGCAGACTCCTTCCATACCCCGCCTCCCACCCCAATCAGGAAGCCTGATGTGGGATTTGATCCCAGGACCCTGGGATCATGACCTGAGCTGAAGGCAGACGCTTAACCAACTGAGCCACCCAGGCACCCCTGTTTTAACTATTTTTGAAATAGTTTCAGATTTACAGAAAAGTTGTGATGATAACAGAGTTCTCATACACCCCAACTTCCCCCACTATTAACATCTCACATTAGTATGCCACATTTGTCATAATTAATGAGCCAATATAAATATATGATTATTAACTAAATTCCAGTTTTTTCAGATTAGATAGAACTTGAGAAAATCAGGAGATTTGAGTATGAATCTGAAAAAGTCATTTATTAATAAGTAGTACTGAAATAAAGAGATGGAAAAAAGCAAAGAGAGGCTAAAAGACATGAAGCTAATCAGACATATATTTCTACTCTTATTGCTGGAAATGAAAAAAAAAGAGGTCATACTAGGAGAGAAAATGACTTAATTTTCTAGAAACAATGAAAGACACTTATCCACAATTCTAAGAAACAGCATATATATGTGTACATATATATGTGTATGTGTATATACATATATATGTATGCAGACATATGTATGTATATGTATGTATATAAATTAAACAAACAAACAAATAAAAAGGTGGGATAAACAAAGACATTCAAAGATGGCCACAGAGCAGTGAAACTGCAGGCACCAAAAAAGGTCCAGGATAAAAAGCAGCCAGAGGAAAGAGACTGCACACCAAATTACACACTAGTGTGATAGCAGAATTCTTGACAGCAACAGTGAAGGCATAGAAGGTAGAGAACAAGCTTATCTACCAGAACTGAGACAAAAATTATTCAACCATCAAAATTCTCTTTGGGGAATATGGAAGCCATTAAGACATTGCCAGAAAAACCAATAGTTTATCAACAGTAGACCTCTGCTTTAAGAAAATCTAAAGAATATGTTTCATAAAAGAATAAAAGTACCACAAAAGGATGCTCTAAGAGGCAAGAAGGGAAAGATGAGTGAAGAAACTGGTAAGCATACAAATAAATCTAAATAAATATTGTCTGAATAAAATAGCAACATCTTATTATGGTATTTAAAGAAAACCAGTATAAACCATGAATATATGCAAAAAGGGAACAGAAGCATATAGGAGAGGGGCAAGGCAGGGGAGAAAACGATAGGAATTAATGTGTAAATTCTTGCACTGTGCAACAGGATTATAATCTGGTTTAATTTTAGACTGTACTGCATCCCCAGCAGAATTTCAAGGGTATTCATAAAATTATAGAAATAGAGTATAATTTCCAAGCTAATAGAATAGAAAAGAATTTTAAAAAATCAACAACTCAATCCATCCAAAAAGTCTAGACGGGGAAGAAAGCATAAATAACCAAAACTATCAGAAAGCACAAAGTAACAGAGTCCAATCATCGAAATAATTACAACAAATACATACAGATAAATTCAAAAGATAAGAGATACCTACCAAGTAAAGATACTAATACGATGAAAGCAATATATGGAAAAGAATATACTAGACAAATATAAACAAAAAGAAATTTGGGATCAGTGATAATAGCAGACAAACATTATTAAGGAGAACAAAGAAAATGATACAACATGCAAATAAGTAAGTAGACCTAAAACCATAAATTTGCATGCTTAAAAGAAAATGTTCCCCAATATAGTGGGCTCAGTAAAAAAGATGAGGAAGACTATCTCCCTAAGAGACTTCCTGGCTGAGGATGGCAGCACTGGTGGGGGAAGCATGTCTGTCCGAAAACCGGTAAGATGAACTGATCTGGAAGATGTTTCAACCACGTGGCACAGTAATGATGACAACATGTATAAGGCACCTCCAACTGACCACTGCTCCACAAGCTGCCTGGTAACCCAGTATCAACCAGAGCCACCTTCCCAAATTGCTGCTTCTCTAGGGAATACAACTTGTGATGTTTTACGTCTACATTAAGGAATTCTTTAGAGCATTAAATATCAGTGCAGTACATTTACCACTTGGACCCAGCAAGCCAGAGAGGATGAAAGGTTTTGACTGCATGGAGTTTGAGAACCTGCTTCCTTGCTTGGTGCCCTGAGCCTCAATGAAGAGTCTCTGGTTAACAAAATTCTAATGCACATCCTTGATCAAACTCAAGATAAAGACAGGATGCTCATTCTTTTGACGGAGCAAGGAATCGGGATTCTCACAAAACATTGACACAGACAGCCTGGATGACTACCTACCTAGAAGAGGTTGCTTTGAAGGCAAACATCATAATCATTACGGAGGCCAGGACGGCTATGATTACTAACACTGATTACTAACAGAGACTATGATTGAGGCTATGACTCCAGGATGAAACAGCAGCAGAAGTATATGTGGTAGTGGGTACAATAGGGATGATAACTACAGAGGAAGTGGGACCACCAGGAAGACCAATATGATAGACATGATGTTCAGTTGAGGAACTCCAAAGATGATTATTCTGGGGATGATTACAGATGTGATGACAGTGGTCATCCCAAAGAACCAAAGTTAATCTAAAACTTCAGAGTACTTCTAAGGAAGATGACTCCTTGGGTGGCAGCTCCCAGTCTAGTCAAGCAGCTTCTATGTTTGGAGCAGCAAGGCCTATTAACCCAGCTATAAGAGAACAAGTAGAAAAACAGCTCCAGAAGGAACAGGAGAAATTGCAGCTTCAGCTAGATGAACCAGAACTAGAAGGACAGCCTTAGAAGAGACACTCAAACTGGCAAAGTGAAAAAACTTGGGAACAAGAATAGTCAAGGACAGGAAGTTTCTCATCTCAAACTGGGACCTCAGCTGCATCAGAAGTCAGAGCAGGATGCACAAAGGAGAGAAAGTGAGAAATCTGGAAAATGAAATACTCTCACGGCAAAAGACTGCCACTCTCCAACTTCTCCTCTTCCCAAACCTGATCAGCTGCCAAAGGTAATGCTGTCCCCTCCATTAAAAGTGGATGCTTGGGTAAAGTGAAGTGTTAATTCTTAAGCTTGATTTCAGAGCTCAAATAGAATAGCAGTCTCCTACGAGGGATCAGGGGAAAGTAGCTCCAGCTCAACCATCTCAGGAAGGATCAACTTGGAAAGATAAAAATAAACTAGATGGGGTGATGGTCCAAAAAGGTAGAAGTGGGAAGTCCAGCATAGCCCACAATATGAAGGGAACAAAGACAAATGGAAGGAGTCTGAAAGGAAACATGGCAAAAAGGATGAAAACTCCAAATATGAGGGCACCCGGGTAGCTCAATCAGTTAAGTGTCTTGATCTGATGGTCATAAGTTTCAGCCCCGCCCATGTTGGGCTCCACACCAGGCTTGGAGCCTACTTTAAAAAAAAAAAAGTCCAAATCTGCACCTGAGCCAAAGACAACTGAAGAATCCAGAATGTAAGTTCAGTACTATAAGTATGCCACTCTGAGCTGATGAATTAGGTTATAATGAGGAGGAAGATTATAAAGAACAGACCTCCACATCCTGCACTTTTTTCCTACTCTCTAGCTACCCTGAAACATTCCTCAGCAGATAAAGTATCTATCTAAACAAGACAAAATATCCAGGCAAACTCACCATTTCTTGAAGGGAAAAAAGCCTCAAAGGATTTATAACTACAGAAAGAAATTTACAAACTGGCATTGCTGTGAGTGATTTCAACACACTCCAATTTTTCACAGGTCAAATAGACCAAAAAATAAAAATAAAAATGACAAAATGATGAACAAGCAGGACTAAACAAACATATACAGAACCTTATACCTAACTATTAGAAAATAAACATTCTTCTCAAGCATAAATGAATCATATAGATAACAAATACATACTGGGACATAATGAAAATCTCACTGAATTTCAAAGAGTATATGTAATGCTGTTCCTAGGCACTGACCAAATACAATTAAGTAAAAAAAAAAAAAAAACCAAAAAACACCACAATAATAGGGGACATCTGGGTGGCTCGGTTGGTTAAAGGCCTGCCTTTGGCTCAGATCATGATCCCAGGGTCCTGGGAACAAACCCTGCAATGGGCTCCCTGTTCGCTGGCTCTCTCTGAAATCAATAAAATCTAAAAAAAAAAAAAAAAAGGATTAACAAACTTAGAATTCTTAGGAAACACTAAAACAAATAAATGCCTGGCAAGACTGATGAAGGATAAATAAAACAAAACAAAATAGGGAGCCCCAAAAGATACCAAGGTATGTAAGGACATCCTCATGTAACAGAGGTAACAATGCAGATCTGAGGAATAAAAGGGACAACTAAATAGTACTGAAATTATCTACATTGAAAAATTAAACCGGATCCTCACATCATACACAAAATCAATTCAAAATGGATTAGTAATATACATGTGAAAGACAAACTTCAAAATTTTTAGAAGAATTTTGAGCAGAAAACTACTGTTTTTGTGCCCTGCCAGAAAAGGATTTCTTAAACAAGTATACTAACCAAAAAAGAAAAGTGTGAATATTTTGACTATCTGGAAACCAAAAACTTCTGTTTATCATAAAACATAATAAAGCAAATTAAAAAGATAAGCTATAAACTGGAAGATATCTACAAAACACAAAGCTGATTAAAGATTAGTATTTAAACTACATGAGAAATTCTATAAAAAGCAGGATAAAAACAACACAAGTAGTCAAATGGGCAAAAAATTTGAACAGGAATTTTATAGAACAAGGAAACTTGTAAGGCCAATTCGTATATGAAAACATACAGAATCGCAGTATTCATCAGCGAAATACAAGTTAAGACCACATGAGATGTCATTTTTAAACTCACTAGAAAAACAAATAAATAAATTCACTAAAATGATAAAAACTAGAAATGTTGACAGTACTAAAAAAGGTCCCCCCCCCCAAAAAAAAAGGTAAAAGAAGATGGTGGGTCCTATAGACTGCTATTAGGTGTTTAAATTGGTAAAATCCTCCTAGCAGGTGTTAAAATTGGTACAGTTCCTGGAAAACAATTTGACATTATCTCATAAAGTTGAAAATTTGCATGTTCTTCAATGAGCAATTCTACGTAGATAGTACAGAAATTTTTATACTTGTGTGTCAAATACAAGCATATTTAAAAATAACAAAAAAAAAAAAAAAGAAAAAGAAAAATACTCCTATGTCCACTAGTAGAAAAATATGGTTAAATGAATTAGGCTAACTCACACAGTGGAACAATATACAGTAGTGAGAATGAATGAACTATAGCTACAGGCAACATGAATGGGTCTTAGAGACAATAGTGAATGAAAAAAACAAAACAAAACAAAAATGGGAGTTCTGAGTATTAACATCTTCCTCTCACTTAGTCCCACCTCTAAGATTTGACATTCTACACTGAGGTCATCAAGAAATGTTTCCAACTCCTAAATTTCACAAAGAAGAAAGAAATGAATTCTTTTGGCAGTTATCATGACCTCATCTTTTCCTACGCATTTCCTCTGAAAATACCACAATTCCATGATTGAGAAAGAAATTCAGAAGCATGGAGACATTGTGGATCCTGAGTCTCAAATGCTAATACAATTAACAAACAACTGAATAAAACCCACTGAAGAAATGCTGAGGTCCAAAGGGCAATCAAATGACATACTGTCACTCTTCCAAAGAGTATACTGTGAATCTAATCGAAACATTTCTGCACAAACTAAGAAAACTAGTGTATGGAAATACTTCTGCTACATTTCTACCCTCTGGATAAAGCGCTTTATTTTGTATGTGGTGCAACAATAACCACACAGTCCAAAAATAAGTCACCACTACTATTTTGTTATAAATTAGGATGTGCACAATGAAATTTTTCTATGTATTCTTTTATGATATTTGAATGTTTCCTTTGGAATGTATAAAGATTTGTAAAATGGGTCGTCTTCTATAATAAAATACCATTTGTGCAAAGTTTATAAAAGCTATAAACAGTTATTAAACTCAAAACAAAAAAACACCTTTGTGGTATTATAATTTAAAAAAAGAGATAAAAAATTCAGAATAGCAGTTACTTCAGGTTGGTGAAAAACAGGAACATGCAGTTACAGAGGTGCTCACAGGTAGCTCTTCCAACTATGTTGGTACTGACCTAGTTAGTTCTTAAGTGGTTGGTTCCCAAATGTTTGTTTTTATTATTAACTTCCATATGTTACAAATTATCTGGCATGTTCAAATTACAGAATTTTTAAAAATTTCAAGAATGCATGGAAGGCAAGGAAGTAGATAAAATGCAGGTCACTAATTATCAAGTGTGATGGTAAGGGAGTACGTCTATAGCCTGTGTAGGAAAAGAGGGAAAGAACATAGCTTTCACATAGATGATGTGATTAGTCTTCCAAGAAAAAGACGATTCTTCCTCTGAACAATGGACGAGGGATCTAAGGAAAGGTAAAGATATTAACTCACTGGAGATAGATTAAAAGAAAATTGAGGAACTTTATTAGTCAATTAGAAAGGTGACCTGCTGAGAATAAAGAAGATAAAAAAGCACAGGATTTGTTATTTTGAGTACATGCTTCTGATAATCAGTAACTGCAAATTTAAACTGCAAAATATGACCAAGATGGTTAAAAAATGGTAACTTTTTGCACTAAAAGGGAGGAACAAAGCAAATAAAATAATCCAATTCAACATACAATTAGTTCCCATACTCCATTTAATCACATGAAGTTGTGTGACACTTAAAATACAATGTACTGCTATATATATTCATTAATCTGGCATTACAATAACGCTGTATGAGTAGGGAGGCACTATTTCCTCATCAAGGAAATAGTGCCTTTAAAGTGTTATAAGTTTATAGCCATACTTTTTATGACAATGTAGGTCCAGAGAGGTATAATTAACTATCAATATATGGAGTTTGAGTGCTAAATAATAGTGTTAGTTAAAAATGAAGTTGCTCATCACTTACTATGAACCAGGAACTGTGCTAGACACTGGGGATATAAAGATGAGTAAGACACGATTCCTTCTTTCAAGGAGCTCATAGTCTAGTGAGGAGACAAACCTGTAAACAAATAAATAGCTTTCAGAGTTATAGTTACTAAAACAGATGTAAAATGTGAAGTAGTACATCGAGGGCATGCAAGAAAAAGTGGATAATCCAAATTATAGGAATCAGGAAAGGGTTCACAGAAGATAACTAATCTTTGAATGAACTGTGTTTTCAAGTATAATTCTTTAAGAGAAAACTACAGAAAGCGTGGAGCATTCAGGGAGCTATTGGAATGGCTGGAAAATGTAAAGTAAGGATAGTATCAAGTGATAAGCCAACAGAACAATCCAAATTATGGAGGATCTTATGGGAATAGTTCATATGGCATTCAAAATATATCAAGCATAGTAGTTTAAAATTTATCATAAAAGTAACTTATAGGATACCAATGGTTTTCAATAACGAGAATCACATTTGAGAAGAGTAACTTTGGCAGCAGCGGGGTTAGATTTAAAATACTGAGTTTATCTGAACCAGAGCAGGTAGTATGAGGGAAAAAAGCTCAGGAAATATATAAGATCTTTGACTAGATGGTTTTGGGACAGCTGAGTAACAGTTAGAAAGGATTCTGAGCAACTAAAATTTACCACTTCAATATCTGGGTGAAGGTGCCATAACCAGGACAGGGAGCAGAAGAGGAGCAAATTGCGGGAGACAATACAGTACAAAGTTTAAGAGCCAACTCCTCAGTCATACTATTTTGATTTAATCTCCTATTCTACCACTTAACAGCTGTGTGACCAAATAAGGCAAAAGGAAAAAAAACAAAGTCTGAGTTTTAACAAACTTTTGAGCAAACTGGTTGTTCATCCAAATGTTTTTAGGTCATAAACTATGTCCAGAGGATATAGCCAGTTACATGTAAGCTGATTTTGTCCAGCTCAAGCCTTTAAAAATGCCACAGAACTGTCTTAAGAGTCACTTTCAACTGCAAAGAACAGGGAGCCCTGAATATAGATAATTTACTATGTTTCCAGTCCTCCAAGTTTATAGGCCTATTGAATCCCCACTTAGAAGATGTATCTTAATTGCCTGCTTACTTCAGCCTTTTTTTTAAAGATTCTATTTATTTATTTGTCAGAGAGCGCACATACAAGCAGGGGGAGCAGGAGGTGGAGGCAAAGCAGGCTCCCCGCTGAGCAAGGAGCCAGATGCAAGACTCAATTCCACTACCCAGGAACATGTCCTGAGCCAAGACAGACACAACTAACTGAGCCACCTAGGTGTCCCAAGATGGCTTTCTTAAGTAAAAACACTTACTTTCAAAAGCAATAGTAAGAAAAAAGAACAACAAATCAGATCCATTTTGCATGCTACGCATGGGATCAAGGCTTGGAAAAGCCAGAAAACTACTGTCACATATCTATCTGCCTGGATCAATTTCACACTTAATTGACTGCCTAGTCTGTAAAGTGGGCATAGTAAGGACAAAAAATGGTGGAAGACAAAAATCCCAA
Organism: Nasua narica; assembly: GCA_028533885.1. Classification (NCBI taxonomy): domain Eukaryota; kingdom Metazoa; phylum Chordata; class Mammalia; order Carnivora; family Procyonidae; genus Nasua; species Nasua narica. Next base: position 125,069,357 of record CM052798.1, on the reverse strand, counting down.
CTTCAATACTTAGTCTAGTTTTGAAGACAATATTAGTACATAGTAAAATTTTAGTAACAAGACAGGATGGTACAGAATCAGGTGCTAGAGATGGTCTGTGTAATGAATGTGGAACTTGGAAGGTTAGAAAGCCTGCATTTAAGCAAAGCTATTATATCAACTGCACAAAATTTAAAACTCAATGAAAGTGGCCAATTTATAGATGAAAAAAGCAGCTTTCCTGCCCTAAAATATCCAAGATTTAGCAACTCTAAAGCAGAAAATAAGTATTTCCTGAAAGTACAGACTACAAATTAGGGGATTTAATTTTAATAATACAGGAATGTTACTTCTATATAGAGATCATTTATAAAAAGATATTGTTGGTCATTTCAATTCATTTTTAAAAGGGGACAGTAAACGAGAGGGTGACTGACTTACACAGATTTGCCAGGACCATCCATGTTTTAGTCCTGCTTCCAGACAAACTTCTCACTTCAGGGCACACCAGGGTATTTCGTAACCTTAGTAAACAGTATAATGGCTCTAACTGTGTAGGCAGGTTTTTTGATGTATCTCAAAGAGATTTTTCTGTGGAATCATATTATAATAACAAAGCATAATCCTGTTAAATTTTTATTTCTGGATGACCTAAATATTCAGAAAGGAAAAATCAACTTTATAGGGACTACAACTAATCAGGAGGCTTCAATATCACACCGCTGGGTCTGTATGTTGGAGGAAGGGAAAAGGAAGGAGCAAGAAGTTTTCTCAATACCTAGTGCCTTTTAGCTCTCCAAATAATCACCACTGTGGTCTCCTAAGGATCCAAAGGCATTTCCAACTTCCTGAATAGCTTCTTAATATTCAGGCCCACTGTTCTTCTCCACACCACAAACCATCATCCTTACTCTTGTCTCTGCATGTATCCCAACAACTCCATGACCTTGTATCCCACTGGTCAATCTCATTTCACTGACCAGCAGGGCTGACCCCAAAGCTCTACCACGGCACACTCTCTTTACAATCTGTCCACTTAACTCAGAGTCGCCAGTCTCTCCAGCTCTTTGTCCTACCAGCACCTAGTACCAATATCATCACTACTCTGTTTTCATAGCACTTTGCAGCTTCAAAATCTCACCAACATTTCTGTTTGTAACAGAAGCTAGCTGATTTCTTTAAAAGTTTACTTGTCCACACTGACCTAAGTATCACAGATTAATCCTCTTAAATGCAAAACACAGGAACATCACCCTCCTGACCGGATAACTTAAAAGTGCCATTGGGTTAAAAAAACAAACAAACAAACAAAAAAACACTTTTAAACTCTGTCACTGCAGTTACTTACAAAGCACTTGCAGTATCTACCAGACAGTGGACAAAGAAAGATGGGCATCCACAGGGACTATTTAACTTCTCACTATGGTTTGGGTATCTACCTTTATCTAAAAATACCTACCTAATCACAGGTCTAATAAACTCACCTTTCCTCCATCCTTCTGTACTTTCGGTCAATTTTAAAGTTCCTTTTAGTGAACTATATTATGGCACTTCACAGAAGGAATACAGGAAGTTTTTTTTTAATAATGAGAAAAATGTATTTATCGTCAAAATGCCAAATTTCCTAAATCACTATCTCCACCTCTTATTATCTCCACTCAATTTCAGATTTTCAACAAAAGGAGGTACATACATTAATTTTCCCCAAATCTTTTGGTGCTGTTTTTACTCATCCTTCAATTTTTACCTCTACTTTTCAGCAACACAAATCTAGACCTCTTGGGACACCTGGGTGGCTCCATATGTTAAGCAGCTGTCTTTGGCTCAGGTCATGATCCTAGGGTCCTGGAATTGAGTCCCACATCGGGCTCCTTGCTCTCCAGGGAGCCTGCTTCTCCCTCTTCTTCTGGCTGCCGTTCCCCCTGCTTGTGTGTGCGCTCTCTCTCTCTGACAAATAAATAAAATCTTTAAAAATAAAAAAACAACAAAATAACAACAAAAAAAATCTAGACCTTTTTTATTGACTTTTTTCTTCCAGATATCTCACATCTCCCCTTTCATAAATTCACTCTCCCTATTTTTAAATCTCACTTTCTTGTGTATAGTGAGCTTATATTCAACTGTATCTTTTAAGTGTTATTCCTCACGATTACACAGAAAATTTGCTTTACCATAAACTGATCTGAAAGTTTTCCTCTCATTAACGTTATCTGCTGCCACTTCAAGCTAACAAGCAAAAATAAATAAAAATCTTACACTGAAATATCACACACATCACAATTTTAGTTTCCTGATACACACTAAATCTTGATCTATCTGTAGATTCCCTATTGCCAATTTTAACCATTTCCAAACTATGTGAAGTTTCTGCTCTCAAAATTACTCTATGACCAACCTAAACATTGGTTATATAGTTAATATAAATGTCTTTGCCTTCTTCAAATCAACATTCGCACTGTTACTGTATATCCTTACCGACAGTCAAAAGCCTTGCTGAATCCAACCTATGCCTCCTCAAATTACCATGGCACACACCCTAATGAACTGCTGCCCATTAAATTCCTGCAATTTACTTCCTCATTGCTCTTCATATAAAAATTACTCTATTAAAATCATGTCCAATAGCTAGTCAAGCTACTTAATTCTTTCTCATTCTAGTTAGTTCTAATCAAATTACTTCTTTTTTTTTTTTTTTAAGTTACTTCTTGATTCTGGTTACTTCAAATTCCACCTACTTACTTGCCTTCAAATCAGCCTTGCATCATAACCAGCAAGACCCCAGTCACAGTACAAACATGATCACAGTAACTTAACTTGCTTTTCTTATCAAAGTGCTTGGCCTCAGTTGATGAGAAACACTTACAAAATAGTTACCAATCCAAAGCAAAACTAACCACCCATCCTTTCAAGCAAAATGTGTTTCATATAAACTTCCAGCCAGCAAAACTTCCAGGGTCTCTTGGCCTATACAGAATGCAAATTCCCCCCCAAAACAGTAATAAATAATTAATAATAGAATCTGGACAGTAGACTAGAGGCTCAACTAACAATAACCATGACACACCGAAATAAAGGCCAGTCCAGAGGATCAAATGGCAAAGATACTTATATTCTGAACTGACAGAAGTGCCGGTTTTGCTTTTTCCAAGTTCAAGTTTAACAATTTTTTTTTTTTTAAATATTTCACTTACCGCAAGAGCGCCTGGGTGGCTCGGTCGGTGAAGCGTCTGCCTTTGGCTCAGGTCATGATCCTAAAGTCCTGGGATTGAGCCCCACATCAGTCTCCCTGCTCAGCAGGGGAGTCTGCTTATCCCTCTCCCTCTGCCCCTGTTCATGTTCTCTCTCTCTCTCTCCCCCCACTCTCTCTCAAATCAATATATAAATCTTTTTTTAAAAAAAGTACACTTACTGCAAACTTAATTGACTCTGAACATCTAGAAATATTTCAAGTTATAAGAAACGAAACCAAGCCCTGTCAACAATTAAACTGTCACTTACAGAAGACTTTCAGTCTGTTTGGTGGTCCAATTATTTCTAATGAGGTGGGGAAAGTTATGAACGATTGAAAATAAGAAGCTATCATTTACCAAAGTCTAGTTTGAATTTGGATTTAAATTTCTACTCCCACGTTTACTAAGAGGCAGAGTAATAGTGAGTAAGAGTGTAAATTCTGCAGCCACGCTGCCTCAATGCAAATCCTGGCTCCACTTGACTACTACATTGAACTTTTGGCAAGCTTCTTTGCCTCACAGTGTCTTCGTTTTTAATCTATAAAATGAACTCACATCTTATGAGTTAGTAAGTTAATACTGACAAAGTGCTAAGAAAAGTATTTATAGCACACAATAAACAAACTACATATTGGGCATTTCTTTTAACAATTTTTCTGAATTAAGTCATTCAGCATATATATACCAGACATGTTTTCAGGTAATGTGTTAAATAGTAGGAATACAAAAATGATCTGAGATATGCTCTTTGCCCTCAGTGAGTTTATAATTTAGCAGTGGAAGCAGACAAGGAAATTAGCAGCTTTAAGCTCATTGACAGAGTTGTGCAGAGGACTACAGAAGTACAAAAGAGGAGCATCTAAATCAGATTTGGTGGGAAGAGATGAAGAAGTGTCAGGAAAGGCTTCTGAGAGATGCTAGCAGGCCTTTTTTTAGGGCAATTTTAATAGAGTAGTAGGACCAAAAGCCAATGGCTTAAGAAACCTCTACTTAGGTATTTGATTGTAAAGGAAAAAAAAGATAGATATAGACTTAAAGGGAGGTATTCACAGGTTTGTTTTTGATGGAAGAGACATGAACAAATTTTCAGACAGGAAGAAGCTGAAGTCATAAGAAATGATTACTAAGACAAGATCTCTGAGAAAGCAGGGTTAGTTGAGATTGAACAGACATATAGACATATATAGATATAAATAGCCCACACTGAGGCTAGAAGAGAAAAGAAATGTGTGAGAACGCAGATTATCTCTGCAAGTGTCTGAGAAGAAAGTTAAGAAGGTGGTTTTACCTACCAGCTTCCTCACTGAGGGAGGCAATCTTTGAGACACTGGGAATACAGTGGTCAATAAAAACAGACATTACCTGTTTTAACAGGTATATGGCTGGGTAAGGAATTCCAGACAAAAAGAACAGAGACTTGAGTCCAGGGGAGTAGCAGTAACAAATCCCCACAGACATGTGAATTTTTTCCATTTCATTTTTAATAGTTCATGTTTAGAAGCAATGACACTAGTCCCATGTCAGGCTCCTTGCTCGGCGAGGAGCTTCCTTCTCCCTCTGCCTAATGCTCCCTCTGCTTATGCTTGTGCGAATTCTCTCTGACAAACAAACAAACAAACAAACAAATAAATAAAATCGAAGCAATGACACTAATTGTTAGAACCATTTAAAGCACACGTTCCAGAAGAGAAAAGGGCATACTCTAGCTGCTATCAAACTACCCCTGATTATTTAAATGCATGATGTATACATATACTTTCTGCCACCTTCATTCATCAAAATTCAGCTAGAGAAAATAAGATAATTGGTATTCTCCAGAAAGGCTCTTTACCCAAAACTCACTAATGACACATATTTCTAATCCATGACCAGTTTTCCCCAACCTGGCTGCATGTCAGAATCATCTGGGGAACTCTGCTGGGGGCTTGAGGTGATTCTCACAGAAACATCTGGGTATTCTCAACCCTGATCTACATAATTTCTAATCACGATTCAGCTCAAGTGTCATCTCTCTAATTTTTGACTAGTTAGCTGCTACATGTTTCATAGCACTGTAACCATGTTTCTTTATCTCCCTTATTACACAGTAAATTTCTTTACTACAACTCATCTTTATAATTCCAGCCCCTAGCCTGGTGTTCAGCCCTTACTAAACACTCAATAAACGTATGTTCAATGAAGGTTCACAATTAATAAAACATTAAACCTGTAGAATTGGTTAGGGTTAGATTAAATAAAAATACCCACATAGCACAGAACTAAAACTTTAAAATACTATAAAGAAAAATCCAGTAAAAGCTTATAAACCACCTATACCCTCTCTCATCTTTGCCCTGCTAATTCTGGGCTTGTCCAAGTCCATATTCACTTTACCAATGTGATTTCATTGCCATAGGCCACAATAACGGCACAATACAAAATTAAAGCATAAATGTCACCTAAAATCCTCATTTATTAAATACTTAAAACATCCAAAAGTTTATAAACAAGAGAAAGCTCAAGTTTCAGGTTTGTTTGTTTGTTTAAAGATTTTTATTTACTTATTTGACAGAGAGAGAGAGAGAGAGATCACAGGTCGGCAGAGAGGCAGGCAGAGAGAGGGGGGAAGCAGGCTCCCCCCAGAGCAGAGGGCCTGGGATCATGACCTGAGCGGAAGGCAGAGGCTTTAACCCACTAAGCCACCCAGGCGCCCCAAGTTTCAGGTTTAAACTTGAAAACTTCTAGCCCTAACTATTCAAAATAATTCAGAAGTCATATGCTAATACCCAAATTATATACCAATTGGACCCTAAAAGTTTGGGAGAAGATGGCTGCTTAGAACACAGTACAAATTTTCCCATAGAAATGTTATAAATGGTGGTTAAGATAACAAGACCAAGCCACAGAAGCCCACCAGACCCCCATTATAGCTGAACCACTTGTACTGTACAAGGAAACCTATTGTTCCACAGAGATGTTTCTGAACTTCCACAAACACTTATTTGCATGCATATGCACCATTACTCCAAAAGTCAAAGCAAAATTCCAAAATAAATTTCTAACACTGAGAAAAAGTACCGAAAGCATTTTGCATGGTGTCTGGCACACAGTAAATACTCAAAAAATTATAGCTATTTTTATCTAGAATCCTTGATTTCTACCTTTTGTGTTCCTCAAAATAGCTTTATTTTTTTCACTCCATCTGCATTCTAGATTGCAAATTCCAAGAGTGCAGGACAAATCTTCACCACTGCATCTACCTTGCCTACCAAAAAGCCTGCAACACAGAAGTGTTTAATACTTGCTTGCTAATAAAGGTTAATTAGTATCAACCGAATCTCAAAAAACAACTGAATAACCCCAGGCTTAAAACGAAATAGCCTTATTTACTTTTAGAGTTTAGGTGCTCTTTTAAATGAACTACTGTACTTCTCATATTGATTTTTTTCCCCTTTAATATTATCACCAAAATGAAAAAAAAGTGTAAAAATTCATATTGAAATATTCCTCTAAGAGTAACCAGCTTAGAAAACACTGCTCAAGGCAATAGTCTCATTAAATGGCACAGTGAGACAGGGCATCTAAATTTCTCTGGGCTTTGGTAATCCTATTAAATGATAGAGCACAGAACATACTGAGATTTTCTAGCTTACAAATGCTTGTCTAAAAACACTGCATATTTCATGAAAACATAAGAGTAGCAGTCATCCATAATCTTTGCACCAACCCAACTCACAAATGTTTTCGTTTTTAAAATAGTATTACAAGCTTTTTTTTTTTTTTTACAAAGTTGCAATCCAAGTATACAAATCCTCTGTTTTCTACTCTCCACCCCCATTTACAGTTAAGAACTGCCTATTACAAACTTGACTGAACCCTTGGCCAACATCAGAGAAAGCTTATAACTGTAAAATGTTAAAAGTATTGCTACTTTTCTAGAAGGCCACAAGATGGGGATACTGCTCCATAAAGTGCACCTTTAAAAAATATATAATTAAATACATTATACCAACTTCCCTCAAGATGAAATTAACAGCTTTCCTTTACTGGAAGTAAGATAAATAAAAAAATTTTTAACTTTGTTTACTAGAAAACATCAGTGAGGACAAAAACATTCATGAAATTTAGCAGCAATTATTCTAATTAAGCTAAAGAGTTATGGTCCTTAAAAACAAAACAAAAAACACAGGACTGTGGCACTATTAGTATATCTTTTATCATATCAATCCTTCCTTCTCTCCTTGGTCCATCCTCTTCCTCCTCGGGTCATAATAAAAAAGTGAAACACATTTTGCTTATGCATTGACTACCTTTAGTTTTCATAATTATTCTGAGTTTTGGGAGATGATTCTTATTTTTCTGTTTTAAAAGAATTGACAATAAGATTTATTTACATCAACAAAGGAAAACTATACCAAAATGATATCAGTAATGAGAATGAGACAGTTTCTTTTTTAATTTGCTATGATTTCTCAGTTTGTCATAATACGCAATATTATGTTTACAACAGCAAAATAGCAAAGCTTTTCAAACAAAACATTTTTGTATTTGATAATTTTTCCCCATGCCTTAGTGGATATCAGCAGAAAACACGTTTCCCACTCTGCGCTGCTTTACTCAACGAACAAAATAAAATTCAAGTAACACCGAGCATCTTAAAACTTAAGTTGCAAACTTACACAATCAACGTACAGTAATAAAAAAAGCTGTATAAACACTTCCTAGGCAGAAGCCTAAGATGATAGAGTATAACTACCTGGGGCCATCTGCACTACATGAGGTGTCTCAGCGAGGCAGAAATATAGTCAGTCTTAAACCCGGAATCTGAATCAGGTCTCTGATTCCAAAACTAGTAAGAATACCATGACCATCTACTGGACTCCTATTATTTAACATTACCAATGTTAAGTCACATTACCAAAAAACCCATCTCCAATATTTTCAATTACCCTTCAGAGTCAATTTATCCCTACTGACAAATGAAGAAAATCAAGTTTTAGGAATTAAGTAAATTGCTGAGTGCCGTAAAACCAGTGAAAGTCAGGATTTTGAACCCAGATCTCCTGGGCTCAAAGCTAATGATTTACTATGTTTTACTACAAAAACAGAATATAAAAAAACAAAATGCTAAGCTAAACCTATGCCTTAAGCTGAGCATTTTACTGTATCAATCTGACAGTACTATTCTCTTATGTTATCACTTAATGATTAAGCAACTTCATAGTAGGGTGTTTTGTGGGGTTTTTAAGCTAGTCATTAAAAATGCTTTTCCCAAAAATTGAGAAAGAACAAGTAATCCAAAAAAGATAATGTATAAAACATAAACATGCTAACAATTAAAGAGGTAAGCTGTTAGGATCATGATTCATAAATTCTGGGAAAAACATCCAGGGCACATAACATTCTTATTTTTGCAAAGATCAAACTTAATGTAATTATATTATGTACAATCTCGTATTTCAAAATGACACAAACATTTCCATAAATAATTGGTTGTTTGTTTCAAAGTATGGTATTTTAATAGCATAATACTTGCTTTCCAGACTTCTTTCCTTTGAATCAGGTAATTTTTTAACATTTGGTATTCTTCAAACACACAGAATCTGCTACATCTCATGAAAGTTTAGAGTCGAAGCTAAGAGGCAATTAAGAGACTTACTCAGGGACACAAAGCTTCTCAATGTCAGGCCAAACTCAGGCCTGCTGATGAGACTAGTGCTTCTGCATTGTACTCACTAGGATATTATGACTCAAAGTTAAGTTCATGCCAAAACATTTCCTGATTGTTTCTTAATACATGAAAGATTCTAATTTACTAGCACTTAAGTAGCCATGGAAATTTGCAAATTCTTCAATTCCAAAGTGCCAATTTCTAGTGTGAGAAGAGCATATTGGTGTAATGTAATATAGAAAACATCTTTTAGGGTCAGACAGATCTAGGTCCAAACTTCAACTCCACTACTTGTTTATATTTAACCTCTCTGAGTCTCAGTTTTCTTTTCTGTAAAATGAGGATACAAAAATGAGTTTTGAGAAGGGGAAAGGAATTGTTAATATTAACTCTAGGAAACTAGAATTGTTTCTAGAATCTGGAATATTGAAGGTGTGCAATGAGTATTCATTTTCTTTTTTTTTTTTTTTTATTTATTTATTTGAGATAGAGACAGTGAGAGAGAGCATGAGAGGGGAGAAGGTCAGAGGAAGAAGCAGACTCCCTGTGGAGCTGGGAGCCCGACGTGGGGCTCGATCCCAGGACTCTGGGATCATGACCCGAGCGAAGGCAGTTGCTTAACCAACTGAGCCACCCAGGCGCCCCGAGTATTCATTTTCTAACACTATCCCATCACCACCACCATTCTAGCCACAGTCTCAATACTGTGAGGCAGAGAAACTCCAGTATTTTTCTACCATCCTTCCACAATTGTAGAGGACATTAGATTAAGAAACACAGTAGGTTAAGAAAGGCATTTCAGTCACATGGCCACGCTGAAAAATGCTATGTAGCAAACCCCCCATATCTGCAGTAAGGATCAGATCAAAATAACATTTAAGCACTTGAGAGTATAGCCCTGTTAAATGTTTTGTTATAAATACACAATTTCAGGTTTTTAAAGCTACTCAAGTAACTGATAAACAATGTTAGTTTACTATGTACAAATATTCTAAGAATTTAAGCAGGCTGCTAAATACAAACTTTCACCAGATATCCTCACTCTTAAGAGAAAAATATCAAAATCCAAAATACTGAGAAACTGTCCAGAATAAGAAAATCAACTAAACAGCTAAAACTTTACTCCCAGAATAATGTAATTCTTCTCAAGTTTAAAATCCGGTAAAACTAGTCAGGACCAGTCATTTATCCACAAATTCCAGTCATTTATCCACAAATTCAAAACCCTGAAAGCTATAAAAACGTAAAGTAACTTCCTAACTCATTTGGTGGCAAAAACTAAACTGACCTGGACCATTTAAAAGCAAAATCTGACTGATGTGTAGATTTTTATTGCCTTATTTATCCATACTTTAACATCTACCAAGACAATACAGGGTGCTGCCATAGATTTCATTGGGGTTTTACCCAACATAATATATGCAGTGCTTTACCTTCCTAAATTAAAAAATAAAATAAAATAAAATAAAATAAAATAAAATAAAATAAAATAAAATAAAATTTGAAACCCATCTGACATCAATAAAGTATTATGAACACATTCCAGTGAATATTCACTTAATTGTTAAGTGCCAGGTTTAAGTCAAAAATAAATCTATCAATTAGGTATTAGTACCACTACTTTATATATGAATACCTAGTTTACATATGATTAAACTAGGGTTTAATCCAAGGTTAATTTGACCAAAATCACTTAGCCAAAAAAGAAGTGTGAGAACTCAAATCTAGGTATGCCTTACTTTAAGGCCTAAAGCAATTTATAAGCCAACATTTTAGAGGAGAATTAAATCACAAAGAAAGTTTAAGCAAGTTACAATTACCAAAACTTTTAACTTAGAACAATGAAATTCCTGAGTATAACGTGCACTTTCCATCCTGGGTATTCAAATCTAAACACTGACACCATATCTCACAGCTCACAGGACAAAGAGAGATTAGTTTATTGTTGTTTTTCTCCCCAAAGCCAGTCAGTGAAAACAAACACAAAAGCAATATGCTCCTCAAACAAATGCCAACTAATCCTTTCCACTCAAATTTAGAAAGAATCATGGATCTGGTGGGGGTTTTTTGTGGGGTTTTTTTTCGGTTCTTTTTTTTTTACACCATTTTTACCAAAATGTACAAATACAAATATGATACAAATATGATTGACATAAACATAGGTCAAGTTTTTCCAGGAACAGCCCAAATGTAAAGATCTGCTATTCCACTCTCAGATATGGTCACGGAACTGAGAAAGGTTTAAGTGACATAGACCCAGGCTGTCAGCATCACTGTTCTAAGCAAAAGTTAGAGAAAATAAGCATCAACTTTTTTTTCCTGATTGATCAATTTAAAATTTAAATCTTTTCTCACAAGTCAGTGCCCTTAAACTAAGCAATGGCTTTTCCCCACAAGAGTCAAATTATAGCCCCCATCCAACCTACTTTTTACTAAAAGGACCAAATTCTAAAGTAGGTACACTTCAATCAGAATCTCTGTTTTGAATAGGTTATTTAGCTAAGTGAAAAAGCGATCAGATTATCTGATAATCACAGTATCTAATTTAACTATTTCAGTAGACATTTTTTTAAAGAAGAATATAAAGAAGAAGAATCTTTACTCAAAAGAATTTTTTCTTTTTTAGAAGCATGGGGAAATGTTCTTGAACAAGGAAGCCTGATGGATGCCTCTTGCAGGATTACCTCTCCTGCCTACTCCTTATATAATCACCCTGTATCAGGTTTCTATAGTTTGTTTGGATCAAGTCCTTGGCAATTATCTTAAGCCTCTTTAAACATCTGAAAAGTTCAGATGTTAAGCTCCCTTTGTTTACACTATACATTTGTGTTTACAGAACACTGTAGCTTAAAAAATGTACTTAGAGAACACTAGAACCCCAAATTACTGATTCAGTTTCCACCAGCAGTTCTCAAACTATATGTATAAAATCATCTGAAGTATTTGTTAAAAATGAGATTCCTGAGCTACACTATCAAGGACTATACCACAGTTCTCAAATATTCAGGCATCTTGATTTTTAACAAATATCCCAGATGACTGTGATACAGAGGCTGCACACTAACAAACTGTTCTATACTGTAATTTATCTAATGATGGTGTTAACAATTTCTAGTTCCCAAACTGCACAGCCAAACCATTACCAGTTGATAGACTGACAGCCATGTTGAGTCAGTATCCTTCTCAGATTCATTCATAACATTTTAGGACCTATATTTTAAGTTAAGAGGTGAAATTAGACATGTAGCTCTGATCATGCCAAAGCTAAGCTACAACTATCTTTGAGTTGAAATGAGTGGCTCACAGAAAAAGTGGATTACTTGTTTGAATTTTAACTTATTAATAATAATAATGAAAAGTATGAAGATGATTTAAGAGCTGCTTACGTCCCAGGGACCAGCCTTCCAGCTTTACAAACATTTAAATTAATCCTTACAAAAATTCAGTAAGAAAAATATTCTCTACATTTTACAGAAGAAATTTAAGCAACACCATATTAAGCAGCATGGACAGAAGTCAGCTCTGCCTGACTTTAAAGCTACAGCCCTTAACACATGCCAGGATGCTTTTAATTCTAGAACCTTTAGAGTACAGCGATCTAGTTTATTGCTTCTATGGTAAAGTATGTCCTGATTTATCCAGAACACATTCATTAAACTAGTTCTCCTCCCAACACTAACCAAGCACAAAAAGTAGTACAACTTGGCAAGCAGGGGCTAATATAGGACCAGAGTATCCTACTTTAAGTCAGGAATCAACAGTTTGCTTCCACCCATTCTATTTAATCATAATTATGATTATCGTAGACATAGATTTTGATAGACAGCTATCAAAAGAACTTGTTTTCCTAGTTAAATTAAAAAAAAGCGATCACACCTACAATTCTATTAATGCTAGCACATTTTTAAACTACCCTGTAACTACCATATAACTTTGGCCAGGAAAGAGTCATAAAGAAACACCTTAAGGTAATTCTATCTGTCCTCTTCTTTGTGCCCTAGCCTTTCCTATTTATATAAATCCTGTTTCTCAGTACATTCAATTACCAAACTCTTCCCCACAACAGCCAACATACTATTTTCAGAAATTTGCAAAGACATTTGTACTAGAATGCAGGGGTTTCATTTCTCAGTATATATGAAATACTTCAAATCTACCTAAATTCTTTAAATGAAATACATTGATTATTCCACTCAGAAGCTATAATGTAATAATAATGTAACATTCATCTTCTTCATTCCAGTTAGCCCTAACATTACACAGTAGATAACTTGAAGAAAAAAAAAACCACTACCGAGACTAAGATAAACTGATAAAGATAAGTGATGAAGATAAAGTGAGGGAAACCTAGCTGAGCAATCAATGAATCTACCTGTTCCTGGTAAGGAAGAGCATTACTTTCTGCCTTATATTCCTCCAAGGACAGAGAAGTTATATCCCATTCTCCACAAGGAAAGAGTATTCTTGCCACTATGACTCCTATCCAAGGAAGAGTGGCTCATCCTAAACTTTTTCTAAGACACTGCAAACAAAAAATAGTATTTGTGAGGCATCAGGTTGCTCAAGGCTTGTCGAGGCCAGAGTGACTGGCCAAGGAGCTCTGCTACCCTAAGTCCCTAAGCCTCTGCCCACTGATAGCCCACTCTGCAGAGTGCTGACTGAGATATTTGTTTCATCCAATTTGTGAGACTTGGCTAAATCACTGCTTCAGAGCAGCTTGGGGTCTGGGTCCTGCACTTTTTTAGACCCCCAATGCCCTCAAGTAGAGTAAATCAATCCTACCCCATTATGGTAGCATACAAGGTTAAACCCCAGATGTCCAAAATTTTCTTTCCTACCCAACGCGACAGTGCCGGCTATTATATAGATGGAAATTTATATAATAAGCCAAATGTGCTATTATTTGCATTTCAGATTCCACTTTCCCTCTGACAAGCCTAGACTCAAAGTACCAAAAGTACTAGGCACCTTAAATCTCAGCTTCATAAATTGTTTTCCAGGTGCCCCATTTTGGTGTCATGCCACTGTCTGGCTTAATCTTCAGATTCACATACTTATCTAGTCCATTTCCCTTGAATCTGGAATAGACCTGTTAACTGCTTTCACCAACAGAATGTGGCGAAAATGATGCTGTGCCCTAAGAAGGCCTAGTTGCTTTTTCTTTGCACTGCTGAGTCCTAAGCCACTATGTAAGGCCAGCAACCCTGCTGGAAAGGCCACTTAAGAAGCGGGGCCCTGAAACTATAAGAAATATGGAGAAAGAGAAAGAAAAAGAGAGTAAGAGAAAAAAAGAGAGAAGACCAGCTCCCAGCTGAACTGTAACTGAATGAAGCCTTTAGAGTGACCACCAGCAAAACCCAAACTGCTCAAGTGAGTCCAGCCTAGGAGGGCAAAACTATAAGCAAATAAGAAAATTGTTTTAAGTCACTTAGTCTTAGAGTTGTTACACGGCAATAAATGACCAAAACGATGTTTACCTAGTTCCTTGTGTTTCTGCATAATTTGTTCAAAACCCAGAGAAAAGGAGAGATGTAAGTAATCATAACCCCAAACATTCATACAAACTCAGAAAATAAAAAGTCTTTAGCCCTTTTAATGCCCTTTTTGTTGACCCTACCAAACTCTGAGTTTCAAGGGGACAGGCTTCATGTTTGTCCTCTCAGCACTGTACCCCAGCACCCAGCACAATACCTGGCATGTAACAGGTACAGCAGGCAGTGTTATGAACAAACAGGTTTAAAGAATGTCAAGACAAATGTTAGTCCTCCTTATAACTCAGGAGTTATCTGGCATATGGTTTTACATAATATGTTCCAAAAGTTGTTTAATCATGTGTATCTGAAGTGTATACTAAGAGCTTTCTAATGACAAGTCATTTTTTTAATGATAAAGCTTTTTATATAATAGTAAAAATCACGGAATATTATGATATATACTTTCGGAAATCACATCCTGATTTATATGCTCCAAAAACATAAATTTCCATAGAGTAGGCTTTTATAGGCAGATTTTCAGAAGGAAATTAAAACCTACATTTCACCAATGTACTTTTTCAGAAGAAATCACTTCTGCTCTTTCCTTGACAGGAGGATAACTATTTAGTGACAAATATAAATTTTAAAATTACCCACCAACAGCTACTATAATGAGGTTACCATTTTAACACAAAAGAAGAATTAGAAAAGTTCAGATCTATACAGTAGAAAGGTTTAATACATATTCCAAACAAGTAAACTCAAACTCCTCATATATCGCCTTCGGTTAAATTCCCATTGTAGATAAAGTGTTAGCAAAAAAAGAAAAAAGAAAAAAAAATTACTGACCTAGGAACAAAAATATGGGTTTTAGTTCTAGTTCTAATTTTAGCCACTTACTAGTCATATACTTGGAAATTTTTTTCAACTTCTTTGAGCTGAGCATCAGTGCATTCATCTAAAAAGCAATGATTATCTCCTGACACACCTACTGCTCAGCTGTCATGAGAATTAAATGATAAAGTCTATACAGCCATTATGGAAAAATGTCAAATGCCATACAAATATAAGATATGATACTCTTCTTAATGTCAGCAAAAAGTAGAAAAATCATCTTTATATGTGCTTTTGCTAGACATTTTTCTTCCATTAAGTATTAGCAACTAGTTCCTTCAACACTACTAAACAGGCCAATTTATTGGTTTTCCACTACTTGTTATTACATCACATTTTTACAGAAAGAGTAAAAAAGACCTCAGTCTTTCTAATAATTATAGAATCAAAGTTTCTAGAG
The DNA here is from genome assembly GCA_028533885.1 of Nasua narica. NCBI lineage: Eukaryota > Metazoa > Chordata > Mammalia > Carnivora > Procyonidae > Nasua > Nasua narica. The sequence continues at coordinate 125,053,730 of CM052798.1, read as the reverse complement.
CTATAAAAGATACTAAATAATAACTTGCTCAGGTTCCCTACTAGGAAGATAGTCTTATAGGTGGAAGAAAGTTGATTATTTACTAATCAAATTATGCTTTACCATACTGGGAGAGTTAGCTCCTTAATCTAATGAAGAAATGCAGTGCCTAGGACCCTGCACTTCATTTCTTTTGTAAAGTTTTCATTTTTATTTGATAAGGCTTCATGAATGAAGTGAAAGGATTATTCTTAAGTAAAGCATACATGAATATAGAAAATAGAATAAAGATAAAAATTTTTAAGCTTTCTTATTTCACTTTTCCCCTTCCCCTAAACCCAAACTAAGATATAAAGGAAATAAATATAAATAAATACAAAGGAAATAAATATAGTTATTGCTATATGTTCCCCATACATCCAATTCATGTCTCCTCTCACCACCTCTCCTGCACATGGAAAACAATGAGGGTACAGAAAGTCCAATGAAAACCAAAGACCCAGGAATCACAAAATGTTAAAAACTGAAAGGAACCTCCAGAATCATTCAGTCTTACTGATGAGGTCACTTAAAGTCAGTAAGGATGGGTAACATGGTAAATCATACATCTTATAAAAAAGAAAACAATCATTGTCAATCGGCTCCTGATTCCACTTTACCCACTTGCTCACTGAAATACTTGGGGCACATCATTTGACTTCTTGGGCTAGTTTGTTATATAATAGCAAATAATGTGCCAAAGTCAAAATTCTTTGTAAACTATACACACCACAACACAAATGTAAAGAGATATTGTATTTAAGTGTATATAAGGTATGTCTCTACAGTAGGGGTCATCAACAAATGGAAGAATTTGAAGATTCTATTTTTTTAAAAAGCCCCCAGTAATTCTGAGACTTGGTCCTAGCCCAACCCACTGACTCACTGGATCATGAGCAAGCTTCAGGTGGGTTCATGGACTTTCCTAAAATTATATCCAGAAAGCACAGGTGCATATGGAAATTTTCCAGGCCAGATTTTTTTAAATTTCACCAAGTATTAGTAAGCATCAAAAGGTTTAAGAACTACTGCTGTAAAGTAATCTACATCTGCCGAAGATAAAGCTTCCACTGGTATTGCTCAAAATGGTACCATTATTTTCCCAACCTGGATCAGAACCTCAGTTATTTTTACTTTCTTCATTTTCTTTCTCATCATCAAATTCTCTCCATTCAACTTCCTACCTCCTTTCCATTCCTAGTATTACAGCCATAGTTCAGACCCTCATTACTTTCAACCACAGCAATCAAGTCTTTCTGCCTCCATATTTCTACTTCGTCACACTACACATTGCTACCAAATTAATCCTCTGAAAACAAAAGTTTAGTAATTCGCAACTCAAAAATCATCTCTAAAACCCCCAACACCTATTAAATCCAAGGTCATTAGCCCGGCATTAAAAGCAATCATAAACGTTTGGTTCAAACTTTTACTTCAAGTTTTATCACCCTTTATGTTAGTACAAATACTTTTTGTTTCATCTGAATATAATACTTTCCTCCCCACAAATGTATACTCTACGCTCTAATCTCTTAGTCTCTTATCTCTGCTTGCATTACCTTTTGCAGCTTATTAAAAGGCATAGGCATCCTTCAAAACAAATATTTCAGAAGCCAGTTCTATGAATCCCTTCTTACCTCACCTTGCCAAATAAGATGTGAGCTCTACCCCTTCTGAATTTGAATCTATATGAAACTTAACTATGTATTAAAAGATAAATGAGCCATTTCTGTATAGTCCTATCTCCCTAACTATTCTGGGAAGGCAGAAACTGCTATAATCCTTAATATTCCCTCAAATACCTCACACAGTCATGCAGTAGATGCTTAATTATTGTGCGAGGAAGTAAAAGAGATTTCAGTCTCCGTGGGGGTGAACAGCGGAGATTTTGATCTCTTTGAAGGCAGAGAATTTATTTGCGACAACCTCTATCATGCCAGGCTTCCAAAAATCATAACCCTTACTGCTTTTTAAATCCTGGTATTGGATGTTTTATAAACAGTTTTGCATTTTAAGGGAAGAACTATTTGAAAACCTTAATAAGCTACATACCAAATAACTAGTCTACATACTGTACACTTCTCAATTTGAGAAGCTCCCAACACTTGGCTATTAAGTTTTCAGTTTAAAAAAAATACTATTTATGAAAAGTGATAATTTGCAGTCACAGCTAATTATCTGCTTTATGGCCAAAAACATGTCACATGAATAAAAGAATGCTTTTATTTTTTTCAAAAGGTGCATTTTGTGTGTATAGTACACAGAGCCTTAGTGAGACAGGTAAAGTGGATTTATACACATGGATGAATTCTTGCACAAACCTGCATACAGTGTACACCAGGCACTTCAGGTAAAAACACCAAAGTGGGCAAAAAGCTAACTTTGGACATTATAATTCCTACTATTACCAGTAGCTTTTTAAAGCAGAAACTCAAATCTTTTTGCACATTAACCTACACAAAAAGATAAAAACTTACCAAGCAGAAAAAGAAAGCCACATCAAGCCCCCGGAAAATATTTTAATCTGGAAGAGTAAGAATGTCAAAATAATAGATACCCGTCTTTGGTAAGAAAGGTTTCATGTAATTACAGGAGCATAGGACGCTCAACTCCAAACGATGGAGTAAAGAAAGGACTGATCATTTACAGGCTGTAAAAAAAATGGGTAAACTACAAAATTAAAACATTTTTTTTTTTTAAATGAAAGAAGATCCAAGTCACAGATGAGATAGGGACTAGTAAAAACTGCAAGGTCACTGGAACCTACCAGGTCACAAAGGTGGAGGTGGGGGTTGTGTTGGGGGTGGGAGGGACTGCAGAGTCAGTGAAGAACCGGGGGTGACAAAAACACGTCAGAAAAATACGTTCTAAAGCTGGGAGTCCTTGGTTTGGGACCGCGAAATTGCGGTGAAAGTCAGGGCACGGGCATTTAGTCCATACAGTGGTGTTTTTTGGAGAGGTGTTAGGGAAAGGAAGAGAAGGTAGACGGAACGCTAAAAGAAGGCTAAGGAAGCTTGAGAACCGCGGCTGCAGAGTCACGGAAACACTTCGCTCCAGTATCATTAGCTCGGGCCTGTGTCAGGGCCAACTCGGGGCAAGACCCGTGACCCCACCCCAGAAAACTCCCGGCCTCTGGGCTGGAGAAGGTAGCCAGGGCAGCGCGGACCGTCCCCGACGGCCCCTCAGAGGGTCCCGTACCGGGGCGGACCGTGCCGGGCTACTGGCACCGCCGCGAAGGCTCCGGGCCCGCGCCCCCGCCCCACCCGCGCCCCCAGCCCCCCGCCGCGGCGTCCTTACCCGGCGCAAAGCTGTCGGCTCCCGGCGGTCGGGCAGCCACAGCAGCGGCGCCTCCTCCAGCGGCAGGCGCCCTCACCCTTCCGCGCCCGCGCCCAAGATCGCCATCTCGCAGCAGGCGCGGCGGCGGCGGCAGCAGCCACCCAGGCGTCGGCCCCGGCAGCCCAGGCCGCCCGCAGCCACTTGGAACCCGCTTGCCGCGCTCGGCGACACCCGACCCTCCCCCCACCCCCACCCCGGCCACGCGCCACCCCCAGCAGACCCCACACCTCCCTCCTCAGCAGCGCGCCGCGTGCACCCGTCGCCGGCGCCGCGCCGCGAGCGCGCGCCTCCCCGCCGGCCTCGCACTGCGCGCTCTGCCGCGGCCGCCTAAAACCAACTCCGGACCCGGAATCCGGCTTCCCGCGAGCATGCGCAGCGAGGGCGCCCCGATGCTGCTTTTGGAAAACTCCGCTCCTCCGGGTCTTCGGAGCGGTCGAGGAGAGGTGGAGGGCCAGCCAATGGGATAGGGGGGCGGGGCCCAAACCTGTGAAAGGGGCGGGGCCGAGGCTGAGATTTGGGAAGAGGCTTTTCTAAGTCAGAGGTGGGTGCTGTTCACTTAACTTTCCGTTCAGAGCAGAACCGGTGAATGACCTGACCTCAAGTATAGTCCTCGGGGCACTGGCGTTCTTTTCTTGAATGCTTTACAGCAAAAGTAGGCTGTGAATAAATACTCCTGAGCTGACTATCTGACTTAGTACACGTTGCAAGAGTAAATACTGCATTTAACAGATGGCCATACCAGAAGATTTCCATTTTATTTCTATTAGTAATCAAAATGTTCACTCCCTCTACTCCTATATGAGTACAATGATAAAACTAATACTAAACAAGTACATGTGTCAGTGCAACCAAGTCACATGGCAATACCATTAAAAAAGGTCTATTATCCTCATTTATACAAACGAGTCAACTAGTCTCTAGAAGTTTTGTTGATTCTGTGTGTTGCTTTTAGAAGAAAGGCCACACTGCAAGTAGAAACCAGGGGTGACCACATCGCTCACCAGATGACCTAGTCTTCTACTTCAGAAATGATGAAGGCCATCAAGCCCGGCTTTCTACAATTTTAGCCCAACCACCTCACCCAAGCCCCACAATTACCTACATTCACCCCTAAGCTTATCAGTTTTTCTTCTCTCTCAAAGACTGGGTGTCCCTGCTCCTCTCCAAAGGAACCTCTTTATTGTCCACTCCCTCCTGTACCCCCCTCAGCATGATCATGTTTTAATTCTTTTCTGTCTTAAATTTTTCCTTGACTTTAAAAACCTTTCTAATTCTTTTTCCATCCTAATTAAGCTCTTGAAAGAATTGTGTACCAAGAACAGCATCAACACCCCATGAATAATTGTAAGATTAAATAAATAACTTTTTAAAAAAGATTTTATTTATTTGAGAGAGAGAATGACCATTACAGAAAAAGCATGAGCAGCAGCTGGAGGGGCAGGGGGGGGCGGTGGAGGTGGGAGGATGGGGAGGTGGAGACCAGTTGGGGGATAGAGAGGTTGGAGGTGGGGAGAGAGTGGAAGGAAGGAGAGGGAGAAGCACACTCCCCACCCAGCAGGGAGCTGGGTGCTGGGCTCCATCCTGGGACTCAGGAATCATGGCCTGGGTCAAAGGCAGACTATTAACCTGAGGCACCCAAGTGTCCCTAAGTAAGTAACTCTTGATTGAATGAATGTATGTTCTCTTCCTCTCCATTCCATCAGTTTCTACATTCTGAATTCAAACCAGGGTTCCATGCACACCATGTCCACTATGATTATTCTAAAATACACATCTGAGCGTGTCACCTGACTATTTAAAATCTTTCACTGGCTCTTCAGAGCTTTCAAGAGAAGGAGTAACATGACCTTCAAGGCCGCTTTACTCTTGCATGCTCAGTCCCTCCACCTTTCAGAACTGTCTTCAGAGTTCCCTGATTGTGTTCACTGATCTCTGTTTTAATGAGTACTGTTTCCTCTAACATTCTCCTCACTGTTTTGTTTGCCCACTCCCTTTAAAAATGAATTCAAAAATATGCATACTCTCAGTTATAACACACACATACTCAGCAGAGGTCTGCAGGCCATCTCCAGAATGCCTACAGGCCTCCTTCCACTTCCTGCTCACTTTCAGCTCCCCTGAGTCCTCAGTTTTCTCTCAGTTCAGTTTCATTAAGCAGCTTGTAACAGTCACCTAGGCCCCTAAATTGACAGTTAATATTGAGCCAACGTTTCATTATTAAATATTTCTTTGTTTTCAAATGAATACTGTTATAAATATCTTTTTATAAATCATTGAGTCCTTACATATTAAGTTTAAATCCTTAAAAGTAATTAGAGTGTGAACAATTTTAGCCCTTTTGAAACATATTGGCAAGTTGCCTTCCAGAAAGAACATACGCTTAAGTATCACATTGCCTGGGATCAAAATGCAACTCTGCCACCCAGGAAGGCCACATTCAGACTTTCATGGGTCCCAGATGCCTTTTCCTTTGTGGGCCTCTTTCTTCCATAAAATAATATGAAAAATTATATTTATAACTACACTGATACAAAAACAAACATATTAATATTATACATGAAAACATTTTCTTCAGCCATTCCCTTCTGATTTTAAAAGAAATTAAAACATTTTTATGGGCCCTAAAAGTACGGTAAGCCTGAGGCACTGTGCCTACCGACAATTAGATAAGTCAATTTTGCTGCCACCTACAAACCATGAGATTTTGCCAAATTCCTTAATCTGACAGTGCCTCAACCAGAAAATTGGTATAATGCTACTACATGATGTTGTAGCAGAAAGCAAATGAATTGCTACAAATAAAATATCTAGAATTATGTGGCACATAATAAATTACTTTGTTATATTGTTATTATCAATTTTCCTACAGCACTATTTGAGAGTATACAATTGTACTGCTTTACTGTGCTCCGGTCATCATGATGTATTTTCACATGTGCAAATATAGTATCCTACTATTAGTCCATTGTTCATTTCCTTATTGGGGTATTCACAAAAAAGGCAACTTATATATGGTATATTGATCCTAGTTGAAATGATTGGCCTTTTCCATTTTTGTTTTCTTCTGTTATTTCATGCTTCACAAGTCCTTTCCCATCCTGAGAGCATATCATTATCTGTCTTTATTTTTTTCTATTTGGTGATTTCACCTTTTTCATTACATAATTTAATCCTTTCAGATTCATTTTGGAATGATGATCTGTTTTTTTATTTTCTCTAAGTAGTCTGTGATCTTCCACAGCTTATTGTTAAAGAATAAGATTTAACAAGAATCTTCCCCAGATTCTTGTTAAAGAATCCTTCTCCAACTATGATGATTTTATTTTTTCTTTTTTTAACTATGATGACTTTAAAATGTGCCCACAAATTTATTCATATTCCCTCCTTTAAAAAGTAGAGACTAATTCCCTCCCAAGTGAATGTGAGCTGTACTTAGTGACCTGCTTCTAATATATACAATACAGCAGAAGTGACAGACTGTCACTTCCAAGAGAAGGTCTTAACAAGGTATTGTGGTACCTCCCTACTCTCTCTCAGATCACTTGCTCTGGGGAAGGCAGTTATCATGTCATGAGGACATGTCAGGTAACTTTATTGGATGCCCACATGGTAAGGAACAGAATATCCTGCCAAATAACAGCAAGGATCTGAGCCTCCTGCCAATCTCCATGTGATTGAGCCATCTTGAAAGCAGTTTTTCCAGCCCCGGTCAGGCATTTAGATGAAGCAGACACTTTGATTTCAACCCCATTAGAAAAGTTGAACCACATCCCCCAACTAAGTCACTTTCAAATATCTGCCCCATAGTAACTGTGAGATAATAAATGTTTATTGTTTTGAGCCACCAAATTTGGGGGATAATTTGTTACACAGCAATGGATAACAAATACACTAACCCAGTGGTTTTCAACTGGGGACAATTTTGAATCCCAGGGGACATTTGGTAACGGAAGATATTTTTGATTGTCACAATTGATAGGGAGGTAGAAGGAAAGATTTCCATTGCCATCTTGTGGGTACAAACCAGAGAGTGCTAAATTTTTTTCAGTGCACAAGACAGCACACACACACACACACACACACACACACACCCCTGGAGCAATGAAGAATTATCAGACTCAAATGGCAATATAGTGCCAAAGGTGAGAACCCTTGCACTAACTTGTTTCCCCTGCACCTTAAAATTTCCCTCTTTTACATGTGCTTATGAAAGAGGTGGGTTTGCTTCATATCCTTTGTTCATTTGGGTGCTGCTTTACATTGTTTTTTCTCCAGTCCTAGGTTCTCTGCTTTCTGCCACTGGATAATAATTTTACTTTTTCAAGGATTTGATATAAATGGAATCATTTACTATGTACTTTTTTGTGTCTGGCTTCTTTAGTTAAGCATATTTTAGAGATTTGTTCATATTGTTGTGTATAGCAATGTTTCTTCTTTACTGTTCACTGTTATTCTATTGTATGGATTTGCCAAATTTTTTAAATGTTTGTTCTATTCATGGACATTTTTGTTTGTTTGCCATTTTTGGTTATTATGACTAAAGATTCCATGACCATATAGTTAAAAATCTTTGTGTTGACATACTTGACTAAATAATGCCTAAGAGGAGAATTGCTGGGTCATGGTAAGTACATATTTAACCTTAAAAGAAATTGCCAACCTGCTTTCCAAAGTGGCTGTACCATTTTACATTCTTACCAGGAATGTATGTTCCAGTTGTTCCATTTCCTCTCTAACACTTGGTATTGCTTGTCCTTTCTGACCTTAGCCATTCTAGTGGACGCGTATTGGTCATTGTGTCATTGTTTTTTCTTTTGTATTTCCCTGATAACTAATGATGTTGAGCATCTTTTCATTTACTTATGGATCATTTGTATATTTTCTCTTGTGAAGTCTCTGTTCAAATCCTTTCCCCATTTCAAATTGTTTTTGTCTATTCTATATATAATTCTATATACCAATCCTTCATGAGGTATGTACATGCAAAATCTTTTCTCCCAGTTTGTGGCTTGCTATGGTGATCAAATACATATAAAAGCATTTACAAACTATGTGTCGGGGCACCTGAGTGGGTCCGTGGGTTAAAGCCTCTGCCTTGGGCTCAAGTCATGATCTCAGGGTCCTGGGATCAAGCCCCGCATTGGGCTCTCTGCTCAGCAGGGAGCTTCCCCTTCTCTCTCTGCCTGCCTCTCTGCCTACTTGTGATCTCTCTTTCTGTCAAATAAATAAATAAAATCTCAAATGAATGAATGAATGAATGAATAAATAAATAAATAAATAAACTATATGTCTGTTCGAGATGAACCTCATTGATCCTGGCCTCCTGGTATCCATGCTCTTGTAGAGCCTCCTCCCCTCCTGGGTGTGATGGTATGTAACTTCTGAGGCTAGGTCATAAAAGAGATTGCAGCATCAATCTTGCCCTCCTGGAGTGCTTGTTGTAGAGAAAGCCAGTAATTTGAAACATCCACACAGAGAGGAATTAAGGCCTGTTGATAAACAGCTAAGAGCAACTTGCCTTCTTCTCATGTCACAATTGCAATGTCATATGACCCTGCAAGCCAGAAATGGCCAGCCACACAAGTCATAGATTCTTGATCCACCAACACTGTGAGAGGTAATAGTTTATTTCTGTTTTCAGCCACTATGTTTTGAATTTTTTTACACAGAAACAGATAAATTTGCATTTTCATTTTGTTAACAATGTCTTTTAAAGAACAGAAGTTTTTGATTTACCAATTGTTTGCTTTATGGCTTATGTTTTCTATGACATATTTAAGAAATTTTACCTACTCCAGGATAATGAAGATTTTTTAATCTTCCTTCTTGAATTTTATATTTTTAGCTTTCATCTTTGGGTCTATAATACATTTAAGATGAATTTTTGTATAAGATGTGAGGAAAGAGTCAATATTAAATCTTTTCCAAATAGAAACAGTTGTTTCAACACCATTTATTAAAAAGATAATTCTTTCCTCATTGAACTACTTTGGCAATTTTAGTAAAAATTAAATGTGTATTTCAGGACTCTATTCCATTGCATTTAACTATATGTCTATCTTTACACAAATATCACACTATATTGATTAACTGTAATTTTTAGGATGTCTTGAAAATCAGGAAGTATGAATAGTCCAAGTTTGTTCTTTTTTCTCACAATAATTTTGATTCTTCCAGGTTCTTTGCATTTCCATATGAATGTTAGGATTAACTCGTTAATTTTATTTTAAACATACCTTGAGGGATTTGCTTGGAATTGTGAATATGTAGATCAATTTAGGAAGAATTGACCTCTTAACAATATTTAGTCTTCCAATTCCCAAGCATAGATTTCATTTTATTTAGATGGCCTATAAATTGTCTTAGCCATATTTTGTATTTTTTATAGTACTGGTATTGCATATACTTACCTTTAGGTATTTCACACTTTTGATGCTATTGTAACTGTTATTTTTAATTTCATTTTCTAATGTTTCATTTACAGTATATTTAAATTAATTTTGAATTTTGGTCTTGAACTCTGAGACTTTGCTAATGAATTTATTAGTTGTACTAATACTTTATGGATTTTTTGAGAGTTTCTACGTACACAGTCATGTCTTTGCAAATAAAGAGTTTTATTTTTTCCTTTTCATTCTGTATGCTTTTATTTCCTTTTCTTGCTTTATTGCACTGACTAGCACATCCAGCAGAATGCTAAACAGAAATGGTGAGAAAGGACATCCTTGCTGTTGTCCTGATTTTAAGGAAACCATTCAGTGTTTTACCAGTAAGTATGATGTTATCCATAGATTTATTTTTGTACATGCCCTTACCAAGTTGAGGAAATTCCCCTCTTTGCCTGTTTTCTTAGAGTTCTTATGATGAATGAGTGCTAAATTTTATCATATGCTTTAGGAGGGAGCATCTGTTGAGATGAACTTTTGATGGATTCATCTTGGTATGAACCCATCTTGATGTGATGGGTTAAACTGATTGATTTTCAAATGTTAAAACAACCTTACATTCTTGAAATAAATCATGCTGACCATGGTATATTAGACATTTTATTTATTGCTAGGTTCTATTTGCTAAACTTTAAAAGATTTTAAGGAACCTAAGTTCATTAAGGATATTGGTATAGTTTTTTTGTTATATCTTTGTCTAGGTTTGTTATCAGGGTAAGGCTGGCCTAATAAGCTTGGAAACGTAGACTTCTTATCTACTTTTGAAGAAATTGTGTAAGATTTTTATTATTTATTTCTTAAATGTTTGAAAGATTTTACCAGTGAAGCTATCTGAGGCAGGAGTTTTCTTTTTGTGAGAATTTTAATTATGAATTTAATTTGTTTGTAAATAAAATACATTTCAAATTTTCATATCTTCTTGTACTGGTCTTGGTAATTTGTGTCTTTCAAGATACTTTTCCATTTCATTTAAGTTGTCAGGCTTATTGGCCTAAAATTTTTCATAATATTCCCTTATTATTCTTTAACATTTGTAGGATGGTAGCGATGTCTTATCTTTTATTCCTAATATTAGTACTTTGTGTCTTCTTTTTTACTTTATCAGTTTAGATAAAGTTCTTTCAGTTTGACTGATCTCTTCAAAGCAAAAGCTTTGGTTTCATTAATTTGTCCGTTTTCTGTTTCATTTACTTAACTTTCATCTTTATTATTGCCACATTTAGACTTATTTGGGGCTTATTTGCTCTTTCTTTTAAAATATACATTTTTCCTTGGGAACTTACTTTTTAAAAAATTAATTATTTATTTTTTTAATAATCTCTGCCCCCAACATGATTCTCAAACTCATGACCCTGAGATCAAGTGAAATCATGCTCTCCTGACTAAGCCAACCAGGCACCATGGGACCTGACTTCTTTTCTAGAATAAGCATTTAGAGCATAAATTTCCTTCTGCGCACTGTTTTAGCTTAATCCACCAAATTTTGATATATTTTATTTTTGTTTGTCCTAAATATTTTCTGATTTGTTATGTGATTCCTTCTTTGATCCTTGAGTATTAGGAGGTATGTTGTATAATTTTCAAATATTTGGGAACTTACCAGATATCTTTTTGTCATTGTTTTCTAATTTAATTCCATTATGGTCAGAGAATGTGCTCTATTATTTCTATATTTTTAAATTATTGATACTTGTTTTATCCCCCAGATTCTCAGTGAATTTTTCATTTGTACATGAATAGTCTATTTTCTGCTGTTGTGGGGGAGAATGAAAATTGTTTTATAGATGGTTATTAGGTCAATTTGAATGATAATATTTTTCAAGCCTTCTATAGCTTTCGTGAATTTCATCTACTTGCTGCTATCAATTACTAAGAGGAATATTGAAGTCTCTCACTGTAATTGTGAATGCACCATTTTTGCCTTTGTGTTCTATTACTTATTAATGTATTTTAAAGGTCTATGATTAGGTGTATATACATTTAGGATTGTTTTATCTTCTTTATCACTACAAAATTCCCTCATAATCTGTTAGTCTTATTTGTTCTGAGTTAATAATAATATTAATTTATCCACTTCACGTTTCTTATGATTAGTGTTTGAGTAATATCTTTTTCCATATTTTACCTTTAATGCATCTGTATCTTTATATTTCAAAGTAGTTTTGTTGTAGACAGCATTGATAGAACCTTGATTTTTTTTATCTAATCAGGACAATCTCTGCCTTTTAATTGAAGTGTTTAGACCACTTAAATGTAATGATTATTGTTACAATTAGCTTTACATTTACTTATTTTTTAAAACTTCCTTTATTTTTGTATCATCTCTTCTTGTTTCTTTTTCTTTTTTTTTTGCTCTGCAATGGATTAGATGATTTTTTTTTAAGAATTATTTATTCATTTTAGAGAGAGAGAGACAAGAGCGGAAGGGGCAGATGGAGAGGGAGAGAGAATCTCAAGCAGACTCTGCCAAGCACAGAACCCCACGTGGAGCTTGATTTCATGACCATGAGATCACGATTCCAGCTGAAACCAAAAGTCAGACACTTAAACGACTGCCCCATCCAGGTGCCCCTAGAAGAGTATTTTTTAATATTCCACTTTAATATTCCACTACTGACTTATTAGCTATAGCTCTTAGTAGTTTTTTATCATTTATTTTCAGGCTTATAGAATGCATCTTTAATTTACACAGTCTAACTCCAAATAATATTATCCCACTTCATATTTAACGTAAGAACTTTATGGCAGTGTACTTCAACTTTTCCCTTCTTTTTCTTAGTGCTATTGTTGTCATAAGTTTAAGTGCTACACGTTGTATCCTCTATAGTGCATTATTAGCAGTTTTACTTTAAAGGAATCACTTTTTAAATAAAAAAGTTTTATATTTATGCACATATATATATTTCCAATGATACTCATTTCTTTGTCTGGATCTAGATTACAAGTTGGTTTTAATTTCCTTTAGCCTCAAGGTCTTCCTTTTATATTTCTGGTAGTAAAGTTCTACTGATAATAATTATCTCAGATTTTATTTGTCCAAAAAAGTTTTATTTCACTTTCATTTTTTAAGGAATTTTTTTGCTAGGTAAAGAATTCTACTTTGATTGTTTTTTTTCCTTCAGTTCTTTAAAGATATTATACTTTGTCCTCTGGCCTGCAGTTTCTGATGAAAAGTCTGAAATTATTTAACATTCTTGTTTCTCTGTAGTAATATCTTCTTGTTGTTAGAGGTTTGTTGCTCCTTTTTTGCTGTTATTGTTTCTTTTAAATTTTTTTTTATCAGTGGTTTTGAGCAATCTGATTAGTTCATACCTTTATGTGATTTATCTTCCATGAGATTCATTGAGTTTCTTGGATTTGTGGGTTTTTATGTTTTATTATATTTAGAAAAGTTTGAGCTGTTATTTTTTCAAATGCTGTTTTCCTGCTTCCTATTGATCTCTCTTCCTTCTGGAACTCCAATAAATATATTATAATTAAACATATATAACATTTATTACATCATTACTGCTTAGTTTTTCCCCCCATAGGTCACTAAGGTTCTGGTTTTGTTGTTGATATTTTAATTTGTTTCTAGAGACTTTTTTTTTTTTCTGTTTGCAATTCAGTTTGGATGGTTTCTATTGCTCTGGCTTGAATTTTACTTATCTTTTCTTTTGTAGTACCTAATCTACTGTTAAGAACATCTAGTATATTTCCTATTTCAGACGTTATATTTTTCAATCCTAGAAAGTACATTTGGTATTTTAAAAACTATCTTCCCTGTCTTCATTATATTTATTTTAAATTTAAATTCTTGAACATGTTTATAATAACTCTTTTATCATTCTTGTCTGCAAATTCCATCATTTATATTATTTCACAGGGTTTTTTTCTATTGACAGATTATTCTTTCCGTGTGAGAAACATGTTTGTGCTTCTTTGTATGTCTAGTAATTTTTTGCTGCCTGCTAGTCCTTGTCAGTGTGTGCTTTGTTGAGTGCTGGTTTATTTTTTAAGAATGCTGAATTTCAAAATTTGTCATACTAGATAAAGTATACTAGATAAAGCTATATATTCTTTTGAGTCTTGTTTTTAAGTCTTTTTTGGTGAGCTGATTTAGAGTAGACAGTACTCTGGGTATTATAGGGCTCATAGAATCTGGCTGGCTGGACTCCAACACCTCTAAGCTGTTTATGAACTTTGAGAATTATTCTCTTTACAGCTCCCTGGTCCATTTTTTTTGTCCAGCTTTGAAGAGTTTCACCTTATGGATGTTTTAATTGTATTCAATAGCAATCTTAAGTCACCATGCAGGATTCAACATCTTTCCTTCATATTGCTTTCTCCTCTCCAGTTCTCTACTCCACAAAGTCCAGTAATCTTCCCAAACTATATTTTCTTTCTCTTCAACTCAGTGGGTTAATTTTACCTTAATATCCACTTAGTCTTCCCCTACTACTACTCCTGAAGCAGTACTATTCCCAATCATAAGTCTTCCAGTCCGAAGTAATGTTCTGGGGCCCCAGAAATTCCATCCATGTTAGTTTTTGGTCCTCCAAGTCTAGTAGAATTGTCTCAGAAGGTGGGATGAGCTTGGTACTCAGTCTACTATGGCCATGAAAACTCCAATACCTTCAGTTTGGGTGGGTATTTCACCATTGTGATTTACATAACCTTAACTCATTTTATAATACAGGATGTGGATATGGATATGGATATGGCTGGTCTCACACAAACATACATTTCCATGCATGCATGCATATACATCCAAACACAAGTATGCACACAGGTATTCATCAAGGACAAAATTTATTATTAGAGGCTATAAATACATAAGTAAAACATTAATTTAGTAATAGTGACTAACAGTTTTTGAGAATTTATTATGATCAGGAACTGTAAGAAAAAACAGCTTATATGCATTATTTCATTTTCCTCTTATGAAGTATGAACCTTAGAGAATTTGGGTAATTTGTACAAAGTCTTTCATCCAGTAACAGATGAGATCAAACTTGAGTACAGGCAGCCTAACTCTAGAGGAGGGGTTAGTAAACTGTGGCCTGCAAACTGACACCAATTTTTGTAAGTAAAGTTCTATACCAAGACAGGCATACACTCATTCTCTTTTGTATTGCCTGTGGCTACTGTTGAGCTACAATAGCAGAGTTACGCAGTTGCAACATAAACTGTATTGTATACAAAGCCTAAAATATTTATTAACTAGCCCGTGGCAAGATAAGCTTGCTGACTCTTGTTCGAAAACATAAATTAGGGTTGCCTAATTAATACATTCATAGCGATGGTCATCTACAAAATAAGTTCCTGCTTTTAAAATCACATGAGTGGAGGGGTGCCTGGGTGGCTCGGTCAGTTAAGTGTCTGCCTCTGGCTCAGGTCATGATCCCAGGGTGCTGGGATCGAGTCCTGCATCAGGCTCCTTGCTTAGCAAGGAGCCTGCTTCTCCCTCTGCCTACCATTCCCCCTGATTGTGCTCTCTCTTTCTTACAAATAAATAAATAAGAACTTTAAAAAACCCCACAAATTAATTACTCCATCATTTCCCTTGCTCTCTGAAGCTACTTTGCTAGTAGCTCCCTTGCTACTTTGAAGTAGTTTTTCATGTCATTTTGCTGACAATGTAAATTCTCTTCATTCATTTTCTCTGAGTTCAAAATATATTTTTCAGCATACCAAAAATAGTGCATCACAAAGATGTATGCCCCTTACATAAAAAAAATGGCTATCTCCATACTCTAGAATGAAAAGTTTTTAAGAGCGATGTTTTGTCTACCATGTTCACTACTGTATTCTCAGTGCCTAAGACAGAGCCTAGCATAGAGTAGGTCCTAAGTAGAGTAGGGGATTTTCATGCAGCAATACAATTTAAAATTGATCTTAAGAATCACAAAATTCTACTACTGACACTAATATTACACTGTATGTTAACTAACTGGAATTTATTTTTTATTTATTTTTTTTACCTTCTTTTTTTTTAAATTTTTT
>CM052798.1:125020639-125037445 GCA_028533885.1 Nasua narica | reverse complement strand
CACTGAGCATGGAGCCCATTTGGGGGCTCGATCTCACAGCATCGAGATCAGGACCAGAGCTGAAACCCAGAGCTGGATGCTGAACTGACTACACCACTCAAGCACACCCTCAAGCACCCCACTCCCTCCCCCCAAATAAAGAGAACTTCATTTCCTACTGTTGAAACATTGAAAAATATATACAGGATTTGATTGTAAAGTGGCAGAGCCACAGAAAAGGCTAAATTCTCATTCTGGCAAATCTCCTATGACAAAGTCTAGGTCTAATGGGGAAGTAGAACCAAAATTTGGAATGGGAATATCTAGATAGATGCACTTCAGAACCTTGAAAATCTGAATTTCCCTGAACCCTTTGGGCCCACACAATTGACCTACGTTCTTCTTTTGGAAGATAGATCCCCTTTCATCTCCTTGCTTGAAGCCTACGTGGAGGACTCATATGAGGCAGAAGCCTTACACGACCATATTGCCCTCCTCAAGATCTACCTCCACCTCCCTGGCTACAGAAACATAATTAGGGTCAAATCTCTGTATAACCAGATCGGGGAAGTGCAGGGCATGCTGAGGGTAGAGAGAGGGTATATGCTGAAGTGGCTCTAAGACCTGGCTAATATGCTCCAGCACGAACTGAGAAAGTGGGTGTATCTGGAGTGTTGCATCAAGACAGATGGAATATAAAACTGAATATGGGTGTTTGTCAATATGAGGACATTCTTTCATAATGTAGAACTAAACACCTTGGTCAGGGCCATGGGTAAGTGCTCTAGTATGCTACTGGGATAGTTCCTGAGAGCTTAGAAAAAAAAAAAGATGTCCCATATTAAGCAAACTAAAGATGCCAGTTCTGCTATGTCATTTTAATGGAAGAACAGATTGAGAGGCTTAGAGAAGTGGGCACACCAGAATGGGTTCACTATATAAGACTGGAAAACCCTCCATGTGACCATGTTTAATTTCAGATACTTCTGATTTTAAAGGAAGGAAGTTCAGAATTTAATGTTGGCCAGCGCAAGACTCTCAACTTTGCTTTGATTTTATGTTGTTCCCAGTAATGGTGTAAGAAAGATGGTGATGGGTAAAGGGGAGGCTTTATATAGCTTTATGCAGAAGGGGCATGAGGAGCAGGTGTCCCATTCCAATTCCTTCTGGCCCTCAAGTCTCCACAGAGGTATTGCTTCACTAGATTAGTCTTCAGGCTTTCAGATTATTGTCTCTATTATACAGCTTTACATAATTTTTCCACGATTAACTGGAAAAGGTTTTAAAACACTCTTCTGTTTTTTTAACTATTTGTGCAAAACCAAACTTTCTTCATATACTTCAACTCAACTCAAACAGTATACTGCAAAAGATTGAATAGAAAATAGATATGAGAATTCATCTGTCTTCCATCAAGCCAAACATTACCAGTTTATTGTTGGGACAAATAATGGTTTTTCATAAGAGTATGCTACCTACGTTAACGTAATAAGCCTATTACTGATATTTAAAATAAACTAGTAAATGAATGTTTTAAAATGTCTCATTTTTAGCTTATAATACAGTAAATATAAGTGAATATAACCCATATTAACAAAAGTGTTTTCGAGTCCTCAATAATCTGTAAGAGTGTAAAGGGTTCTTAAGAACAAAAAACTTGACAACCATTGATCTAGAGGATAGTGATTAGGGTCATACTTCTTCTGTAAACAAACTGAACCAAACAGAACCTTGAGCAGAGGATCATAGACTGAAAATGAAGAGAATGCATCCCATCGGGTCAATATCATCCTGATAAGACCGCTCCTGCCATAAGCCCATTGAAAGTGTGTCCTCAGTTCTTGCCCATTTACAAGTCTAGTTCTTTAGAATAATGTCCCATATCTTTCCAATAAGTTGACTTTGCTTAAGTTAACTGGGGTTAATTTCTGTTGGCTGCCATCAAATCCTGCTAACAGATAAGAGTGTGTAATAATACTCATTTATTAGGTCTGAGTCTAAAATCTTTTACTTCGCTTATAGTCCAAACTTTATTGCGTCAATGAGTTTCTGCCTACGGAGGCAAGCGTCTGTCACACCAGGGGATCCACAACAACAAATGAGGAATTTAATTGAAAAACTTGGAAAACCCAATTCTGTTCTCCTCAGACAGTTTTAAACCAATATTGAACATCACCTCTTTTTTTTTTTTTTTTTTTTACATGTTGACAAACCAGTCATTAAAGATGTACTTTACCCCAGAGTCAGGGTGTCTGTTCCATTTTATCTTCAAAGTACAGTACACACATCAGTGGAGTAATCTAGACAACAAATGGGTATTGCTGGAAACGCTATTATCCCCATCTTGGAAAGTGTAGCAATTAAATCTCTTCCCTCAGGTCCTCAAGGGGATATGTATTTAAAAACCCTGGCTCCAAACCTCACACCGCTCAACATAATCATGGCTCCCTGAACAAACATGAATGTTCAGAATCTGTACAGACAAAATTTGAAGACAACAAATTTTCTGAACAAATTTTCTGTGAGGGTTATTTTAAAATACAATAGGCAATTCATATTGCAAATTTACTTCCCCCCAAGACTAATTTTATATTTCTCTTTTCTGGCATGATTATCCAGTTTCTATATTTTTCTGAAAGAAGATATTCCATGGGAGGCCTTATTTACTCACTTTGATTAATTTAATGGTCAGGCCAATAGATTTGGTAAAAGATTTATGAAATCTAAGAACCTATACATGAACTGAGGGTCAAAACCCTTAATATTTAGAATTAGCAAAGATACAGTCCTGCTGTACACTTCCTTTGTCAGATTATATCTGAAGGAACTGCATCCATTCTTGGGCATGACGCATTTAGAAAGTGTATAAAGTGAAGAAAATTGAACAGGTTGATAAATCAGATCAAAAGTAGACATTTTACAGAGAAATTTGGAATGATTAGCCTAGAGAAACGTGGACTAAGGAGCATGATGATGATTGCCTTCAACTATTTAAATAAAAAAATCATTAGACCTCACCAATTTATCACGAATTTGAAATGTGATTCTGAAAATAGAGGATTCCCCATCACTGGAACTATACAAGCTAGGCATGCTATAGAATTATAACCATCCTCCTTATTCTGAGATGCTTTCTCTCTAACTCTTCTTGTTTGTTATTTACACACCTTCCACGTCTGAATCTGAAACTGATGTTGAATTGATAGGAGCAACTATGTAACTTATATCATACGAAATAATTTTGAGCTTAACGTTAGTAATCTATAAGGATAATATAGCTCTAAGTATGTATTTTATATATAATTGTATAAACACATCGAAATTCTGTTCTCAGACATTTAAGAATACCAGGAAATACATGCAGAACAAAATAAATTAAGGTTTTAAGATGGTGGTACTAGAAATTCAACAAGCCAACAGAGCAAATGAAGTTGTCCTCTTAACTTGAAATCAGGGCCCAAAATAGGTTTCAGGAAAGAGAAACAGATTTTATTTTCAGTAACTTTTATTAAGAGTGTTGTATAGATTTAATAGAGATGGGCAAGAGAACAGAAAGAACAGATGAGTGGGAGAGGCAGGTTATAATTTACCAAGATATGAAAATGGAAGGTCTGTACCATAAAAAAAGGCACCCTTTCTGGGCAGATGTAGCTTCCTCTTGTGGGCAATAAAGCAAATGTGCTTGCCAGCTATTTGGATTACAGCCCCCAGTAACCTGCTTATCCTTAAGAAGCAGTCCTGCGAATAAAGGCATTTGACTTTCATTTTAACAAAAGGAAGTGCTTTTTTAAGTATAAATTCTGTTCAGTTTTTTAAAATATACCTGTTACCACCAAATGCTTGGCACTCTATATTGCTAAAACAAAAAAAGGACAACAGGCCCAAAATGGAGTCACTTGCTCTAAGTCCCACGTCAGCAAACAAAGAATTAATACCTAACTTAATTGAGTTTCTGCCTGTCCCAGGAATGTAACCTTTAACTTGTCAGTCTGGAATTACCTGGTCAGCACTAGTGAGGTAATATGCTGGGTAGACCTCTGCTGTCCCCAATAGGAAGGTGACCTTGCCTGAAACAATCAATCCACTTTGTGCCAGAAACTCCCTTTTCTCACCCTCTTCCGCCTATAAAAGCCTTCCATTTTGTATAGCTCCTTGGAGTTCCTTTCTATTTGCTAGATGGTTTGCTGCCCAATTCATGAATCATTGAATAAATTAGGCCTTCAAATTAGATCTATTAGATCTTCAAATGTACTCAGTCGAATTTTACTGTTTAACAATGTTTAGGTATATATATGATCTCACTCTTTAAAAAAAAAAATAGGTGTATAGAACTTTCACACCAATGGTTTCACCAAGAATTTATCTTTATGTAGAATTTGGCGAATCCATTTCCAGACACTTCAGAGAGGGAAGTATTCAATAGTAATTTTATCGTAATATTTAATTTAAATTAATTAATTTATAGTAATATTAAGTAATTTAATAGTAATATTAAGTGATTTTTTTTCCAAACTAAGTGGAATAAAATTGAAAACACTCCAAGTAAATTACAAAAAAAAAATTCTAGAAAAAGAATAAAAACAAAGATTAAAATATATCTATGGAGACTTGATCATTAGGCTCAAAGTCAAGCAGAAATTAAGTCATTCTCAACAATAGAATAAAAAGTTTTTTAAAAATGCTACTTATCAAAATCCAGATATGTTTTTACGTATCCTCTCCTAAAGATATGAGAAATAGCAAATGATTTAATGGGAGGAAAATGAGCTAATACTAAGTTGCTGGCTAAGACTAATTTTCAAAGGGGCATTATGGGTTATTTTTTAAAGACTATTGGTCCAAATATTAACATTTAAGAATTAGATTGATTAAGCAGTGTACCTTTTTTGGAACTATGACCATCAGGCTAAACATTTTGTTGACCAAAGTAGAATGATCATTTATGAGATTTCCTGTGGAGCCTGTGTAAGTATCAGTATGTTTCATTGGACGAATCTCAAGGCAGGAAAGCATCAACGATGAAAAACACAAGTAATATATTTGTGTCTATTGTTAGTCACAGCAGAACAAGATCGACACCAAATGGTGTAATTTCAGGCCTGTGAAAGGGTAGAGTATAGAGAGGAAATTTGGAAACCCGGCCAAAATAATTCTCCTTAAAGTCTGCCAGCAGAAACATAAATCCACTATTACCCTCTCCTTTGATATGGCGCTTTGAGAATCCAGCATTAACTGTGCAGCTTGGGGGAAAAAAACAAAGTAGGCATATAATTTGATAAAAGCAAGCCCTCTCCTCTCCCCTAAAATATCTCCACGGCTAGTCTCAGATTTTGCACCCCATAATTAGATGTGCATTCTTTCTGTATCTAGAAGGGCTTTTGTGTTTTGCTGTCTTATGCAACTGGAAAATATTCCTGGGTTGAGTAAATCTGTCAATTAACACTTTAGAGAGAATTAGTTACTAAATAAGGGAGTGAGAGGTCTGAAGCAACACTAAAGGAGAGCACTAAGCAGGGTACACCTGAGCCAGATTTCAAATACTTCTCAGCTGTTCCCAAAGCTTTGTAAATTTACACGCATAATACCATTAGTAACAATAAATAATGCTAATTGAACACATTCTATGTGGCCATGTACCAACCCCTCACGTGGGTAGTAGATTTGAAATTTTCCAGTCAAAACGCCCTCCAAAAATGCTTCATTTATTTTTCTAGAAGTGAATACAAATCAGTCTGTAAGCACCTAAGTCTACTAATTGAGGAAAAATATAAACATGCCCAAAGTAATTCCAGGCACTTCTAATTTTAAAAGAAGGAAATTCAGAACTTAATCTCAGTCAGTATAAACTTTCAACCTCCCCCTTGATTTCATCTTTTCTCCATTAGTGGTGTGAGATGAGGAAGGCCCAACTCAATGCCTTCCTGTGGTGCTCAGAGGCCTCCACTGTGAAGGTGCAGTTTCTCTAGCCTGGTTTTCTGGCTCTCAGGTTATTTATTGTCTCTATTATTTAACTGGCCATTTGAAAACTTGAAGTTAAGCAATACTTTGTAAAACTAGGCTGAATCCTCCATATCTATATTGATTCTAAGGGGGAAGCCCCAGGCCAGTAGGTAAATCCCAGGAAACAGCAAGAATGCAGAATGCCTCTGTTAATATTACATAAGGATTCTTCCACTACACATGCATTATTTTACTTAAAATTGTCCATGATTTTAATGGCTAGTGAGTGAAAAGTCTGGGATTCTCCTCAGGTAGGACTGACAGAAGGGTCTGAGAGTTACTTAGTTTTATTTATACTCTCACTCAGAGTAGCAACAGAAACACCATCCCCGGGCAACCCTCTTGGGTCCCCTTCCTCTTCAGGAGCTTTGTACCCTATCATGCAATAAACTTTACTATCACTCAATAAAAAAAAAAACACACCATCCATTATTAACACCTCAATTTTATTTCACTAAGTTTAGTGAATGACTAATGACTGGTTAAGTTTGATGATCTCACCAAGCTCTAAGACACATAAAAGCAAAGCAAAGAGAGGGAGAAAAATACCATGTGTTACTCTTAAAGAGAGACCCTAGAAATATGCTAAAATGGGGGAACCATGAAAACCTTCCTGTCAAAGTTAGGTGCTCCTCAGGGATTCTATCCATTCAGCGAGACCATTCTCTAGGGGTCTCTCATATTTTTGCACTTGTGTGCAGAATCACTGATGACTTCTGTTCTCGTTTGTCTTTCAAGAATTTTGTCTAGCAAACAGCCTTGGAAGATAGAAATGGTGTCTTCCTCTAGAGAAGGCAGGTTTGTTTATTGTCAAATATAATAAAGATAATGTTTCCCTCCGGGCAAAAGTGGGGGAGGTTTGTTTACAGTACATTTAAAAGATTTAAGTTTCCTTAGCAGTGACACAAACTCATTGCATGTACAGCATTTACCTGGGCTATTCCACTTCCCTTGTGACTTTGGGAACAAGGGAAACAGACATAAACATGAAGCTTATGCTGCATTTTTTGCTGTGAGTAATAGTCCTTTGTCTCTGATCCAGGAGTCCCATGTCCTCTGCCAACATCCATGAAATTGGCAGACTAATCTGTGAGCTTGCAAGAAGGGTAAAATCTCAGAGTATTCACAGTTCCTGACACACACAAAATCTTGTTCTTGCCTTAAGGTAGCTCTTATTATAATGTTATTGTATTTTAGCCTTTTAATATCTACCACAGATTAAAAACTGTTTGAGAACAGTGTATCATCAGACAACTTAGACAAAGTTGTGAAGTGGTAACAAACAGTCTCGACTACTAGTGACTAAGCATTGGAGTATTGATAAACATTTAACAACAAGCAAGACTCCAGGAATAAAAGTCTTGATTTGTAGTATTTGGCATTTTCCAAAATGTAAATACTTCCACATTGGCCAATTTTAAGCTACTAATATGGCATTACCTAATGCAGAACTGGGAGGAGAAGAGTACAATCATTTCCCACAAGCCAGTACAAGCCAACTCTAGGACACCACTGGCTTTAAACAACAAAAGCTTATTTCTTGCTCATGGTACATACTTTTTGTAGTTCAGCTTCAATTCTGCCTAAGGTCATGTTCATTCCAGGATATAGGTTGAAAGAGGTGCCTTTATTTTGGACAGGCCAATTAGTGGTAGAGGGAAAAGAGTGGAGCCATCGGATGATTCAATGATTCTGCTTGGAATTGACATAAGTCACTGCTACCCACATTTTATTGGCCAAAGCACACCACTTAAGCAAGCATGAGGTCAGTGGGTTGGGAAGTAAGCTTCCCCTGTCAAGGCAAATCCAGTAAGGAG
This sequence comes from Nasua narica, assembly GCA_028533885.1. Classification (NCBI taxonomy): domain Eukaryota; kingdom Metazoa; phylum Chordata; class Mammalia; order Carnivora; family Procyonidae; genus Nasua; species Nasua narica. The sequence goes on along the minus strand of CM052798.1, from coordinate 125,029,649 downwards.
GGACAGCAAGTATTTTGACACTAATACAATCAACAAAAATGTGTCTCATGTCTTACTTAATATGTTAAGTAAGCACATAGTACTAGGTTAATGCTAAGACTATATAAGCAGTTAGTGATCACTGAGTTTTAATAATAACATTAGAAGGGTAGGCTAAAATGTTTTCTGTAATGCCAGCTAATATTGTGATTTGAACTTTGTTTTCCTTTTCCCCAATATCTTCCTGGAGGATAACACAGCCCTCTTCAAGGAATGGAGTATATCTAATAGTTAAGACTGTTCTACGTTAAACAAAAATTTCTTGAACCCAAACTTTGTGACAGGCATGTTTTGGAATTGTGAATAGATGACAATATGAAGAAAACAAATTTCTTGCTCTTGTTGAAATTAAAATCTCCTGGGAAACATACCATAAGCAAATAAATAAATAGACATACAATATGCCATTCCATGATAAGTTCAGTGAAGAAAAAAAAACAATATTTCACTAGCATTTATGAACATTTATGAAACCGTAGCAAGAGTACAAAGGAAGGATCACCTATATTGTCTTTGTTTTAATTAATAATTAAACCTTCATTTAGCAAAGAATATGAAGTTACACAGATTAATGACATATATAAGTTGTGAATTTGCTAAGAATAATTTTCCTATTTATTTTTATTGTTTTGATCATTAATTCTTTATTAAATAATTGTAATGTGTTTTCATAAATTTTATGTGGGTTGTACTTGACTTGTTTCCAGTTTTTAAAAATTTAAGGAGTTTTTTTTTTTTTTGGTTTTCCTATTTCATTTTTCTTTTCAGGTTTCTTTTGTTTTGGGGGATCAGTTTTGCATTTTTAAATTTCTTTTTTTTTTTAAAGATTTTATTTATTTATTTATTTATTTATTTATTAGGAAAGAGAGAGAGTGAGAAAGAGCATGAGAAGGGAGGTCAGAGTGAGAAGCGGACTCCCCATGGAGCTGGGAGCCCGATGCGGACTCGATCCCAGGACTCCGGGATCAGGACCGGAGCCGAAGGCAGTCACTCAACCAACTGCGCCACCCAGGGGCCCGCATTTTTAAATTTCTATCATACTTTTAACTTGTCTTCATTCTTAAATTTTTATTCTTTTTTTTTTAAGATTTTATTTATTTATTTGACAGAGAAAGAGAGAACACAAGTAGGCAGAGAGGCAGGCAGAGAGAGAGGGGGAAGCATGCTCCCCGCTGAGCAGAGAGCCCGATGCGGGGCTCGATCCCAGGACCCTGAGATCACGACCTAAGCCAAAGGCAGAGGCTTTAACCCACTGAGCCACCCAGGCACCCCTTAAATTTTTATTCTTAAATAAAAGCAGCTGGCCCTTTTTGGTGGCAGTTCAATTCAGTTTTGTAAGGAAAATACATCAGTCATAAATAAAGTACATAATTATATTCAATGTACTCATAATTTGATTTATATTTTATCCAAAAATATAATAAATATAAAAGTTAAAATTATTTTTATTCATGTTTTCAAAAGTGTTCTATTTTTTTCTAAAATGTTCAGAAGTAAGCTTTAACATTAAAGGGCAAAATTCAAAATTATGATTAATGAACATAAAATTTTTAATTATATTACATAAGTAAAGCCAACATTTGAATTTTATTTTTCGAAGTTTTAATGAAATCTTAGTAAATTTTTGTCAAAAGAAAGGGAACCTTTGGGGCGCCTGGGTGACTCAGTGGGTTAAGCCTCTGCCTTCAGCTCCGGTCATGATCTCAAGGTCCTGGGATCGAGCCCCACATCGGGCTCTCTGCTCAGCGGGGAGCCTGCTTCCCCCTCTCTCTGCCTGCCCCTCTGCCTACTTGTGATCTCTCTCTCTGTGTCAAATAAATAAATAAATAAATAAATAAATAAAATCTTTAAAAAAAAAAAGGAAAGAGAACTATTTGCAATTTTACATTTTATGTCCATGCCAATGTAAAGAACTAGTATCATGCTTTGTCAATTATATGTAGTTCTATATACAAATTTAGGATTAATATTGCAAATATCTCTCAGGCCCCCACATGCAATTATTGTTCCTCAGGTCCCACATGTCATTTTTCTGAACCATAAATTGGAGCAGGAAAAAAATGCAGTGCACTATTGGGAGGTAGTGTTTCATTATGCACGAATTTATTGTATCCACGCTATCTGAGAGAAAAGCTTTGAGAAGTTAATGAGTCTTAAAGTTCTTCCACTGCCTTTTGAAGTCATGTCAGTCTCAGATGTTGGCAACAGCACAATCTGCAAATATTCACAGCACTCACAGAATACAAGTTGCCTTTTATTTTGAAGACATAGGTAAAAAATCTAGACTGACATTTCCTAGGGGCCTGAATATGTAAATTTTAACTGTATGTTTAGGTTGGGGCTGTGTTGTGCCAGTGCTAAGAATTGGCTCCTCTATGATAAAGATTACCTGTGTGTCCTTTTAGAAATCTATTTTTGTGCTTTTGTAATATGGGGGCACCTCTAAAGCATGGAACCATGTAGTGGAGACTGGTAAAGAGTTTGGATTTTATTTTAGACGGAAAATCTTAGGAGAGTTTTGAGTAAAAGTGTGACCTGATCTTACATCAATTTTAAAAATATTTTTCTGAATGCAATGTGAAGAACAGATTCTAAAACAGCAAAAATAGAAACAGGGAGACCAGTTTGAAAGCTATTCAATGGTCAAGTGGAAAATGAAGATGGTTTACACAACACTGATGAAGGTGGTAAAAGTGCCCCAATTCTGGAAATATTTTGAAGGCAAAGCCCAAAGGATTTCTTGATTCAAACCTCCACATTTCTAAGATTATTTTTCTTCACTTTGAAAGGGGCTCATCTTTAAAGGTTGGATTTATATAAAGATTAAACATGATAATCCATGTAAAGTTATTCTCGTGAATGTCTGGTATATAATAAGCACATAACAAATATTAACCATTAAATTACTTTTGAGTCACCACCTAATAAAGTCACTTTTCCCAAATATCTTTTTTCAGGCCTCTAGATTTTTGCACATTTATCTTTGTATAATTAGGAACCCATTGATGCTCTTTTTTTCCTTTCAAATATTCCTATCTATCAGGCCAAAAGTTTTCCAGTCTCAAAAGAATGAAGAAAAAAATACTGAAAATGATAGGAGGTGCGTTTATGTCTACCGGACAGAAGATCTTAATTTTCACAAGCAGTTATCTGTTCTACTAATTAACATTTAATCTGAAACTGACTATTGCGTACTAGAGCATTCATTAGCAATTCATTAATTTTTTTCTCAATCTCACCTGTATGCATGAATAAATCCACAAAAATAAAAACTAATCTTCTTGTCAAGAGACTCATAATGATCTTTGCCTAACTGCTCCAGGAACCATCTCTCTTCTCATGAGAAAATATTTGCACTGAATTACAGAGACCTTATATTGAATAAGGCTTATATATGCTACACACCAATACACTGGAAAATTAGGCCTGGACTACATTATTATAATATGTTTTACAATTGGTTGAATTACAAATAATTCTCTATATTGAGGTTCTGAATATATTTTTTCAATATCATAGAACTAAAGTTGTCTTTTCAAACAGAGGACAAATTACAAAGTCTATTATAACCAAAACTGGTTCTTCAGTTTTAACAATCCTATCACAAATTATGTAGTCCAAAGGAGACTTGCAAAGTAAAGATAATTTATCAAAGCAAGTAACGGATATGATAATCAAATTGATTGCCACCACAGTCATTAGTGATATAGTCATAGCTAAAAAAGGGGGGATTTCATTATTTATTTATTTATTTTACTGCAGCATTTTTTATTTTAATTTTTAATTTTTTATTATTTATCTATTTTTTGGAGAAGAGGGAACTTTAAACTTTGTGAATAATAAAAGCAGCTGGCCCTTTTTGGTGGCAGCTCAATTCAATTTTTGTGAGGAAAATACATCAGTCAGAAAGATAAAATTCTCAGGCAAAAACACCAAAAAAATGACCCATCTTATTGAGAGGATAATTGTATTAGCCTGTGAGACAGACACAGAATTGCAGAGAAGAAAAAATATATTTAAAAAGAATCACCAGGGCACCTGGGTGGCTCAGTAGGTTAAGTGTCTGCCTTTTGCTCAGGTCATGATCCGGGGGTCCTGGGATTGAGCCCTGCATCGGGCTCCCTGCTCAATGGGGAGCCTACTTCTCTCTCTGCCTCTACCTGCAGCTCCTCCTGCTTATGTGCTTTCTCTCTCTCTCTCTGTCAAATAAATAAATAAAAATCTTAAAAAGAATCATGAATGATGCATGCTTTAATCTATTTTTAAATGATCACAGGATATTCTTCCTTGATGAAGAACACTGACTTCTATGTTTCATTACATTTAGTTGCATTTAATGTGCCTTCTTAAACATATATATCTGATGCTTAACTCCATGAAAGCATTAATACTGTTTTATAAATGTTGATTTCTATCTATTTCTTCTACTAGATTATGAACCACTTATTGAAATAAGGAACACTAAAAAAGATTCTAATAAGGTTATGAGTGGTTCAATTCTGGACATATTAAGTTTAAGATGCCAATGAGGTAACATAGTGTCTTGTTTACCAGATAGATCTTCCAACTCCATGACACATTCATGTTTCTTATTATGTTGATTATACAACTCAGATCATCTTATATAGTAGATGTTCAATAAATACCTGTCAGTTGACTTACTAGTGAAAGTTTCATTTCTGAATTTTAAAGCTGATTATTTCATTCTGCAACTTAATAAAATTTACTCTAGCATGCTGCTTTCAAAGAAAGAGATCACATGATCATATAAAGTAGATGATCTCTTGGTATCAACAAAACTAACTTTTGTTAACAGAATGCTATTTTCACTTTGATTACACCATCTAAAGAAATGTGTATTTCAGGAGGGCAGTGTTCATGCTAAGAACATAGTCACGCTACATGTGGAGAAGTGCTGGGCCAAGTTGTATTCATGCAAACTAACTTCTTAGAAAGGAAAAGGAAATAGGGAGAGGAAGGAGACTGATTCAGTGGGAGGCTGTTTGTTAATTAGTAAATATGTGCTGTACACATATTGGGCCATGTAGCTGCTTTTCAAAAAAGCAAAGTACATGGAGAAATTTCAGCTGTTTCCTGAAAATATGCTCACTCACACTTTCCCAACAGAGAAATTGTTTATGGCCTGTAAGAACTGAGGACTTTGTTTTATCGAGAAGAGAGAAAATGGGGAAGGGGAAGTAGGTACTGCGGAGTCATCTCAGAAGCAGGCTGAAAAACAGAAAATGTTTGTGGCTGAGGGCTTGTTCAACAGGAATAAGTAGGTGCGTATTCTTACCAGAATGGCACCGTCAGTCACGTTTTTTCTTCTCAGAACATTTGCAAAATCAAAGTTGAGGACAGAATTTGGGTGGGGATGCAGTGGGAGGTGGGTGACAGTTGTTAGCATCCCGTTAAGTTTTCCAAGTAGGATTAAAACGTGGACAGTTTAATCAAGGACTATCGGGACAACAGTCCAGGACTTGGACTGTTGTCCAGGCCCTTAGCCCATGACCATATCACCAAGTTCGTGGACTTTTGTTTATTTACTCAACAAATATTTACTGAGAACATACCAAGAGCCAAATATTGTTCAAGGTGCTAATTACACAGCAATGGGGGAAAAAAAACAGATTAATGTCTCTGCTCTAAAGGAATTTACATTTTCCTAGAGGGAGACAGGACAACAAGCATGTAAATAGGATTTTCAGATGGTGATAAGCTCCCAAGTCAAGAAACTAAACTAGGGGGATGTAATAGGGAGTGACTTTGACAATCAGTAGAATAAAATCCTCTCCAAAGTGTCAGACTGGCTCCATTGGGGTGTGACCTATCAGAGCTCCTGTGGGGATCACGGAGCGCTCAAAACCCAAGTCCGTGAGAAGTCAGTGTATTCATCCCTATTAGACAACAATCCTGAAGGCTCCTAGACCTGTGCAGGCTACAAAAGGCTCTTCGTGATCCAGAAGCAACTGCTGTCCAATAGCTCTGAGCTGCTCTGAAATTATAGGCCTCTTTCAGCAGATGCCCTTGACTAAAATAACTGCTCCCTCCAAGCATGCCCTGATTTACAGCCAGCTTAGTTTTCTTGACTGCCTTAATGTTGTTGATATCAAATTCCACTTAATCTTGAGTCTCACCTCCTTTCTCTACTGCCCTACCTAGACTATCCTGCTTTCTTTCAGCAACAAGGCGATCTTACCTAATCCCATCTGGGGCCTAACTCTGTCTAGTTGCAACTTGGATGAAACACGCTACGGACATGCCGCACAATGATGACATCCTGGCAGAAGCTGGTCTTTGCTTTCCCTGTGCCAGCACCCAGGACGTTTGCCAACCCATCTATTCTCACAAATGCTCCAGCAAGGCTTTTGAAATCTATACTATCTAGGATATTTTGCCAACCGAGGTTAAGATGTTTTGCTTTAAGTACTTGGTAGTAAAGCGTCCTCAATAAGAAACCCAAACCAAGATTGCTGATTGGCAGAGAAAAGCTACCCATCAATACCAAAAATGTCAACCATCTCAGAGGCATACCTCGGGGCACAAGAATTCAAACTAAGTGACAGAAAAGTCTGACTTTGAAAGCAGTAGTGGTAACTGGAGCAATGGCATCAAGTCTGTGCCAAAATGGCTCCAGGGTAGGGCAGAGGCTCATGCTGAACTGAAGTTACTCAGGAATAGAAACTACGAGCCTTTTGAAATAAACCTGGCCGCCTAAAAGAGAACAAAACATTAGTATGGGGCAGAAAGTCACAGAAGAGAAATGGTGCTGCCTGAGAGAAAAAATTTTTAAAAGGTGGCTTGTCTGAAGTTGTTTTTTCCAGCAATTCTGAGACCTATAACTAGTAGTACTCTCTACAGTCAGATTATGTGAGATTCCCACATAGCGTTCAAATAAACTCCCTTTCACCTGGTCTATTTGGAAGTTTTTCTCAGCACCCTAGGCAAATATCCTTGGAGTCAGAAGCTACATAGGCATTCCAGGGTATCTCAGATTCTTTGGTATAATGATCAGTGCCCTGGCCTAATAAATCTTCGGGAATTATTCCCATGCTACCTGTGCTATCTCTACCCGTGCTGTAGGTATACTTCTCAGATGGTTGACATTTTTTGGTACTGATGGCTAGTTTCTCTCTGCCAACTTAGCAGGCCCAGAGTTCAGATATTGTATTCAAGACTCTACCACTAAGTGCTCAAAGCATAACATCTTTGGCCCAACTGTGCTTTGGGTTGTTTTTCTCTGAGTTATCTGTCCAGTCAGCTGTGGTGAGACCCTAGAGAAAAGGATCTTAAGACCTGTACTACAAACATGGCAACCATGGGTGCGGTCAGGGGAGAGCTTTTCTTAGATGGAAGGCTTGTTGGCAATGATTAGCCAAGAGGTCCAGTAACACTATAAAGTATAGTCATCACCCATAACTACCAATGAGGCCATACTTTCCAGGCCAATGACCATCCATAAAGAATCTTGTGTCTCCAACTTACACGAATGCTGAAAATGTCCATTGTTAGTGAGAACGTAGTTCTAAATATTTCCACTTTCCAAAGACAAATCAGATTGTAGACACGCTGAGATAGACATCTTGTAAATCTTGATTTAACAGAATTAGTCTAGCTAAGCAAGAAGTTATTAAGTAATGGTAAATAAGAATGTGAATAGAAAATAATTATAAGGGGCTAGAAAATGGTGGCAGGCTTGCTTGCACTTACATTGATGGTTCTTCTCCCTAAAATGTCTTTCCTTCCACCATCTTGGCAAAGTCTCACTTGTTCTTCAAGACTTAAATTAACCATCATTTCACCTGGAAAGCCTTTTATTTTTCCTTTTTTTTTTTTTTTTTAAAGATTTTATTTATTTATTTCCTAGAGAGAGAGATAGAGATCACAAGTAGGCAGAGAGGCAGGTAGAGGGCGAGCGGAAAGCAGGCTACTTGCTGAGCAGAGAGCCTGATGCGGGGCTCGATCCAAGGACCCTGAGATCATGACCTGAGCCGAAGGCAGAGGCTTTAACCTACTGAGTCACCCAGGTGCCCCATGGAAAGCCTTTTCTGATGTGGCTCACTTTCTTCTCTTTCAGGCAAAGATCATCAATCTCTCCTTTGGTCAAGTGCAACATGTACATCGTTTCGATTTTTATTTCAGTAGTTCTCATGCTAACTTACATGTATTCCTTCACAACAAGATGTCTGCAATGCTACTTTAAGTACCTTAAAGACAGAAACACTGTCTTATTTGACTGCATATTCCTGGGTACCTCGTTCAGTGCCTGAAACAGAGTCCATATTCAAGAATTGTTGACTGAATGAGAAAGAGTAAAAGAAAGCATATTATTGATTTGGCACAAATGTAGTCTGAAGAATGTTCCAGATAATTAAAGTTTATACCTCCAGCAATCAAAACTTCAAATGGTTTATAAAGACAGAAATCTTTATAAATTGCCTTACAGATTTTTCTGCCTCATTAAACAAAATGAAACAATATCATGAATACTTTCTAATCTATTCAAATTCCTTATTTTGAATCAATTATATTTGTCTCTAATGTAGTCTCAAGAAAGCTTAGTTTAGGCATCACCTCCAGTAGGAAGCCTTCTCTAGCCCTATCCCATCAGACTCACTAGATATCATCTTATATTATTCATAGAACCCCCTTATATACTGCTTACAATACTTTAAGGAAATTATCTGTTAATTCACATGATTCCACTACTTCATATGGTCACACACCTCTATTTTTCCCATTAGACAGTGGGCAGCTCTGGGCAAGACATCCCATCTAATTCGTCTTTTCATTGCCAGGGCCAAGCAGAGCACACTAGGTGCCCAAAAAATGTTGAACTGAAATGAACATAGTATTGTTAAAGAGGGTTTTGAAAAGTGTAAAACCACTAATCTCTACACTAAATTATTCCCACTTTTTTTCTATTTTATAATATTAGAATTTTTATATTGCTTCTGTTTTTCCCCAATTA
>CM052798.1:125010519-125020539 GCA_028533885.1 Nasua narica | reverse complement strand
ATCCCAGGACCCTGAGATCACGACCTGAGCCGAAGGCAGAGGCTTTAACCCACTGAGCCACCCAGGCGCTCCTTGATTGTATATCTTGATCGGTAGAAAATATTTGAACCTACACCTCTACTAAATGACAGAGAGTAGATTTGTGTATGCATTTATACACATTTATTTACAAATTGAATGCATGTATTTTAAATTGATATTTTATGTACACTCATAACCATTAGGGAAAAAAGAGAAAGATCAGATGATAATAAAGCAAATATTTTTAAACTAAAGTGATATTTTATTATGTTTATCAATAACATAAAAAGTTTTTTGTTCTTACTTTGTAAGATCATCTTATTTTAATCTTGCCGTAATATTTAATGATAGAATATTTCGAGGGCTTAGATTCTAGATTCAATTGATGCAATGCTTAATTTTAATGGCTATCATAGATGAAAAAAATACTTCAAATGGACAAAGTTATCTTAATCTTTAGTTATTAAATTATAATGCTCATTTTTTATGCCCAGACACTAATTATATAAAACTTTTTGTTGAAATTCAAATAGGAAATTTAGTTCTCCTTGAGGTCATCTTGATGTAGGCATTGTGTTTTTTTAAAAAAAGTAAAAAGATTCAGAACTCTTCATTTGGAAGATATTTAGATAGGGTAAAAAATTCTATTTCAAAGATTATATTTGTGACAACATGGATGGACCTAGAAGGTACTATGCTAAGCAAATTAAGTCAGACATATAAAGACAAATACCACATGATTTCACTTACATGCAGGATCTAAAAAATGAAACAAGCAAACAAAACAAAACAAAACCCAAACTCATATTTTCAGAAAACAGATTGGTAGTTTCCAGAAAGGAGGGTGTTCAAGGGGGAGAATTGGTGGAGGTGATTAAGAAATATGAACTTCCGGCTGTAAAATAAATAAGTTATAGGAATATAATGTACAGCATGGGGAATATAGTTAATAATATTGTAATCATTTTGTATGATGGATGGTAACTGGACTTATTGTGGTGATCATTTTGTAAGGTATACAAATGTCTAAAAAAAAATTTTAAGATTTTATTTATTTGGGAGAGAGAGAGAGAGCACACACAAGTAGGGGGGAGGGTCAGAGGGAGAAGCTGACTTCCCGCTGAGCAGGGAGCTGATTTCAGATTCCATGACCCTCGGATCCTGACCTGAGCCACTGAAGACAGCTGCTTAACCAACCGAGCCACCCAGGTGCCCAGCAATGTATACAAATGTCTAATCACTGTTATACACCTGAAATTAATATTATATTGTATGACAATTATACCTCATAATTAAAAAGGTTGTAAAGTTTGCAACTATAAGCATCCTTAAAGGTGACATACTTGCATCATTTTTCAGCCACAATATCATATATTAATAAAAATATTTTCAAACACTTGTTTTTCAAATATGTTTTTCATAATACCATTTCCCCCCAAATTGTTTACTTTCTCATTTACTGGAAAAAAAAGTTTACTTTGCTTTAATAATACCTAAAGAATAGGCATGCTTATTTTTAAACATTTGTTAAGTAGCACTTGATTGATAAATCTTTTGTCATCAGGGAAAAGGTCAGGAAATTTTAAACAACTTTTTGTAAATAAAAAGCTTAATTTGTCTTTAAATCCAACAGCAGTTTTAAGTATTTTTCAATGAAATAACCAGTAAAACTCTCTATGGTCACAAATATTATCATTGTTATTCCCTATTTCATTAAGTCATTTAAATATTTGACAATATTTTAAAGGCCCATGTTTTTATGAAATTAAGAACTAATGTCAATGCATTTCTGGCTTCAGTTTCTCTGATGAAAGAAAAGTTTGCCTATCAATAATGCAGCTATGAGAGTTCACATATAAAAACATTACCTAAAATATTTTCGGCTTTTCAGTTGTAGGGAAAGCATCAGCTCCATCACAGTATGTATTTCCCATAAAACATTTTTAAAAGAAATTCAGTAAGGATTTTCTTATTGCTGAGAATTTACCTTTTTCAGTAAATTCTTCTTTTTCTTTAAGGTTTTTCTTTCAATTCCAGTTAGTTAGCATACAGTATAATATTAGTTTCAGGTGTACAGTAAATTCTTCTTTCAGAGACACAAAATCGTGATCAATTTGAATTTTCTTTTTAAAATACAATCTAGCCAATAGAATCTGAGACCGAATAGAAATGCCAATATATCCACCCAATTCTATCATGACATAAATTCTAATACTACATAATTTGTCTTATCTGTTTCTTAAAGTCTTCAGCTTTGACAGTATTTTCTATGTATCTTCCAACACTGGTGACAGAAGAAAATGGATGTTATTCTGTGGCTTATTGATTCGTGAATTATTCCAGTCTTATTCACTCTGGAAGGAAAAATAGTTTTCCACGCGGTCTTTTTTTTTTTTTAGAAATTATTTATTTTCCATCAGCCTTATTTCCACGTCGTTTGCCTTTGTGGAAGAGCAGCTCAAGACCACTTAGTGGTCGTTCCTACCCTTTCAGTGGCCTGACCAGTGGGAGCTGTGAACCAGTCTTCAGAGGCCAGCTGAGCGCTCTAGTTCTCCGTAGGGAACTGCTGAATCAGTACAGAGGGTGACTGCACGCCTTCCCACCAGTCTCGGACTTCAGGTGGAGTAACACTGAACTCGGGAGCTGGAGCAGTCCATTCACCTTGAAATTCCTCGTGGGTCACAGTCTTGCCAGCAGCAGCCTGCTTTTCCTTTTCGATCTCTTCAAGATCTCTGTTGGACTAGAGAGCAGGCGTTAACTTCCCAGGATTGTTCGTGGGAAATGGTGCCACACATGCACAGAACTTCCCAGGCTAGCATCCACCACATCAGACCCACTGAGTGGGCTCCTTTGTTGTTGCAAGGGATGGCAATGTCTACACCGTGCAGAGGAGAGTCTGTGTTACACAGAGTGATGGTAGGCAGGTTAATGTAAGATGCCTCTGTGAGCGGCTGGTGGGCAGCCCTGGGATCAGTAACCACCGGAAGTCTCAGCTCCAAGAGGCTGCCTGGATCTGGGCAGTGAAGTCTACAGGAGCGAAGTGGCCAGCAAGGGCAGTGGCAGCACTCTTCAGCTTAGCTCACTGGCCAGTATCCCTGGATGATATGACATTGACAAGGGCCAGGTTTTCAACGGCAACAATGGTACAAGCTGCCAGCAGGAGCTTCTCCCAGGTTCTCTTCAGATTTATGATAGAGATGGCATCACATTTCCTTTTGTAGATGCACTGTTCCATTTGGAAATCAAGGTTGGTGCCAGTTGAGTGGGTTCCTGATGCAAGGAATTTGAGGACATCCTCCTCCTTCATTTGCAGGACATCAAGGGCTCCAGATATTGTGAAAGATTCCCTTTAATTTAAGACAATGCCATATGGACCCCTCCCTATGTGGTGTGGAAAGCCCAAGTGGTCTTTTTTAATAAGTAAACTTATTTGTTATTGATTTTAGTAAAGTTTCACTAAATGCCAGATTGAATAATTCTTGACTTTGAAAGCTTCTGAAAAAATTGCAGAAGATTGTCCTTATGTTTTGGATGCTTAGTTTTTAATGTCTTGCTAATCATGAGCTATCTCAAGGCACAGTATATGACACAAGGGTCTTCATTAACAATAACAACACAAAAAATCCACAGTTCAAATAGTTTCATCATAACTTTGAATCTGAGGGGAGATGACTTATCTGAATAAATCTTGTTTAATACTGTAATTGCCAAAAAGTCTGTTTACAAAGAAAAGTGTCACAGCTAAGATTTTCTTTTTAGTCCAATTTTGCTCGTATTATTAATTTTATCTACTGTTCCTTCGGAGGATTTTTTAAGTCATTTGTCCATTTCGTGAAGGTTAGTTCAGGTAGAGCTTAAAACAACCGAGATTATCTCATGATGAAGAAATGCGAGGAGGTGCCCCTTTGTTCTGGGAAATGCAATTCCCACTCCTTTGTTTCCATGTGATACCAGGTTAAATCCTAACACTAGACATTCACAGGCTACAGACTGTGATGGCGCGTTATCAATCTCTTTTATTAAATGTTAGTAAGGACTAGTTTCTTTTAAAATTATTTTTAAATAAGTAGAAGTTTTAACATTTTCTTCCCAAAGTACAATGAATGGCCTGGTGCTCCCCTGAAATACATACACCTCACTTTGGAGTAACTGTTCTAATGTTTGGTTGAGTAAGAAAACATGCTAACGCTTTGGAAGATTTCCATCTGCTGAAGTCCCGAGACTCTTATTATCTTGGGCACCAGAATGTATCATTTAGTGTTTGGTATTATTTTCATTGTAAATATATTTGTCTTGTCTCCTCAGCTAAATTATACATAGCCAGAAGTCATGGTATACTCTTTTCTTTTATTCTTCACATTACCTAGCATGGTCCTTTGTCTAGAAGACATATGAAATGTATGTTTTCTTATACTAGATGTTTAGATTCTCATATGTTATTATCTTGTTTACCTGAATTACAGTTTCTGTAAGGGCAGGAAACTTATTATTATTCTTTGAATTCCTCACATCTGTCGCATAACTTACATGAACTGCCAATGATCTTTGTTGACTAAAACCAGATAACCAAATAGATTTGACTAATAACCTCATTTTACACAAAACTATGGGTCAGGGCTCTAATAAAATTCATTTATTCTTTCACTCATTTATTCCATCAAGTAAGGTTTATAGTGTATTTTCTATGTACCACATGTTAATTATAACTGTGGCATAGCAAAACATAAAGTAGAGAACACAAACTAAAATTATGATAAAGTAAGCATGCTATATAATCATCATATAATAATCTACATTGAATAGAGTCCAAAAGAAGCTGTTTCACACTCTCACAAAACTATTGAATTTTATATATAACATTTAATGTGCTTATAAATTATTAATTCAATATTGGTCTGTTTTTCTCACTGGAAAATAAGTCCTACTGAGGCTCACACCAGACCTGACTTGTTAGTACTTCACCCAGGGGTGTAACACAATGCTGGCACATAATCAAGTATTCAATAAGTGTATCTTGGATGAATACATAGATGAATGTATGGGAAGAAAAACAATACTGACAGCATATATTTTAAAATTCAAAAAAAAGGGAGAATTATAAAACAGAAGATTAAACTTTTATTGAAGACAATTTGAGACAGACAAATTATTCAAGAAAATTATGCTAGAGTAAATTAAAAAGATAAGTTTCTATTCAATTTTGGGAATGGCTGACAGGTTCAAGAATTCAGTAATTTGCTCAACAAATATGTACTGAATTCATATGAAATTTCAGGCACTGTACTGGGTGCTGGGATGCAGGAGAGTAAGATAAACTTTTCTCTGTCCACATGTAATTTACAGATATGCAGAAGGTACTAAGAGGCACAAAGATTATTTTTCCAATATGTAAAATAAAACAAAAATCTCTATTACCAAAAACAATTGCATATTTGATAACACAAGCAAATACCTAACAAGTCTTTGTATTTTGGCATATACATATATTTTGGTTACATATGTGTAACTTCAGGTCCCACATTATGTTCTGTGGTTTCCTGTTTAACTGAGGCTTTTCCACACTCCAGATCATTATTCATCCTTTGCTCCTTGCTGGAAGCCTTTCCCACTTAAGGCCTTATTTTACTTCTCCAAATCTACTTATCCTTTAAAATTTTTGGACAAACACAGCCCCTACCCACCCTCTGTTACCCCCTCAACCACCCCTGTGTATGTGACCTATCATTGTACTTACAATAGCATTTATTTGTCTGTCATGATTTATTAGTATCTTTTCTGAACTCTAAGTGCCTCTGAGGCAGAGGCTAGTTTTCACTGATTTTGTATTTATAATGCCTAGTACAGAATAGATGATCAATAAATGTTTGTTAACTGGAGCTGAAACTCTTATTTTCTATTTAGAAACCTCAATCTGTCTTTTAAAGAGTAGGACTTCACCTGACAGCATGTATTTCCAAGCTTTCTTTGAAAGGCATTCTACAATCTACTAGTCATCAGGAAAAATCATAGCTACAAGTGTTCAAAAAACCTGATTAAATTCTCATTTCTTCTCACCAACAACTTAAATCCACATGAGAATTTGAGGCAGAAAATGTAACGTATCTTTACCATCCTAATCACATAAAATCCATTTGTCTTCTTAACACTTCAAGTACCAAATGACTGCATAATAAGCAAAATCACACTTCCTTTTTGGCAAGTCTTGTGTCCAAAATGCTGCTAAAGTGCTACAGAGGAACATACTCTGTACCATTACCACTCCTGGGGTAATAGATGAATTTTTCCAGAGTCAGAAGAATACAAAATAATTATGAATCTATGAAAATAACCATCTGCGAATACTATTTCCGATTTGGTACCTCAGTTACATAGTGAGGTCCTTTCACTGGTTATTACGTTGGTATCTCTGTATTATCTGTTGCCACAATAATGTTTCATAACAAACCATCCAAACCCAGTGTCTTAATATAATAAACATTCATTTAGTTCACACAGGTTGATATTGAATAGGTTTAGTTGGAAGCTTCTTCTGATCTCATCTGGATTTCCTCATGTATCTAAGGGCTGGCTGGCAATTGGCTGAACCAGGATGGCCCGAGCTCAGATGTCTGAAACAGTTCACCCTGTTCCACATGTCGGCCATATCCTTCCTGCAAACCAGCTGGACATGTTCTCATAGCATGGCAGAGGGGAAGAGTGAGCAGGGCCAATCATACAAAAAGGCGACAAAAAACCACAAGCACCTTTCTATAAAGCCTCTGTGTCATGTTGGCTAACATCCTATTGGCCAAAACAAGTCACATGCCCAAGCATAGAGTCAGGGTGAGATGGAACTTTAAAGTTATGGGAAAAACATTGTGGATTCAAATAAGTCATTAAGTGGGGTCATTAATACAACCAATCAATGGGCACCTGAACCTACCATGATACTAAACTTAGAAACTTGTGCAAGAAAAATTCCATGACATTTCCATATAATGAATTCTGGATACTTCAGAAAGTAGAGTTCTCTAAGAAATATACTACAGTGTATTATTATTATTTTTTAAGATTTATTTATTTATTTATTTGAGAGAGAGAGAGAGAAAGAGAGAGCGTGGGCACGAGGCGAGGGGGCGGGAGGGGCAGAAGGAGAAGCAGACTCCTGCTGAGCAGGGAGCGTAACATGGGGTTCAATCCCAGGACTGTGAGACCGTGACCCGAGCCAAAGGCAGCCACTTGACCAACTGAGCCACCCAGGCACCTCAACTACAGTGTTATAAAGTTTTGAATTTTATTTGGAATTAGACATTCCATTTCACAAAGCTATATTCTCCATCTGACATACTTTTATCAAATATAAGGGTAAAGAAAACTATGCAATAATAGCAATTATAAACTACAACTGATTTTGTGAAATCCAGCAAAATCCAGCAAAACTGCTAAGACAGATAATACAAGGGGTCCACTAAAGAAGGAAATTGGGTATAACAGAAAAATATTTAACCTACAAAGAGAGTGTGTACGTGCACGAAAGCACATGCACATACACACATGAAATATTACAGCCAAAGCTTCCGAATGAATACTGAAAAAAATTGCCTAAACTAGAAAATTAAACCCACAATACTTTAAGGAAACAATGCATTAGTTAGGTTTTTCTGTCAGCAAAAAAGCCTTATGTAGGTAACTTCCGTGGATACACGGGGACATATGAAAAAACAGTCTCTCAACAGTCATATGGTCAGGCCTCCTGAAAAACTGGAATGCCATTCAAGATCCATTGGTGCTCAGTGTCTCTGTAACTACAGGGATCCAGTGGGGGTTCCTGTTTACCCTGTTGTTCCTCAGCAGCAAGTACCTGCTGCTTTCTATTCTAGGTTCTCTCCCATAGAGCTAAACTTACCTCTGCTTCTGCAGTGACTGTTTCTGTCTCACTGTCCCTTCCCTCTACCTGCTTTTGCTTTGACCTCTTGACTTCTGATTACTGTGTCTTTCTACAAAGACAGTCTGTTTCCATGTGATGCAGTTACCTGTACTCTCTCAGAATGTCTAATTCTGCCATCACTTTTCAGGGGGGCATTGGCAAAGCCTTTATTCCAGCCCATGTCCTAAGCTACAAGCTAATTTTTAAATGAGTATCTTTGGCTCCAGAATCCATCATTGTTCTGCTCAGCTATTGTCCGGTGTTAGTGTTATTGGGCAAAAACGAATCCCTCAGTTAAGGCTGTAATTATTCCATGCACTCTGCGGCCTCTCAGAAGAGGGTAGCCTAAGTGTCAAGTGCTTTCAACAGACTGTTTAATATAAAAACACAACAAAGAAGAAAAGACAAATCCAGGAATGCAAAGATATATCACGAATAAGGAAACCTATTAATACGATCCTAGTGTGTGTTTTATTTTCAACACCAAGCAATTCTCCAATTCTCAGAGGACATCGACAGGGTATCTGACAATTTAATTCAATTCTGAGATTATCTACCTGGAGATAGCACCAGATCCCATAGTTTATGAGGTGAGCTCTATAAGGCTGCTCCCTGCTCCTCGATTGCTACCAGGCCCAAGTCCAGGTTGTCACCTGTTTTTCCAACCTGCTGGCTAGAGATCGGAAGTTCCCAGGATTTCCTCTTTGGGTTTGATTAATATGCTGGAATGGCTCACAGAACTTTGAAAAACACTTTATCAGTTTATTATAAAAGAATATAACTCAGGAGTTGCCAGACGGAAGAGATGCATAGGGCAAGGCATATGGAAAGGGGTGTGGAGCTTCCATGCCCTCTTCAGATGTACTATTCTCCACAAATCTTCATGTGTTCACCAACCCAGAAGCTCTCCAATCCTTATTCTTTGGGTTTTTATGGAGGCTTCATTGTATAGACATGATGGATTAAATCATCCGTCATTGGCAATTGATTCAACCTTCAGCCTCTCTGTCCTTCTCAGAGATCAGGAGAATGCTTTTGTTGCTTAGTGCAATCCCAACTGCAATCCTGATGAGTTTTTTTAATTAGACAAAATGACGAATATAATGGATAATAACAATCATGTGAGGAAAAAACTAGAAATTTTGAAAATGAAGAGTAATGAAGAACATTTCCCTTACAGGTAGCCTGTACATACCCTTATACTCTGTGATCTGTGTTAGTCTTCTGTTGTGATTGCTTAGTTCATGTTTGTGCTTTACCTGTTGTGGTTCATGTTTGTGCTTTACCTGTTGTTAAGCTTTTGGTATATTAAGCCTGCTTATAGGTATTAAACTACATACTATATAGTTTATAGTTTATATACTATACTACAGTTTATAGTCTATATACTATACTATATACTATAGTTTATATACTATATACTATAGCTATAGTAATTAGAAGTGTGATATTAATGGTTGCGAAAATAGAAAGACAGATAAAAGGAAGAGACTAGAGGGTCCAGAAATAGATTATTGTTTAATGGAATGGAAAAAAACTAATTTTAACATTTCATACAAAAATTTCTCTTGGGAAAGAAATCCTTTCGTTGAGAAAGATATCTTAATATATTGCACAAGGGTAAAAGGTGAGAGCCCAGGGGCATAGGGTGGAAGAAGATAATGTAACAAAAAGAAAGACAAACTACTCAGCCCAAAAAATTAAAAATGAAACACTTGTATGAAAAGAGAGTAAACAAAAAAAAAGGAAAGAAAAGACGTAAACAGAGGAAAAATCACATGCTAGTGGAGAGAGGTGGCCAGTGAGAAATTCCTGGCTGTAGATTGGCTGAAGGCTTTTTCACACAGGGAGTTTTTAAGATCAATTTTATTTATTTGACTTTTCTTTTTATTATTATTTTTGTTTTTAATTTGACTTTTCTTTTTTTAAGTTTTTATTTAAATTCCAGTTAGTAGGCATCCAAATTGGCAAAGAAGAAGTCAAACTCTCACTCTTTGCAGATGATATGATACTTTATGTGGAAAACCCAAAAGACTCCACTCCAAGACTGCTAGAACTCATACAGGAATTCAATCAAATGTCAGGATATAAAA
>CM052798.1:124966290-125010019 GCA_028533885.1 Nasua narica | reverse complement strand
AATTCAATAAGGAGGTTAATATCGAAAATATAAAAGGAAATGATACAACTTATAGCAAAAACCAAGTAACCCAATTTTAAAAAGGGGCAAAGGATTTGAATAGGCATACAAATGGCCAACAAGTGTATGAAAAGATATTCAACATCACTAATCTTCAGAAGAATGCAAATCAAAGCCACAAAGAGATACTATTACCTCTTACTTGTTAGGATATCTAGTATAAAAAAAGACAATAACAAATGTAAGGATGTGCAGGAAAATGGACCTCTTGTACACTGGTGGGAATGAAAATTGGTGCAACTACATTTGTGCAACCAATGTAAATTGGTGCAATGAAGTTTCCTCAAGAAATTAAAAATAAAACTGCCATATCATCCAGTAATCCCACTTCTGGGTATATATCCAAAGGAAATGAACATTATCTTGAAGACATTATCTGTACTCTCATGTTCATGGTAGCATTTTCACAACAACCAAGGGAACAACCTTAATGTTGTTCATCAATGGACGAATACATAAAGAAAATTTGGTATATATACAATGGAGCATTCTTGAACCTTAAAAAAGAAAGGAATCCTGTCTATGCCCTTATGAGAGCTCTGATGGGCCTTATCTACAGCTCAGATCCCATTTTTCAGCATCCTTTTTGCCTTCTTGCTGTGCCCATAGGGAAAGGGAGATCTGGCTTTCCATCTCCACTATCTTCTGCTTGCCTCCACTGCTGCCCAAGTCTCTGAAGAAAGCCAAGTAATATTTCACTTTGCCATCTGTATTTTGGACACTTTCTCATAATGGCGTTCCTGATTTGAGACAGCATTGCTCAAAGAAAACAAAAAACAAAAAACTTGCAAGCAACTAGGATGTTCAGGTCTCAGCCCACTTTGCAACAATTCACAGTAAGTTCTGAGGATCTAATTTATAATATGGTAAGCATAGTTAATACTGTATTGTATAAGAGAAATTTTCTAAGAAAGAACTTTCATGTTCTCACTAAAAAAAATGTGAAAAAAATTACTATGGATGTTCATGGAAAAGAATGTTCACTTCCATTTGTAGAAGGCTTTATGGTAACTTGAGCTGATTTTTGAAAAATGATCTTGAAGAGAATGTTTTAGCCAGAGCAAACAATAGAAGTGAGGCTGTGGAGACAGGAAAACAAAACAAAACAAAACAACAGGATATGTACTGAAATTGGCATTTAACCCAAGGAGGCTATAATATCGGGCATCTATAACTCCGTGGAAATGACTAAAATTCTGAAGGAAGTGTGCGATGAAGGAGACAAAGGGAAGATGACATAGGCTAGAGAATGCCCACTCTTAAAATACAGATCCAGTCAAGACACTAGAAAATTATGTTCAGAGAGAACTAGTCTAGTTCCATGAAGGAAGGTCAAAAGAGTCAGATGCCACAGAGAAATTAAAGAGGCTGAAGTAGGAGGAGGGCATTTGGGATTGCTTTGAGATTGCTAGTGATCTCTCAGAACTAAGGAGAAGGAAGCCACATTGCATGGATTACATGGTAGAAATAGGGAGTTATTTTTGTGACATTTGTGATGAAAGAAAGGCATGATAGGATGGTAATTTGAGGGGAGAGCAAAATGAAGAAAACTTCCGTAATAACAGTAACTCTTTCTGGCTGCAATCAGAGCCAATTTCTTCTTGTTCCATTGCTAGATGGGGCAGGATGGAAGTCAACATCACTTTCCCTAAACACCATTTTAGAAAAGTTATTAACAGGCAAGTTATCCTCTAGTCTGCTCCCCACTACTGCTATTTCAGTAGGAATGAATCTGTTAGTGAGCTGCAGTTGGAAAAATGTCAGTGTTCACTGTTAGCATGGGTGGCATTTTTCATTTGAAATAAAATGTTTCCTGTACAAGGATAATGTAAAGGCAGTTTGGATTGATATTTAAAAAAAAAAATTATTCTACTGTCCCTTAAGGTCAAGCTCTAAGATAGATGATAATGTTTTAGTCCCCTTTATTAACAACAGTTCTAAGTTATTTCTTCTTACAAGTTTGCTCTTGAAAGATTATATACTGAAGATTAATAAATGCTTGTGAAAAATCGATAATTCCTGCTATTCCTGTGGGTATTTAATGTAAAGTCAGTTTGAAAATGAGTCTTTAAGGGGCACCTGGGTGGCTCAGTGGGGTAAGCCTCTGCCTTTGGCTCAGGTCATGATCTCAGGGTCCTGGAATCAAGCCCCAAATTGGGCTCTCTGCTGAGCAGGGAGCCTGCTTCCTCCTCTGCCTGCCTCTCTGCCTACTTGTGATCTTTCTCTCTGTGTCAAATAAATAAATAAAATCTTAAAAAAAAAAGAAAATGAGTCTTTAAGATAATGACAAGAAGGTAAGAACATATATTAAGAATAGGAGTAACATATCGGAGAGAGATAAGAAAAATTGGAAAAGAGAGGGAGATAAGGAAGAAGGAAATTAGTAATTTCCTAAAAAAAAAACCACTAAACCTCATTTACTTCTCTACTATAAACATTGAAAGCAAATTCCTTTGAATACATGACTACATAACTATTACCTCTTCAGTGAATGTTTAAGAAACATTTTGATGTTTCTTAAATGTTCTCAAACATTTGTTTGAGAAAGTTTACGTGACACTCTATTACAGGTTTTTAGTTTTATTTCTGTTCTTTAATTATGTGAAAAGTAAAAGATGTTGGATTTTAATGATTTAGTCATGCTAGGAACATGTTCAACTAGACAAAGGCAGGATTGGTTTTTCTGGTAACAAAATGTGAAAACATTTATGTATGATAATTATCAATTAACTTTCAAGAAGAATGAGTTGTGAATAGAAAGTAATTTTTATTAGTATAGGAGTTTTATTTGGATGAGGAAATAAAAGTATAAAGTATAGTGAATAAAATGTGACCTATGTTACTTTTGTCCAAAATGTCTACTCTTAGACCAATTTTGGCCATAGTTAAATTTTTAGAAGTTCAGTATAGTCTTTGAGGGCACCTGGGTGGCTCAGTTGGTTAAGCATCTGCCTTCGGCTCAGGTCATGATTCCAGGGTCCTATACAGTCTTTATAGGTCCTTTACAGTCTTTATAAACAACGTCTGGATGTTTATTAATTTATAATCTCTATTGAGTGTTAACTGTATGGAAGACACTTTCCTAGGCACTGGGATCTCTTAAGTGAAAAAATAGATCTTTGTTTTCTGAGAACTTACATTTTAGTAGAAAGAAAGAGACCAATAGTGAATATAGCAAATAAATAAATTATTTAGGGTATTTGAATATGCTAAGTATTATTTTATTAATAAGTATTAATAAGCAGGATGAAGGGAATGAGAAAAAGGACAAAAGTTGGATTACAGTTTCAAGTATGGGAAGGGGTCACAAGATGTTTTATAGGGCAGATGACATTTGAGAAAAAGCTTCAGTGATTACCTCACTGAAGTCATGTGAAAGATGAAGTCATGTTAGATATCTCAGGGAAGAGTATTCCAGACTTAGAAAACAACCAATGCAATATACCTCAGGCTGGAATGTGCCTGGAATTTTGAGGAAAAGCAAAGGAGACAAGTTGGCTGGAATAAAGAGAATAAGGAGTAAGAAGACAATAAGTACTAAAGAAAAAAATCAGAGGTGCACAAAAGATTTATGTGTATTGACGCCCAATAATGGGTATTATTGAAAAAATTAGGGTATCAAGGTGTGATGGAATATTACACAGCCCATGTTTATGGAAAATATTCAATGACCTAATAAAATGCTCATAACTTAATCGTAACTGAGACATGCTATATAATATAATATATAAATATAGATATAGCATAGATTTACTTATGGATATATAATTGCACCAAACTTAAGAGTAATGATTTGTTGTTCATGTTATTATAGGCAATTTTTATTTATAGTGTATTTTTAAGTTATTTATACATCATTTTCTTATTTTGGAAAAGCTATTTCTAATCAAATTTTTCCCAAGTTCAAAAAAATGCTGGAGTGAATGTTTTCAAACAATGACATCAAAGAGCTGTGAATGGCAGCTATAATACTGAGCAAACTAGTCTGTGGTAATTTGTACAGTTGTTCAGCAATTCTTCACCCTCCCGCCTCACACTGTAGGTGAAATATACTTCAGCAATCTCAGGATAGTGGTTTTGGCCATGTGACTTGCCTCGACCAATGGAATGTCAGTAGTCATGATGTGACTAGAAGCTTTAAATGTGCTTCGTTCTTAATTTGGATTGGTCATGATATTCCAGTTAGGTGCCTTGAGGGGAGCATGCCTTGGGTAGATCAAACATGTAAAACAAACCTGAATTTATCTTACAGTCTGAACCCAAGTAAGAAGCAGAACCACCCAGATAAGCCCAGTTTAAACAGATGAAATGCCGTTGACCTGTAGACCTTTGGGCATGAGTAAGTGCTTGTTTTTGCAAGCCATGGAATTTGGTTCGGTTTGTTATATTGTGTTACTGTAGCAATAATTAATACATAGACTGTGTGTTTTTATTGGTCAACTTATCTAAAACTGTAATAAATAAATAGAAGTTTGAAAAGAAAAGATACAAGGTTATTATTCTTGTGGATTTTTATACCTGGCACAGGATCTGAACTGTGACCTTTTTTGTTCACATATTACTTCGTTAATATAATTGAATATTAATCTAATACACAAGTAAATTCTGGTAGCAAGGGTGGGGTAAGTTAGGTTACGATCAAATTGTGTAGAATCATTGCATTTGTCAAGAGTGGCCTGGATATTAATCCTCTTAGCATCAGAATTCAGCTTCTTCCTGTGCCCAATCTGTTTCCGTTATTCTCCCACTGGGGTTGTTCCTGAGATCATTCAGCTGTGAACTTCCTGCATGCAAATCCTAAGGTCCTGGGATCGAGTCCTACATAGTGCTCCCTCCTGGGAGAAGAGCCTGCTTCTCCCTCTGCCTCTGCCCCTTCTCCCTGCTCATGCTCTCTCTCTCTGACAAATAAATAAATAAAATCTTCTAAAAATTTTTTTAAAAAAAGAACAACCTTTTACCCCTGATATCTTTCTACACATACATATACAGATGGACGCATAGGAATATAAATTGGTGGAAACAACTTTTTAATGAGATTATGGTCTAAGTGAAAATATTAAATTTAAATTTGAGTTCAAGAGGAATGAAATTGCCAGGATATTATATTCCAAAAGATTTGTCTAAGCTTGCAAGCTTCATTAAGAAGTTGGAGTCATTCTTAAAAATTACTTATTTCCATTTTAAGCAGTATCGATTAAGGTCCTTGCTTTGGGAAATGAGGTCATTACTAACAATAGCTAACACTTATTGAGTGATTACAATGTGCCAAGCACTATTCTAATTGCCTTAAGTATAGTAAGTCATCTTATCCCTAAAACAAGCCCATGAGGTAGAGGTATCATTCCCATTTTTTAGATGAGAAAACTAAGCTAAGGAAAATTCACATGATTGCCCAGGGCCACACTGTTAAGAAAGCAGCAAGGCTAGAATTCAGATCTGAGCCCAGAGGCCTGGGTCCTAACTCCTACTTGTCTCCTTTCACTTTAGTGCCTGCATCCCCCCTGGTCAGTGGAATTTTTTATTTTGCATGGCTAGACTGTATATTACTTGTACTGTTTTACCTGCTATTGCTTTTTGACCATGCTAATTTAGTATCTATTCTGTAGTTAGGTGGATTCATCCCATCCCTGGTCCCTTTACATGGCTTTTCCATTTCTGAGATCAGTAGTTTGGTTTTGGGTTTGTTTTTGTGTGGGCATGTGTGTGTTTCTTCTTCTCTTTCTCCTTCTCCTCCTCCTCCTCCTCCTTTTTCTTCTTTCTTCCAGTAAGAGCCTACGAGTCCTATATTCCTAAGATTCCTTCAAATTTGTATGGTCTGTTTGATGTTCTGACATCTTGGTTGAGTATAATCATTTCCTTAAGCTGTATGTTTTTTTCTTATTCCTTTAGAAATTTTCTTCATATATTTCTCCCTTATATTTTGGCTTGGATCATGCTGTCCCTCAATTTTTTTTTCCTTTTCATTTTCAGAGATTTTTTGTTTTCTGCCTGAGACCTGAAGAATTTCTTCTTTTCCTAACTTTCCCTTTCTTTGTTTCTCTTTCTCCATCCCCTTCTTTTTTTCTTCTGTGTTCTTTATTTTTAAAATATAATGATTGTACAAAGCTATGGCTTGATTAGTGTTAATCATATATATTTAATGTGCTGGAGTCATTCTTTATTTGAAGGTTATTTGTTGGTAGTAATTCTTTGGAGGCTTTTGGTTGCATCTGTTAAGTTCTCTAGGTTCAGGATTCCTTCTGTTGAATTGTGGGTGTTTATGCTCCTTATCTATTTGTTTATATTTGATTGTTTCAATACCCACCACCCCTTTCTTATTTTTTAATCTAGTGATTGATTTTATTGGTAACTTGTTCAAATTTTTTATCTATTTCAGTAATTCAATTTTCATCTCTGTCTATTCTGTTTCTAATTTATCTGTAATAATGCTATTTTGGCCCTCAATTAAGTTCTTATAATCTCTTGCTTATTCTCCTATTCTTCTCTTATCATTTTGGTTTTTTGTTCTTATTTTATTTATTAACATAATATACTGTCTTCCCATTTCTTTTCACCTTACTCTTGTTTGGGTAGTATTGTTCAAAAATGATCTTTGCTTTATTATATTTAATTCTTGATTCTCTTTCCACTGTCCCTAAAAGGAGTTGACTTTCTTTTCTGTGATACAATTTAAAGATTTTTTTTTTTTTTTTTAACAGCACAAGGCATGCTAGGAGAAAGGGATTACTCAGAGGAAATGGTATCCAGTATTTGTAACAATACCTAGGCTATGCACTCATATCTTATGTTTTCTTAATGTTCTGTACTGGGCTTATCTATTAGGATAAGCTATCTCTGTAAGAAGTAATTCTCAAACCTTGGAGATTTAATATAATAAAAGTTTATAATAGTTCACTTATGTTCTAGTCCAATGAGGATATTGTGGGGGAAGAGGACCATAGTCATTCAGGGACTAAAATCCTTTTATCTTGTGAGGCTACCATCTTCAACCTGTGACTTTTATGGTCATTATGGAAAGGAAAAAGAAAATAGAGGATCTCATATGGGTCTGGAAGTGGCATTTGTAACTTTAGCCACATTCCATCGGCTGAGTCTCAGTTTCATGGCCCCAAGGTAGTTGCGAAGTGGCTTGGAGATGCAGAAAAAAGGTGTGTTCCAGAGGAACAGTAGATAGATTTGTTGAACACAGGTTCACTCCCTGCTTTGGTAATCATAAAATCATTGTGAAAAGTGAGTACCATCAGGCTGCTGATCCATTCTTCAATCCGGTGTGACTCATTGCGGTTAGTTTCCCCTATTGAACCAGTTTCTCCCATCACTCATTTCTATGACAAAATAAGATGACTCACTTAGCTTACTCCAAAAGCTAAGTATTGGAGTATTAGAGAGAATTCTCAGGGATTTGTGGACTCAGTAGTATAGAAGGGTAAAACATAAAACTTCAAGTGCTGTCACATTAGCGGGACGGAAAGGCCTTACTGTGAGTTCTGCTCTTGCCAGACAGAAATGCCTCCCATCTAGCGGGAGAGGTTCCCCACCTGACCAGTTCCTCCGTCAGCCGGACCGGCTGAGGTACGCTTTGTCCTCAACCTAATGAATTTTACTTCCATGTTAGTCTGCAAAATTTTTCAAACAAGCCAATCATATCTTCCAGTGAGACGCAGAAGGCGTCTCACCCACTTGTTACTACAAAGCCTGACTTCTGTACTTTTTGTTGGCTCGCTCTGCTCCTGCGTGTAATCCCCGTGTGACTCTGCAGGGCATGCGGTGTCCTCCTCTCCTGGGGTGTGTGTTACATGACTAATGACCCCCTATCATTCTCATCTCTCCAGTGTTAGGTGTCATGTGTTTAGCCATCTCACACTATTTAGGGTGAAGGATCCCTCTTTTACTGAGATGAATAGGAAATGGTCAGAATGGGAGGGTTAGGAGCCTTACCACATGGGTTTGCCCAGTTTTGCGTCAGCATCTTGTAGGTTTTCTTCCTTCTCATCATTTTTGTTAAGAACATGATGTTAGGGTGCCCGGGTGGCTCAGTGGGTTAAGGCCTCTGCCTTTGGCTCGGGTCATGGTCTCAGGGTCCTGGGATCGAGCCCTGCATTGGGGGTGGGGGTCTCTGCTCAGCAGGGAACCTGCTTCCCCCTCTCTCTCTGCCTGCCTCTCTGCCTGCTTGTGATCTTTCTCTTTCTCTGTCAAATAAATAAATAAAATCTTTAAAAAAAAATAAAAAAAGAAAAAAGTTTTAAAAAAAGAATATGATATTAGATGGCACCTGTGGAGTTGTCTGGCTTTTTTTTTTTTTTTTGGTCAACTAATTAAATGTTGTGGAGACACAGTTTTGAAACTACTTAGTTTTGTTTCAGAATTCTTTATAGACAGTGGTTTTGCAGAAAAGTGTAGAAGGACAATTTGTAGAAGTAAGGGTAGCCAGGAGCAACCAGCATCCATTTCATTACTGGACATGAACAGTAAGTGAGGAAGAAAGAAACTCTAAGTCAGAATGAGACCTTTTGTTCACTGCATTTGAAAGAGAACAAAAGCACCTCATAAGCCTTTAAAAACTGAACTCAGTGAAGCTATTAAAGTGTCTGAACCATATGATGTCATTTTAATTTCATCATGCCGAAAATTTTTATATTTTTATGAGAGGACAATATGTTGACACCATCAAAGACAATCGAGGCCTACTGAGTTCCTCAGAGCACCAGACAGAGCAAACACACCCCTGGGAAACCTCTGTATCCTAAGATCTAACTCTGCTTCTGAAGAACAGTTATGCAGCTAGTCATGCATAGAGGTTTGAAATGCATTAATGGATCACTCTTGAATTAACACACTGTATGCCTTCTTAATCATATAGCAAGTAGAATAGGCACCTTCTTAAGTGGTGCTCTGAGAACTCCTACTCCAAAATGTCAACCTATCATCGTGTAATTTCCATCTTAGCTTTCTTACCTTAGGGTCTGCAAAACTGTTGGGTCTTCAATACCTCAAAGGATAAGGAGGATTTCAGCAGAAAGAATGAGTGGATAACAATGGCTTAATTATGGAGAATTATTGGCTAAAAAGTTCTTGACTTAAACTAGTTAGGGCAAGATGTTCTAATTATAAGCTCTGTCAAGTACCTAGAATAATATAATAATAATAATAATAGTAATAGCTAATATGTGTGAGGCAATTACAAAGTATTAGGTCTATTGTTAAGAATTTAACATAAATTATCATATCTAATACATTAGCAAAAAGTTAGATGCTTTTATTATCTATATTTTGCAGATAAAGAAACTGGGGCTTGGAGAGGCTAAGAGCCATGAGCATACAACTAACAAGTTCTATGACTGAGAATCTAACCTTAGATTTCTGACTCTGCTGTCAGAGCTCTTAACCCATGCTCTGTGAGTATTATGGCCTGTAGGAAAGAACATCTGGAACAAAGATTAATTGGGCTGTCTGCTTCAAAAATGGTTTGTCTCAAATTCTAACTTAATTACTAATTTATTCATCCAACAGTTATTTGCTGGCCACCAACTTTGGTCTTGGGACTGTGTTAGATATTGTGAATATAAACATGAATGGAAGAGAATCCCTTCCATCAAGTAGTTCATGGCCCAATGGAATGGTTAGAAAACAAAGAATTGAAAATACAGCATGTTAAGGACTACATAGGGACAAGCAAAGAGTGCTACCCTACAGCTAGCACTGGAGAGGTTTTTATGACTGGCAGTGGGGGTACTACACTATGATTTGTATTTCTTTAGAAATTCTAAGAGGTACAATATTGTCTCTCCCCTTCTTCTTTGCTATTCTTTGTCCCACTCCTTCATCAAATAGTGAACATAATTAAATAAAAATGACCATGAAAGCCACACAATGGTTAAGAGTCAAGTTCACGGGGCACCTGGGTGGCTCAGTTGGTTAAGCTTCTGCTTTCGGCTCAGGTCATGATCTCAGGGTACTGGGATGGAGCCCCAAATCGGGCTCCCTACTCAGCAGGGAGTCTGCTTCTCCTTTTGCCCCTCCCTCCTGCTCCTTCTCTCTCTCTCAAATAAATAATTAAAATCTTAAAAAAAAAAAAAAGAGTCAAGTTCACATTGATTTGGACACATTTGCCCCAAGTTTCAAGTGTTCATAGAGAATGAGATTATTAAGCAATCCATTTTTTTCCCTTAAGAGCAGGAAGAAAATGTATTCCTAAAGATTGTTAGCAAGGGGAAGGTAGGAAGAACTTGGATTTGGATCCTCTTTTAGTTGAAATGTGATCGTCCAGAAACTTTTGATAACCACAGAAAATAGTTTTACTAAATAGCTTCACTGTCTGTCTCCTGTTTTTCAAAGAAAAAAAAATCATCCCTGCAATCACTTCTTGGAATTGTCTTGATTTTTCAGCAATTTAAACTCTAACGTAGTCCTGTGTAAAGAATATGACTATGGTTTGAGTGTATATGTGTGTAGGTGCTGATAATTTTGCATTTTCTTTGGGGGTGGAAAAGGAAAACAATTCAAGCTGAGAAAATTCTTAAATATTCATTTTTAGAAATTTTATTAAAGAATTTTGTTAAACCATTGTCAAAAAAGTACTGTGTGACTTTGGTCTAGTTACTTAACTTCTCAGAACCTCATGTTTTCTCACTTCTTACGTTTGCTCTGAATATTAAATGTGACATTGTTTTCTAACCATCTTTCCCATTATTTTCAACATAACCTTCATCACCTATCAGTATATTGTTCAGCTTGTTTGCCTTCTCCCCGCTAATAAATACATTATATCCAGGAAAGCCTGGATAGTATCTACTCTCTTCATTACCATAACCCATGTACGAAGAATAGTATTAGGCACTTAGTAACTGAATAAATAAATGAATAAATGAAGGCAAAGCACTTAGTACAGTGTCTAGCACATAGTACACATTCAATAAAGATGAGCTTTTATGATCATCATTATTTCCTGACATACATTTGCATTTTAAAAGTAGCAAAGCTAGCCCGAATTAAGGAGAATTAGCTAACGTTTGTCTTGTGCGTCCCTGTTATTTCTGCCTGGGCCTCTTTCTTTGTTAATCTTAGTTTTTGACTGCATTTTAATGTATTAGGTGAAAGGTTTATCTTTCACACTGATATTTAAGAATTAAAAGAAAATGCCTGAACACAGAATGATTCAACACCGGAAGAATAAGTCCTTAATTGTGTGGTTAAGATTAGCAGCTGAAACAGTGGCACCCAGCAGTGGAGGAATTTGAGGGAGGGGAAGTAAGAAAGCTCAGAACTGGCTGAGGGAATTGTTGGTGCAAGCATTTCTTTTTATTCTTCACCCTCACCACACACCCCTTAAATCACACCAGTAACCTGTTACATTCCGACTGTCACACAACCGGATGATGTCTTATGGGTTTATAACCTGAATGCTTTCTAGCATGAAATTTGATTACTTGTGTTGCCTTGAACAAAAATCTCCTTAAGCACGTGCTGGCTAGGGCAGCAAGTGGTCATAATTCTGACTCACACATGGGTTTTGATGTCTTACGAATTCTCCTTCCCTTTAACCAAAATTCGGACAAAGATCGCCTCTGAAATCCTCTCTTTTTATTCAGTTTCATTGTACAATCTCAGAGGTAATTTAACTTGCTTTACGTCATTAACCCAGTTGTTGTTTTCTATATCATCAGAGAAATATGCAGATACCTTTTAATGGGTTTTCATATCTAAATTGTTCATCTATTTTGTTTTAGATACCAATGATCATGTCTCCATATTATCTATGTATAATATTTTCCTTATGGGATATGTTTTACTTACTTTCAGTGTTCTTCCAATTATACTTCATTTTGTTTTGATGAAAATCATTGATTTACAATTGCTAGCAAAGTCTTCTTTATCTAATGTAGCTGACGAATTGCTACCAGAGCAGGAAGCTATAAAACAACAACAACACAGCTTTGTGAGGGTGGTCCATGTTCCCCATAAAGATTAAATGTCTACTAAATCAATAATGGTGAAAATACTAGAACACATTATTTCTGAAATAAGATACCATGTAAATGTGTCTAAATTCATACTTTGTCTATTGTAGGTTCAAACTATTTTGAACAATGTGTATCTTTTTAATAATGATCTGCATGATTGTTTCATTAAATAAAAGAATCATTCATATTTGGTCCTTTTTTCCTATATTTTGTCTATTGAATTGGTAAATTATGCTTAATTAAGAGGAAATAATTACAATAAAATAAAATGCTCTCTTCAGCTTTCCTGAATGTTTCTACTGATACTATTTTGAAGATGAGGGTAATGCCATATGCTCAATTAACATTTTTGTTCTATTTTATTCCTGGGAGAAGGCTGATATATTAGGATATTTATCTCTATTTTTTCCTGTGTGCATTAAAGAAAAAATTCTCAAAAGCCTTATAGAAACAATGTTATTTTGTGTGTGATTTGGTTTAAAATAGCACTCATATCAATTTCCTGTTCAAGTACCATAGTTATATGGCAAAACTTGATTTTTGTAATTTAAAATTTGTTGTTGTTATCCCCATTTTTGCAAATTCAGTCTCACAGCTTTAAATTTACAATGTCTGGCAGCTATTTAAATAACAAACAAGAATAATCATAGAGCAGGGTTATCATCTCTTTAATTCTAGATATCAAACTTCCCTTAATTGCTTTAGAAGACACATAAACAACTGAGTCCCATGTAACATTGTTTTACAAGTAAAATGCATTAGTCTTTTACATGGTTCTTTCTGTCAAATCAGTTGCTCTGGGGGAGCTGGCTGCCACGTCCTGAGGAATCTTCAGAATCTCGATGGCGAAGCCTACATGGTGAGGAACCGAGGTCTTTGGCCAATAGCCAGTGAGGACGAGGCCTTCTGCCAACGGTGACATGAGTGACCTTGGAAGTGAGTCCACTAGCCCTAGCCAAATTTCCAGATAATTGCAGTCCTACTGACATCTTGACGGCAGCTTCATGAGAGACCCTGACCAACAACCACCCAGCTAACTTGATCTTGAATTCCTGACCAACAAAAAGTGAGATAATGCATATTTGTTGTTTTAAACCACTCAGTGTTGGGGTAATAAGTTATGCAACAATAGATAACTAATGTTGTCTAGCACCAAAAAGAAGTGGCTTTGATAGAAATGGTGGTGTGGCATGTTTGAATAAAAAAGATCATGAGCTAGTTCACCCCCCTGCCCAAATCTTTTTGGTTAGGAACTAAGATCTGAAAGAGGAGTCCAGGGCTAAGGTTATGGAGTCTGTAGTAGTGTCTCTGGAGTAGTAGCCATGCCAAGGCAACGGACTCCATGTTACACCAGCTGAGGACAATATGGAAGACAGTGGAGACAGAGGCAATGTCCAAGGTAAGTAGCCCAAGCTTTACCCTTACTGCAGTCACACATGAGAGGGCTCAGAACACCCTTCCTCTTCCATAGGTATAAGACAAATCTCTAAGGAACTTATAAAATCTCAAAAACTTTATACAGCAGGGGCACCTGGGTGGCACAGTTGGTTGAGCGTCCAACTCTTGGATTTCAGCTCAGGTCATGACCTCGAGGTCACATCAGGCTCTGTGCTCAGCATGAAATCTGCTTGAGATTCTCTCACTCTTCCCCTCTGCCCCTACCCCCCCCAAATAAATAAATAAATCTAAAAAAAAAACACACCAAAACAATTTTACACAGGGATATAGGGGGCAAAGGACAAAATTGAGAGTCATAACAGACTTGAGTTTTAAACTGAAAGTGATTAAGTTACCTTGAATTGGCAAGAATGAGCTTTCTACCAGAGAAGTAAGTTAGGGCTCAAGAGTAAAATTAATTTCACTTGCAGAAAAATGAAAGTTATTTACAAACTTTTGCAATATTTGTAGTTACAAATCTTCACACCCACTATTTCACAATTGGTAGGGACACCTTTATTCTAGAGCAAGATAAAAAAATAGATCATTTTATCACAGAAGAGCAAAGCCAATTTTCTTTTTTCAGAGAGAATATGTATCTGAAATTATTTTTGGGAAATAAGTAAATTTGGAGAACATGATCTCTTGCTTTGTGCTAATGATGGCCAATACTTGTGATGTACTCAAAATGTTCCAGAGAGTTGTTCTCACCCCTTTACAAATACTAAACTCATTCTGTACTAACAACAAATCTATTCTGTGCTTATTAGAATCAGCCCATTTAAAACGGGGAAACTAAGGCACAGGAAGAGCAAGGAAACTGCAAGGGTCATAGCCAGTCTCGTTCTGGAGTCTATGAACTTAACCACTGTCTTCTCATGCTCCTCAGGACGTATCTTATATTTCTTCAAAGACTTTATTTCTGGGACATCAATTTACGCTGAGCATTTTGACTAAGTTGGGAAAATGTAAGATTTGAACTCAGATTGAGTGTGGATCCTCCTGATGACACTAGACAAAGAGCTTATTGGCTGATCTCTAAAACAGGATTAAATTGCACTCATCTACATGCACAGATATTTATGGAGATTATTCCAAAAGTATCTGTATTTCACTTTAAAGGTGAATAGCATTAGGTGTCCTGGCTGTGGCACGAAGAACCACACAGATCTTTAAGGACTGGCTTGTAAACATGTAATCAGAAGATCTGATGTTGCCTGAGAATCCAGAGCAGGTTTTAAATAGCTTACAAAGAGCTCAGCTGGTCTTTCCAAGTCCAAGTTCTCAAAAATAGTTTCCTAGTTTATGTGTATGACCGTCCCTGGCCACAGACACCGAGCCATAAAGACTGTTCTGCCTTTGCCTGTCTCTGGAGACAAGAACAAACTCATGACTTTTTCAAATATGAGCTATACTTTAAAAATCTAGATAATCACAAACATGGTGTGAGCACACAGCCCTGTGAGGCCCACGGATTTCCCTGAATCCAGTAGAATCACTCTTTCTACAAAATACCTCTAAGGTGAAGAACAAGGTCTCAGTGGCCAGGTCCTGCTTCCATCAGAATATCCAGCCAGAAACAGAGACAGCAATAGAGAGAGGCCTGAAGATTCGTCTATAGACAACTTGAGAGTCTCTAATATTGTTCATTAACTCGTTTTACCTAAATTGTCTAACAATTTCCTGGAAGAAGCATTAATATGATCCAATGGCTTTTCTCCTTTCTTGTTAGGCCTGGAAGATAGGTTCCAACATTTCTAATTCAATTTTTGAACTTTCCCCCTGAGAACAGTTCTGACTAACATCTGTATGTGAAGCCAGTGGAGAAGAAGTAAAATGATTGCAATGCTGAGATATTTTCTAGAATGGTAGTCATGGGAAAATACCATAAAACATGAAAAAAAAAATGAAATAAAACTGGAGGATAAATATTCAAAATACTTAGGGAGCCACACTTTGGCACTATTCTCCACTTAAAAAAATAATGCTACTTTGATCCAGAAAAAAAATATGTTTCAGTGTTCTTTTCTGTAAAGGGATTTCTAAGTTGCCACCTGGTAGAACTTGGTATATTCATATGAAATACTGGGTTTTGATCTTCTAATAACATTGTTAATCAGCAAGGGACTAGATTTAATTTTCTAGGTGAGTTGGTTGGAATTTAACACTGTTTATTTTGCTAATAGGTATTTTCCTGGTAGACAGAGATGTTGAAGGAAAGGGAGTTCTCCTAGAAAGAGGTTTGCAACACTAGGCATGATTGGCATATTGGGTACAATGCAAAGTAGAAACCTAAAGGTTAACCTACTTCCTTGAATATTTAGTTCTTTTGAAATAAATTTCTTATAATTTATTATGGAGCTCTTGAACTTGATTTACTTCATAATTAGGATCTTTTGCCTAGGGTTTTGCCAACATGTTACACAACAGAGCCAGTAGTGAAAACATTTTTAAAATTTTTAGTTTCAAATAATTTTACCCCATTTTATTTCTGTAGAAGTACAATCCTTGTTTGAAGTACATGCCGTTATGTCACAGTTGTGGATTTTTGGCCCGAGCCAACATATGAGATCACAAATGATAATTACATTGGATTATTTGCCAATATTTTTCCACTCACGTGTACAAAAATACCGTGTATTTTAATGTTATACCTACCGGCTAAATGATGTAACTCCATCAGTGTCTGAGAAACAAGATAGGATTAAGTAACATAATTTGCTATGTTTAAATGTTTTAAGCTGAACAGGATCAGAAAACATGCTTAATGTTGAGTAAAACATACTGAAAGCAAGCCTATATCATTTTCTTGCATAAGAATGGTCACTTAGATGGTATATTAATAAGAGAAACAAAACAGAACACGTTTTCCAGTTTTCACTAAGTTCAAGAAAGCTTAGAAAAATGCATCGAAACAATGTTTCTCTGCCCATATTAATCTGAAAGCCTGAAACAGACATTATTTAACCAGAATCCAAAGTTCAGGGGCAAGACTGTTGAAAGATCTCTAATTTTAAAATCGCTGTTTGTAGAAGTAAACCTTTGTTCCCAGTCTGTAAATTATTAAAATGAGTATATAATGAGTTCCCAGGTCTCCTCATTAAATCTACTTGTACGTTCAATGAGCTGTTTCCGAGAGCGTCTCACTTTCTGGTACTTCATTACTAGCGATGGTGCTGCCACTTTTAGATTTATTTGTGAAGGATATACAGGGATTCAATGACTGCCAACACTTATCTTCATGCGAATTACAGGCCAACTGTTCTGCAGCATTCTCTGAAAGTTAAAGTTTGAGAACCTCAGTGGAAGGCAGAGTTCTTGCTTTAGAAACTCCTCAAATGTCCATTCCTTTATTAACTATATAATTCACTTTGATTTTTGTCTCAAAGTTCTTATTTTGCCTGTGGCAGAAATCTTAGTTTAGTCATTTCTAAGTAAAAATAAATTCAGTGATTTTTCAGTATTAAATTTTGAGATTTAATTATACTCAGGAGCCCCACCTCCCTGTCAATGCGTTCTTTTCTTTCTATACTCTTCCATGGGTGGATTTTTCAATTTTAGGGGCATACGCATCTGCCACTGTGGGTGGTATGAGAGAGGCCTGATCTCATCTGGGTCTTGATTTGTTCACTCCCAAAGTGGATCCTTACTTTCTATATAATTTATCCTATCAGATTCATGGCAAAAGCTAAGTATAATGCTTTCTCAAACAGCAACCTAGTAAGAATGGGCCCTTATCTTGGCATCTATCCTGCTTCATAGTACCGGCGATTCCTTGAGCCCATTCTTATCCTCTCTTTTGAGGATGGTCAATGTAGACCCTGTTGGATATGCCTCTCTTCATCCTAATTTTGGACGTCCACAAAGAAAACCATGAGTTAGCTTCCATGCCCCATGTGGGACCCAGAAGAACTTTTAGACCTCCTTCTGTACCCTACAGATGCCATAGGTATCCTGGGATGGTGTGTATGTCTCTTTCACTTCTAAGTAAGCCACATTACCATGTCTGGTTCCCCACCCTTTCCTAGCTCCTTGAGGGTGCAGTAGGTTCCTGACTTTCAGAAATCCCAAGTAGAAACCAGGACACAAGTTTCATTTATTCTTGGTTTCCCACTAACACCCCTCACCAATTCCCCAGGATATGACTCAGAAGGTGTGAACTAAAAGTAGGGTGACCAAATCTCCAGATTTGCCTGAGAATGAAAGGGTTTCCAGGATGCAGGACTTCTGGCGTGAAAGCACAGAAGGTCCTGGAGTTGGTTACCTTCTGGGAGGCATGTCCGCTACTGTGTGTATAACTCTTTTCCCCTCTGAGGTCTCCTCCTTTTTGTTCAGAATATTCCTTATCTAATGGGGGCTTGTTCAGATCACTTTTTCTCCTTTAAAATATTTTCTGTCTGGAAAGGGTCTTTGAAGCTTAGAAATGAATTTGGTATGCCTTTTTTCCCCTTTGCCTTTGAAATCATTTGAAGAAATACATACATTTTCTGCATGTAGTTATATTTGGGAGGATCAATAGGAAGCCAGGAGAAACAGAAAATACCAACTAATACTTCACATATCATGTTACCATACTTTGTTTTTTTTTTAATTTTATTGAAGTATGTTTACATATCATAAAATTCATCCATTTCAAGTGTATAATTCAATGGTTTTTAGTCATTTTACCAAGTAGTATTACCATTCCCATAAACGAGTTATAGAACATGTTCCTTTTCTCCAATAAAATCCTTCATGCTTATATACAGTTCATTCTTTTTCCCATCTTTAGCCCCAGAAAACCACTAATCTACTCCATATCTCTTTAAATTTGTCTTTTTCAGACATTTCATATAAACAGTCATATGATATGTGGTCTTTTTTGGTTTAGCATTTCATTTAGTATAATGTTTTTGAGGGCCATCCCTGATGGACCATGTGTTGGTAGGTGTCCTCTTTATTGGTGAATAGTATTTCATTGTATGAAATTTTTTTCATACCACATTTTCCCTACATACCAGTTGATGGACACTTAAATTGTTTCCAAGTTTTGGTTATTATAAATGTTGCTATAAACATTTTTGTGCAAGTCCTTGTGCAGATGTATACTTTCATTTCTCTTGGGTGTAGGAGTTGAATTGCTGGGTGAAATAGCAGTTTAATGTTTAACATTTTGAGAAATGACCAAACTGTTTTCCAAAATGAATACATCATTTTACATTTCCATCAGCAATGCAGGAGGATTCCTGTTTATCTACATCCTTGCCAATGCTTATTACTGCCTCCCTGATTTATTATATCTATTCTGGTAGGTGTAAAATAATATCTTACGGTGATTTTAATCTGCATTTCCCTAATAATTAATATTATTGAATATCTTTGTGCCATTTTTACATTAACCATTCATGTATCTTCTTTTGTAAATGTCTGTTCATTTTTGATGGACTATCCTCCCATTGAGTTGTAAGGATTCTTTGTAAATTCTGGGCAAGTCCTTTATTGGGTATGTGCTTTGAAAATATTTGTTTGCTATCTATTGCTTGTCTTTTTATTTTGCTAATGATACCTTTGAAGTACAAAAGGTTTAATCTTTAATCTTTGGTCCATTTTAACAATTTTTTCTTCTATAACCATGCTTTTGGTCTTTGTCTAACACAAGGTCTGGAAGATTTTCTTCTAAATGTTTTATTATTTTAACTCCTATATTCAAATATATGGTCTATTTTAAGTTAATTTTTGTGTATGGTCTGAGATGAAGGTCTAAGTCAATCTTTTTGTATGTGGATTTCTAATGGTCCCAGCACATTTGTTGAACAGACTATTCAACACCTTTGTTAAAAAAAAAAAAAATCAGTTGACTAAAATAAAAAGCTTTATTTTGGGGCTTTCGGTTATGTTATTATAATTTGTATAATTACATGTCTATATACCAGTACCATACTATCTTGACTATTCTATCTTTTATAATAAGTTTTGAAATTAGGAAGTGAAAGCCCTCCAGCATTGTTCTTATTTTCCAAAATTACTTTGACTATCGTAGGTGTTTTGTATTTTCATACAAGTTTTAGGATTTGTCAATTTCTTTCTTTTTTTAAAAAAAGATTTATTTATTTATTTATTCATTTGGAAGTCAGGGACGAGGGAGAGAATCTTGAGCAGACTCCCAGCTGAGTGTGGAGCCCATGGGGGCTTGATCCCATGACCCACGAGATCATGACCTAAGTTGAAACCAAGAGTGGGAAACTTAATGAGCCACCCAGGTGCCCCTGTTTGTCAATTTCTGGAAAAAAAAAAAAAGCCCACCAGCAGTTTTTTTGTATTGATATATATTTGACATATAATATTGTGTAAATTTAAGGTATGCGACATGTTAATTTGATACATTTATATATTGTCATGATTGCCATGTTAGTGATTATTAGCATCTCTGTCATATTACAGAATTTTGATAGGGATTTTATTGAACTTATAGGTCAATTTGGGAAAGAAGTGCCATCTTAACAATATTGACTCTTCTAATTCATAAACACAAAATGCCTCTATTTATTTAGACCTTCTTTAATTTACTTCAACCAAGTTTTGTAGTTTTCAGTGTATGTTTTATGCTTTTGTAAAAATCATTTTTAAATATTTTATTCTTTTTAGTGTTATTGTGAATGAAATCATATTCTTAATTCTGTTCATATATAGAATTACAATTGATTTTTGTATATTGGTCTTCTATCTAGCAATTTTGCTATACTTTATTTTTAATTAATATAGTTTATTTTTTAGAGCAGTTTTAAGATTATAGAAAATCAAGCACAAAGTACATTTCCCACATACCTCCTTTACCTATCACCTCTCCACCTTTCCTACACACTTTCCCCGATTATTAACATCTTATATTAATGTGATACTTTTGTTACACTTGATGAGCCAATATTGATGCATTATTATTAACTAAGGTCTATAATTTATATTAAGGTTCACTTTGTGTTGTACATAGTGTTTTTTTTTTAATTGAAGTATAGTTGACATATAGTGTTACATTATCAGGTTTCTTATGGATTTTTCAGGTATCTTATGGATTTTTACAAGTAGAACTATCATTACAGTGTCATACAATTAGTTTTACTCCCCTAAAATATCCCATGCTACATACTTCTCCTTCAAATTCCTGGAGGAAACTTTTCTTTTTACTGTCTCAGTAATTTTGTCTTTTCCAGGATGCTTGCTGTGACTTTGTAAAATTAACATTTGTTAAGTACAGTCCCAGAGGGTCAAATGGTAAGGTCTGGTTCAACAAAAGACCACAAGGGAATTCCAATAGAGAAGTGCATTACTCATAGGTCATGGAGGAAGTACACACCATACCTTGAGGGGACACATGGAGTGATCAAGGCAGAGTACAGGCAGAGAGTGACAGGATCTGGGGCACATGCTTATATTAAGGTCCAGAGATGGACTAGGATTCCCAGGTTATAGTCAGATTGGTCAATTCACACCAAAACAGCAGGGTTTTGATAAGATACATGGTCTCTCATCTCAGGGTACACAAGTGGAAGGCCCTGAAAGGCAGTGGAGACTTCATCATAAGGGCTATTGGAGAAGCCCAGTCGGGATCTTACATTTTTCTGGGGCATTTGCTTCCTTGAGGACCTAATGTCATTTTAAGGTCCCTGAAGGCCACCTGGTCAAACAAAAATAGATGCCAAGGCAGCATACTGTGGAGTAGCTTAGTTCAGTTCTCACCAGTCATATAGTTGGAATCATGCAGTATGTAATATTCACTTAAGTGAATACTGAATTTTATTCACATAAGGCTTATTCATGTCTTATTTAATCACTAGATAATATTCCATTGTATTAATATACTACAGTTTGTTTATTCCTTCACCTATTGAAGGATATTTTGGTTGCTCCCATGTTATAGTAAGTTATGAGTAGAGCTTTGTGTATAGGTTTTTGTGTGGAGGTAAGAGTTCAACTCATTTAGGTAAATACCAAGGAATTCAATTATTGGATCATATGGTAGGCCAATGTTTAGTTTTTTAAGAAACTGTTAAGCTGTCAAACTGTCTTCCAGTGGGGCTGTACCATTTTTTTGAATTCTCACCAGCAGTGAATGAGAGTTCCTGTTGCCGCATATCCTCGCCAGCATTTGGTATTGTCAGTGCTCTGGATTTTCGCCGTTCCAAGAGGTACGTAATGTTGCTTTAAATTGCAATTTCCAAATCACATATGATGTGGAGCATCTTTTCATATGCTTATTTTCCATATGTATATCTTATTTGGTAAGATATCCAATCAGTTCTTTTCTCATTTTCTAATTGGGTTATTTGTTTTCTTAGTGATGATCTTCTTTAGAACTCTTAAGGAGTTCTTTGTATATTTTAGATAAAAGTTCCTTATCGGATGTGCATTTTGTAAATATTTTCTCCTTAAGTTAATTTTTGTGAAAGGTGTATATTCTCTGTCTGGATTCTTTTTTTTTTTTTTTTTTTGGATGTCTAGTTGTTTCAACCCTATTTGCTGAAAAGTTTCTATTTTCTCTATTGAATTGTTTCTGTTGTTTCTTGGTCAAATATCAGTTAATTATATTTGTGTGGGTCTATTTCTGGACTCTTTTCTACTTTTTTGATCTATTCGTCTATTCTTTTGCCAATACAACAGAGTCTTGATTACTGTAGCTTCTTTCTGTTTTTGATTTCTAATTTAACTCCACTTGTATGATTTAAATCTTTTTTAACTAATTAATTAAGTAATTAATTAATTAACTTATTTCATGGCTTAACATACGATCTGTCCTGGAGAATGTTCCAAGTGTAGCTGAAAGAAATTTGTATTCTGCTGTTAATGGGTGTTAGGTCAAGTGGGTTGATATTTTTTAAGCTGTATATGTTCTTGCTGATTTTCTTTCTAGTTTTTCTACCAATTTTTGAAAGCAGAGTATTGAACTCTACAACTATTGTTGAATTTTCTGTTTCTACTTCCAATCCTGTCAATTTTAGTTTCATATATTTGGGACTCAATTGTTAGGTGTTTATAACTTATAATTATTTGTTTCTGCTAAGTTGATCCTTTCATCATTATAAAATGTTTCTCCTATCTAGTAGCAAGTTTTTCTTAAAGTCTTTTTGTCTTTTATTAGTATAGCTTCTCTAGCTCTTTTTCGGGTACTATTTGTATCACATTTTTTTTCTATCTTTTTACTTTTAACCTATTTTTTTTTTTTTTTAATTTAAGGGGTGTTTTATAGGCTGCATATAATTGGATCATGGGTCTTTTTTTTTTTATTAATCCATTCTACCTGTTTCTGTGATTTGGATCAGAGCATTCAATTATTTACATTTAATATACTACTGATAAGGTAGGATTCATGCTTGCTATTTTGCTGTTTGTTTTCTGTATGTCTTTTTTATCCTTCTGTTCCTCTATTACTTCCTTCTATTGTGTTAAATACTTTCCAGTGTACCATTTAAATTCCTTTTTGTAATTTTAAATATTTCACCATGCACCTGCAGGGGTAGCACATCAGGTGGGTCACTACCATCCTCTGGGTCAATGCCATGCAGAGGTCCCTGGTGCTGGGAAAGAGGCAGAGTTGTGTGCTTGGAGGATCTGTGGTGGGCTGGGATATGGAGATGCCCAGGAGCTGAATACATGCTGCCCTACAATCTCTTCTGTGGTCTCTGCTCCATTACTGCTTTCCTGGGCTCCCTTGGCTTAGCCTCCATTCACTGGACCATTAGGGGAGATGGAGCTCAAGCTGGCCTCAAGAGAAGAGGAAAGAGGACAGAGGACACTGCTAGGTCACCTTCCCCTACTCTACCCTTGCTCAGACACCAGGGTCACATTTTACCTCTTTTACTCTTTTCTTAAAGCTACTTTTTAGTGGTTGTCTTGGGTATGATAACTAG
The DNA here is from genome assembly GCA_028533885.1 of Nasua narica. Taxonomy (NCBI): domain Eukaryota; kingdom Metazoa; phylum Chordata; class Mammalia; order Carnivora; family Procyonidae; genus Nasua; species Nasua narica. The sequence continues at coordinate 124,986,681 of CM052798.1, read as the reverse complement.
CATCCTGATTTAAAGTGATCTAGGTTGGGGTGCCTGGGTGGCTCAATTGGTTAAGTGTCTGCCTTTGGTTCAGGTCCTGATCCCAGGGTCCTGATATTGAGCCCCACATCAGGCTCCTTGCCCAATGGGGAGCCTGCTTCTCCCTCTCCCCCTGCTTGTGCTCTCTCTTTCTCTCTCTCAAATAAATAAAATTCTTTCTAAAAAAAGTAATCTAGCTTAGATTAATATTAGCTTAATTTCAATAGTATATAGAAACTTTGCTTTAATACAGCTCCATTCCCTTCCTTCTCTTATGTGACACTATTGTTATACAAATTGCATCTTTATACATTATAAGACCATCAACACAGGTTTATATCAATTGCTTTATATAGTTGTCTTCTAAATCAGAGAGGAGAAAAAGAAGCTACAAAATTTCATTTGTACTGTGTTTTGTGTGTATCTATGTAGTTACTTTCCTGATACTCTATTTCTTCATGTGGATTTCAGTTACCCTCTAGTGTTTTTTCATTTTAGACTAAAAGCCTTCCATTAGGACAGATGGTTGTGACATTCCATTAGGACAGTGATGGTTGTGAATTCCTTTACCTTTTGTTTATAGTGGAATATCTTAATTTCCCCCATAATTCTGCAGAATAGTTTTGCTGGATGTAGAATTCTTGGTTGGTGGTCTTCCCCTCAACACCCCCAGCACTTTAAATATGTCATCACACTGCCTCTGGCCTCCTCAGTTTCTGATGAGAAGTTAGCATTATCTCATTGAGAATTTTGTATTCATGATAAGTTGATTTTTTCTCTCGATGCTTTCAAGATTCTTTCTTTTCTACGTCCTCTTACAGTTTGACTATGATGTCCTTAGGTGTGAACCTCTCAGTTTATTCTATTTGGGGTTCATTTATTTTTCATCAATTTTGGGAAGTTTTCAGCATTATTTCTTTAAATATGCTTTCTGCCCATTTCTCTTCATTCTTTCTAGTATTTCCATTACATGTATATGTTAGTATGCTTACTGGTCTTTGAGGTCTTTGAGGCCTTTGAGGCTCTTTGAGATCTTTGAGGTCTTTGAGGCTCTGTTCATTTTTTAAATTATTTTTTTTCTCCTCATTTTATAACCCTACTGATCTATTTTCAAGTGCACTGATTCTTTTTTCTCTTAGCTCAAGTTGGCATTTGAGTCCTTCTACTGAATTTTTCATTTCACTTATTTTACTTTTCAACTGCAGAATTTTTATCGGTTTTTTAATACTTTATATCTCCTTATTAATATTTTCTATTTGATGAGATATTGTCATACTTTCTTTTCACTTTTTAAACTCAGTTTCTTTTATTTCTTTGAACATGTATTTGAAAACTGATTTGTTTGTCTGATGCATCCAAAATCTGTGCTTCTTCAGGGAGATTTTCTATTGATTGCTTATTTTCCTGTGTATGGCCATACTTTCTTCTTTTATGAGTCATATAAGTTTTTGTCAAAACTGGACATTTTAGATAATATAATGTGGCACCTCTGAAAATCAGATCCCCTGTTCCCATAGTTTATTGTTGTTATCGCTGCTGGTATGTGTGTGTGTATGTGTGTGTATGTGTGTGTGTGTGTGTGTGTGTTTAATCACTTTCCTGGACTAATTCTATAAAACTTATCTTATAGGTTGAATTGTGTCCTTCAAAAAAGATATTTTTAAGTTCTAGCACTTAGTACCTCAGAATATGACCTGATTTGAAAATAAGGTCCTTACAGAGTAATTGATTTAAAATAAGGTCTTTAGGGTGGATTCTAATCCAATATGACTGGTATGCTTTTAGAAAGGAAATTTAGACACAGAGACAGGCACAAAGGAGAGGCAATATAAAGATACATAGGGCAAAAAGAGCATGTGACTGGAGTCTTGCATCTATAAATCAAGAAATACTAAGGATTGCCAGAAATCGCCAGAAAGTAGAGGTGAGCAGGAAGGATTCTTACCTAGAGCTGTCAGAGAGAATATGGCCTTGCTGAGATCTTGATTTTGGACTTTTAGCCTCTAGAGCAATGAGATGTTGAATTTATATTGTTTTAAAACATTCAGATTTTGGTGCTTTATTACTACAACCTCGGGAACCTGATACAGTCTATCCCTGGAGTGCACAACCACTGAATTTTCTACTGTGCAGGCTCAGTAGTCAGCTAACAACTGATCAGAGGTTTCCATATATGCTTGGAAATAGCAGTTCTTCCACTCTTTACCAAGAAGCTCTGTGTGTGTGTGTGGAGGCTAGGGCAATTCCGCAGTCTGCCTTAGGCCTTCTTTCCTGTTTGCATTGCCCCAAGGTCAGCCAGAGATAAGGGACTGGGGCCCTGTTAGGTCTTTCCTGGGCTTCAGATGGGCCTGAACAGGTACTGGCCTTCTAGATATTCAGAAATATGGGAGCTCTTTTCAAAGACCCTTCTGGACATTTCTTTCTACAGATCTGCCTTTTAAATTTTAGGCTGGGATTTTTTTTTTTTTTTCATTAAACTGGCCTTGCTGCCTTAGGCAATTGTTGTGTTAATCAACTGCCGGTGATTGTTTCAGACAAATGCCCTACAGACAGGGGTTTTCCCAGAGCAAGCTCTGAGTAATGTCAAAGCTCTGAAAATGGGGCTTTTTCAAAGATAAGAGATCGGTCAAATGAGAAGAATGCACCGGAGATGGTACTCTTCCAGGTGCTCTTGGTTTGTCCCTTTTCAGTAGCAGCAGTTCTGCTGGTTTTCACAACTACCATGATATCAGGGCTGCTGATTTGCAAGGCTACTTTGGAGCTGGGAAAAGGCGGATGGGAGTAGGCCAAGTTAAAAAACTCACAAAGTTCAGACATTTTTGTTTTTTTTAATTTTAATTTTTATTCATTTTCATTTTCTAAAAAGATTTTATTTATTTATTTGAGAGAGAGTGAGAAAGAAAAGGAGCATGAGTGGGGGGGCAGAGGAAAAGGGAGAGAGTCTCAACCCTGATCATGACCTAAGCCGAAACCAAGAGTTGGACACCTAACCAACTGAGCCACCCAGGCACCCCCAGACATTTTTCCTGAATAGATGCCCCTCAGATTGTTACAAGTCTTATATTAGCTTCTGAAGAAAAGGTTGATTTTGACAAACTTTCCAGCATTTTGCTGGTTTTATTGAAGAGCAGACAAGTGGGGATCCTCAATCTGCCATTGTGGCTATCAAAGTTATTTTTTAAATCAGAGCTACAAAAAGTAGAGTTTAGACATTAAGATCATGGACTCTGGAATAAGATAGAACTAGAGGCACATGAATTAGACACATACCTGAACTTTTATAAGGCTTTTTTTGCATATCTGTACAATTGAGTTAACGATATACACTCAATTAAACCAACGGCTTTCAATCTGCCATCATGACAGATTTTCTCTTAGTAGATCAATTATAGAAAAAGAAAAATAAAGATAAAAAGGAATAACACTGCAAACCCTTGAGGGTGGCATGTCACTGTAAAATTTGATGTCCTTCTAAATGTCTCCTCTGTGGTTCCCACTCTCCCGTTTCTTAGTTATGTGTAAGAACGCACGGGCATGACTTTTTCTTGTTTAGCCTTCTAGAGTTTCTGTCCAATGGCTAAGCTTGCATATGTATATGCTGTGTGGAAGATATTCCTTTGGGCTCTGCAGGAGCTGTCAATGAACCTAATATTGGATGATTTGTACATTTTCCCTTTTGATGTAGTAGCACAACATAAGATTTTCAAGTATATGCCCCTCAGACCAGGGATACTGTTTAAAAAGTGCTTCCCCTGAGTTTGGAGAACCTCTGATAGTCTTGAGAAAGCCAAAATGGGGATTGGTACTCCAGGTCAAGTCTCTTTTTCACATTCTTCAGTTTCAGAATCATAGACATACCTGAATACTGTAGAACTCCAGGGATGCATGAGATGTCACAGTCTTTTGCTTTTTGTATCAATCAGAGCAGCAGAACCACTAGGAAATCTGTACCTATATTTACCTATATGTACCTATATGTACCTACCTAGGTCTATTTACCTATATCTTCATCTACATGTGTATGTACATCTACATGTATATCTATTTATCTTTTTATCTTTAGCTGTGTATCTAATTACATACCTCTATGATTACAAGGATTTTTTTATAATAGAGATTTGACATTATGCAATTGTGGGAGCTGATTAATTAGTCTCTATTAAGGCTACTGTCTTCAAGTCTGCTCCTGGGAATTTAAAGTTCAAGTAATCCAGAAGGAATGACAGGTATAAAAGAGAGAAGAACAAGAACAAGCTGGAACCTACAGGGATTCTCTTGGATCCCACGAGAATGAACTGAAATCTGTGTCAGTTCTCATTACCATTATCCTTGATGGTGTGGCTATATTGCAGAAGATGGGGCCCTTCATCATAGAGCTAAACACACATTTGGCCCTGAAGTTGGCAAAGCTGGAAGAAGATCTTGGTGAAGATGGAGCACTTGAAGGCTTTGTCACCACTTCATACCAGTGGAGTAAGCCAGCAGATACATGATAATTACAGAAAAGAGGTAGCCTATTGTATATAAGACAGTGTATGTTATAACAGAAAAATTGCCCAGAACACTTGTTAAAAATGGCAGGACTGATTTTATTCTAGCTACTGAAGTAGAGGAAAGAGAGACTTCAGTCTAGAACTGAGCCTGACCCCAAATATAGCAAAGACAGCTGGGCAGAGTGAGGGGATCAGTGGATGGAAAATTACTAAGAGTAACTTGATTAGATATCAAGGGTATGGGCAGGGTTCCTTATCAATATGAACCATCAAAATAGCTGTTGCTGCACTTGTGTACTTCAAATCTCACACAAGAATCATCCTTATGGTCCATTCTCACTGAGAATGGCAAATGTAGTTCAGCTTAGCCAAAATGACACACCACAAAGCTACCACACTTTTATTTGGAAGCCATGGTTCTTCCTCTGGCCTTATTTTCCTTCTGTGAGATTCAGGGCATGGGTGATGTATTCCCTCACTATCTCTCCTGAAAGCAGCAGGTAGTTGGGAGATTGATGGGCAGGACATTGGCTAACTCTGCCTCCTATTCTTACTTTGTTTTCATTTTTTTCATGAGTTAAATTATATTTTACTCTTCTAAAAAAACATTTTATTATGATAAAAACAATTAACACGAGCTCTATCCTCTTAAAATTTTCAGCGTGCATTATCGTTGAACATAGGTATGCTTTGGTACAGCAGATCTCTAGAGTTTATTCATTTTATTTAGCTTAAATGTTATGACCATTGAGTAATAACTCCTCTTTTTCCTCTCAGCTCCTGATAACCACCATTCCAGTCCTTGATTTTATAAATTTGACTATTTTAGATTTCTCATATAAGTGAAATCTCTCTGTGTCTGGTTTACTTCTCATACTTTGTTCCTATTTTAAGGTGAGCTTTCTGGTCTCCTTCCCTCACTCCCAAGTCTTTGATCTCTGGGATGGGATGAGAGGCATGGTTTCTTTTGGAAGAGGAACTGGTCATGTTTATTGAGATCTATACAATATTTTCAGTGGATTTTCTTGGATGCAATCTACCAGAAAATAGCCATAACCAGAACAAAAACAGAAACAATTTTGTTTTCATTCACTCTTGAAGGATAGCTTGGAAATAATTTACTTCCGAGGCTGGTGGTGTGCCCCAAGCTTATAAGGCTTTGGAGATATGCAGAGCAAAGCTTTGCATTGTAAAATCAATATATATAAGAGCTACTAAGGCCCAGGCCTTGCTCAGATGTTCAGAAATTTCCTTCCCTTTGTCTGTGGGGTCAGGCTTTCTCCTGTACTTCAGGTTCACATCTTTCTGCATGTGATACAGGCTACCAGAATGATGGTCGGCTAAGGGACAGTCTTATGTTGCAGAGTATTTCACTCTCTCACCTTTTTAACTGGCTTCCATGAGCCTGATGAAGGGTAAATACTTTGTTTCTTAAGAGCTTGATAATAAAAAATGGGAGGAAGAAGAAGTAGTTTAAGTAAGAGGAAAGCAAATGAGTTGATTCCTCAGTGTTTATGGGAGGAAGTCAATAGATGCTTTCCAGAGTTAAGATATTTATGAATAAAAGTCTTTTCATATCATTTAGAGTTATGGAGGCAACTACCAAGAAGAACTAAAACCATATATAAATGGTTTTTCTCCAGAGAAAAGAACTAGAATGTGTTTGGGAAAGAGTGAAATAGAGTAAGAAACTCCTTTGCTTTGTTGTAATACCGTTTTTTGAAATTCCTTTTTTCCATCTGAATGTATTATTTTGGTAATAATTAGAAACAAGTTAAACTGAATGCTTTCAAGTAACTTTTCACTATTTTGCTTGGATGCATCACATATATTTCATTAACGATTGAAAATAGGCTGTATTTAACAATATGGAGCAAAAAGGACAACATTGTTTTATTTCAGAGAATCCATAAACATCCTTTTCAGCAATATGGGCAGAAAAATTTAGAAATTATGATTTATATACTTTTTAAAATATTTTAATTAAAATGGATAAAGGGAAGAAGATACAACTCAAGAGAATGCTTGGATATTGCTGGGGCACAAGTTTTTTAGTCATTAATATTATTGGTACAGGACTTTTTGTGGCCCCCAAAGGGGTACTGAAGTACTCTTGCATGAATGTGGGGGCTATCCTTGTGTGTTTAGGTTGCCTGTGCCCTGTTTTCCATGATGACCACTTTCTGCTCAGCAGAGATGGGTATAACCTTCCCACACAGCAGAGCTCACTATTTTCTCAAAAGATGGTCTGACAACTTGATCTCTTTCCTGAATCTCTGGACAGCTTTGTTTCTGGGGCCAGGGTTAGCTGCCAGCCAAGCCCTACTCCTTGCTGAGTATAGCATTGAGCCTTTTTATGCCAGCTGCTCTGCTCCAAAGCTGCCAAAGAAATGTCTGGCACTAGCCATATTGTGGACTGTGGGAATTCTGAATTCTTGAGGTGTGAAAGAGGTGACTTGGCTTCAGACAGACAGTCTAGTGCTAAAAATGGCCCTACTCAGCCTTATTTCCTTGAACGGAGTGGTACTACTGGTGAGAAGAAGGAGAATGTAGAAAGCTTTCAGAACTCTTTTGATACTGAGTTTCCAGAAGCCTCCCAGTTTATAGATGCTGTTTTCCAAGGATATTTTGCATTTTCAGGCAGGGAATGTTTTACATTTATAGAAGGTAATTACCAATTCATTGAGAAAGAAAATCTCAAGTCATGACTTATTGCATGCAATGTGAAATGTACATCTTTTTAAAATATATTTTTAATTTTATTTTAAGTACATCATGATTCAGTGTTTATTCTTCTTTCTTACTTTCTAAATTGAGTCAGAATATGGCAGTCTTGCGCTTATCATCCAGTCTTAATGTTTTCCCCCATTCATTCAAAAATGCTTATTTTATTGAATGACTTCTTTTTTTCAGCTTTCTTTTCTGGGCCCACATTTATGGGATCTCCATGTTAATCTAGTTTCTTTTCTGTTAATGGATGAATTCTGGGGTTGTGGACATACTTCTCAGGAGTGATCCACTGCCAGACTTTGTTTGTGTTGTGAGTGGGTGTGACACACTTATGCTCTGAAGTACTTTTAAAGAGAATCATAAATATAATTGCTCAGAGGCTGGATTTAACACTTTTCCCTTCAATGTCAAGACAAAAGATTTCTCTCTTCATTTTTGAAATCAGTCTCTTCCTTTGAACCCTCTTCTTTCCCTCTCACCTCCTCAGGGATCTTCCCTATTTGTTTATTTAATTTTTTCAACTTCAACCTTTTTACCAATTCTTTTCCTTGACATTTCAACATGAAGTAGGCTCTACTCTTAAAACACGTATTTCTTTTAATCATAGGACCCCCTGAGTCACTGATGTGTCCCTTATGTATTAAATAATTTGGTCAGCAAATATCTTTTTAAACACTATTTTTGAAACCCTATAGTAGTTCCTTAAGATGAGTAAGATATATTCTTTACCCTAAAGAGGTTAACAATCTAATGGAAAAGCAATATCTAAATTTTTGTCTGACTTATGCCACTTATGAGCTGTGGCAAGTTTCTTCACCTCTCTGGACTTACTTTTTTTTTTCTCCTTCATCTGAAAAATGGTCATTATGATCTAAAATCAGTATAATTCTGTGCTTATAAACAATGGTATGACAGAATTTAATAAGTGGTAATAAGAGAACAATGTGATTACTGTGAGAATTCAGTAGATGGTAAGATCACCTTTGTTGTGTTATCAAAAAAGGTGGCAACTTTCACTGAACTCAAAAAATTCCAGTACCAGGTGCCTTGGTGGCTCAGTTGGTTAAGCATCTGCCTTTGGCTCAGGTCAAGATTCCAGGGTCCTGGGCTCCAGCCTCGGCATCAGGCTTCCTGCTCGGCCAGCAGGGAGACTGCTTCTCCCTCTGCCTGCTGCTCCCCCTGCTTGTGCTCTCTCTCTTTGTTGAATAAATAAAGACAATCTTAAAAAAAATAATCCAGCAGTAAAATACTATGAGTGAAGCTGTGGAGACCAGAAATACTGCAGGTGTATATAAGACACAGCATGTAACCTTTGGTGATTGCAAAATGATTTCCATCTGATGAGTTGGTTAATAGGTAAGATTATTAAGGTAAGTATATGGAGAGAAGTAGAATAAAATGGCATAGGGTTGGAGGCTGGAGAAGGCCAACTTTAAGCAGGTACATGAAGAAAGAAGATGCAATGAAGAAACCAGAGGAGGTTGAGTGAATTATAAAAGAAAATCACTCTTTCCAAAGTGTGAACAATGTTTCCAAATGTTCCAAAAAAGAGGGTGTAATCAACATGGTGAAGGGCTTCAGAAGTTGAAGAGTGTGAGGACTGAGCAGAAGCCATTTCACTGAGTAAGAAGTCATTGGTGAACTTTAGACGCGAGAGGAAAGTCGGTCTGCCTTGAGTTAAACAGTGAAGTATTGAGAAAAGAACGCTCTGAGATGAGATTACTCTTCTAAGCAGTTTGTGATTAAATGTACCACTGCAATTTGAGAGGCTAGCATAATTAGCTTGACTTTCCCTCTCTCACTTCATCACTCTCTCTTATAAGGATAGAAGAAATGTCTCTGGCTTCTGTTTTATCATCTTGTTCCATTGCCAAAGATGTTTCACTGCTAGATAATTCTTCTCTCCTGAAAATAGATTTACAAAATTTACTAACCTATAAACTATTGTAGAACTCTTCACAAGTACCTGGCAGTAAACAAAAGCTGGAGGAATTTCATTGTATGCTAGGGTTGTTAATTTACTTAATAAGTTTTAAGTTTAAGCTAAGTTCTAAGTAACACTTTTACCTGTAAAATGGTGATATGTAGGCAGCTGACTTAGCATATTGTAGAAACATCTATCTTCTACGTTCAAGACCAAGGATATTCACTGTCTGGCTATTATAACCTTGAATTACATTATGTTATGTTATATTACGTTCCTTACTCTCTATAAATCTAATACAGAATAAGAAAGAGTAAAAGGCCCAGAGGAAAGTGTAGTTAATCCTAAAAGTTGCCTTTTTGCTTGTTCAAAACCTTTGCCTAGTAACCATAGTCATTAATAACTTATTAAGTGCTAGGCATTTGATTGGAATTTTATTGTCGTTATATTTTCCATTCTCCCCAATATACAGGTAAGGAAATTGAAACCTTAACAATCTATAAATTGCCCAGAAGCCTACAATTAGTAAATTGTTCAGACATCATTTGTTGAGAATATTGGAACTCTTTACTCTTTAAGTGCTTAATCAGCTCATATTAGTGTACACCACGGATAGTACATTCCACCTGTGGGCAGATGCAGTTAAAACAGATTTGACATATGTCAAAGGATAGATATTTATTAGTCAGAGGGATTAGGCTTTAATAACAGAAACCCACACACATTGGCTTAAACAATAAAAGAACTTGCTGGAAGAATAATGCTGCATTTCAAGGAACACCTGAGCAACTAATCTTCAGGAGCAACAGGAGTTAGGAAAGCTCTAGGACTTAAAAACGAGATTTATCAGCCACCTTTCTTTTTTGCTACTATTATGCTGCTTTTTTCCTCTTTCTCTCAGTTTTGTTGACATTGGTTCAAATTCTTAAGAGGAATCTTCTTGTATGCTGGTGGTGATTGGCTTTCAGTGAGTCAGAGGTCTGTACGTGGTTCTATTACCAGTAGTTAGGGCACAGGGACACATTATATACACATAACTATAATGTTCAATTCTTTGTGTCAGGGATAATTTTCACAGAATGGCAAAATTGGGAAAATGGTGTGACAAATGGAACAATATTTGAGAATAAGACTATTCTAGAAAATCCATTACCTATGATGCTGAATCATGACCTCTTTTCTTTTTTGCACTTAATAGTGACATTAAGGGAAGGCAAAGAGCCTACAGGAAAAGAGAATTTATGACTGATTCTTTTACTCCTTTTATATATGCTATGAAAATGTATAGTATGAGTTTTGCTCGCCAAGGGAATCTTCCTCTCCCATCTTCCCAGGAGAAGTTATGATTTTGCCAAGATCTGAAGGAAGAGTAAGTGTCAGCTCAGCAACTAGGAAAGGAAAGAACATTCCGCATGAGAGAATGGGTACAGGGGCCTGACACTATTGAGAAACTGAAGAAAAGCCCGTGGGCCTATAACACAGACAGCAAAGGGGACCATCAAATTATCATATAATATATTCTCAAAGTCCTTTGTTTCTTTTTATATTTATCATGTGGATATTTACCACAGTCACTATTATCACTTTTATTTATGTAATTATTTAATTCATGCATAGGTCTTCTTGAGGTTAAGCCTTCTGTTTGTTTTTGCTCACTATCATATTCTACTTCCCAGACTAAATGCCTTTACCTAACAGATGAGGCTGAAGCCACAGATAGGCTCCAAACCATACAAGGTTCTATGGGCTCAGTTTTGATTTTCATTCTTGTGACTTTCTTCAGAAACGTTACCATCTCTAAGGAAAATGAAGAGAATTTCCCTCCTTTTCTGCACTTATCACCAAACTCAGAAAGGCAATAGTCATGTAGTAGTTTACCAATGTGTTTATGTGTATGTGCGTTAGTAAGTGTGGTGGTGGCCTGGGTGTATTGGAAGAATTAACCCAATAGTTAATGCATAAAGCAGTTTTAAAGATAAACTTAAGATATAATTTTACTCATTGTGATTTTGTTCTTTATGTGTTATAGGGGAGCTGAAGAAACCCAGAGAGACAATTTCAAGATGCATATATACTGTATTACCTCTGGTGACTATCATTTATCTACTAGTTAATATTTCCAACTTGACTGTTCTGACACCCAGGGAAATTCTCTCTTCAGGTTTGTATGCAAGTGACTAAGGCAATAAATAATAATGAAGACCATTCTGGTCATCAGCATCACTTCACCAGTCAGACTGCCATTTGTTTTTCATTATTTCATATAGAGTCAACTTGTAATTTTCAAAAACAACAAAGGGGCCAAAGAGTATGATCTGGCTTAGGAAAGAGTTTTATAGTTAAGCATGATAATATGGAAAACAGTATTTCTAGTGATATGGAAATATATATATACATATAATGCTGACATATGATGCAGACTAGGTTCAAAATATTTGTATTCCTTTCATGATCTTTCCTCACCAGAGTGAAACTATGTAATCAGTGCTTGGTCTATTAAAACTTTTACCACGTTGATTTTCTAAATGTTCTATGTGACATAAAGAATGATAAACTTGAAATGTGGGATATTAGCAGTTAAAAGAGTAGATGATAATGGTCAATTTATGGCTATAATTGATAGTATTAATATGTTATATGTTTCTTATAAATGACTCTAAAACTTATGGTGGCAAAGGGGCTCTGGACATACCGGAAATATGAAATAAACTTCTAAGATAAGCTAGCATCCAGTACCATTAGGACTAATCTCTTTTGAGTAGCTATTACTGTTTTGGTAAATCTTTGAGGCATTGGAGGTAAATCTAAGACAGGTTTAATATAGTCCTAACACACTTCGCCTCCGTTCTTATGTTACTGCTGAGCAGAAAGCTGCCATATGCGTGGTATCAGTGTTGATTCACATGGTCTAGCTTGCTTAGGGACATGTAAACTAGATATGATCAAGATTCTGAGCATTTGTGGGACAAACCAAATGCTAAATTGCAAAGAACAAATAGTGATTTATTAACTTCTTTGATTATGTAAAGAATAAATTTACAAAATTAATTATGGGTGTGGTCAGGACTGCTGAACAGCTGATCCAGACGATATGGTTCATTGAATCTGGCATCTGTTACGACTGCCAGTGCTCTGGTCATATTGGTTGTTGAAAACTATGATTATCTTATCTGGTGTGTCCTAACAGTTGCAGCAATTTTTGGGGTGGCGCAATTCTTCCATACGTGTGGAGGACCCATGAAATGTTTTGATCATAATGCTTGTGATTCGGTTTTTAATGCTTACTCTTCTAGGCATATCCTTAGACCATGTTTAGATTCTGAAATAATTTTCTTGAATTCAAGTTTCCGTCTTTTACTGTACTAGGAATTTAAATTAAGAAAATAATCAGAGCGGGGGCCGGGGTGGTTCAGTTGGTCAAGCGCTTGCCTCGGCTCAGGTCATGAGCCCGCAGTCCCAGGAGTTCCTACAGATGAGAAATGCAAGAGGCAAGTGTTGCTGTGGGGTAACAAGTGACAGCATTTCCTGTTGTGAAACATCAACTCAATTTGAGCACCAACAGATTCCATCCTTTGTACTTTACTTACTTTAAATTTACTTTCAGTCTGGATGCAGGAAGATTTGCTTTTTTTGTTTTGTTTTGTTTGTTTCTGTTTTTTTGTTTTCTTTACAGAAAAGCCCTTTAATCATAGAAAAGGAAATAAGCAAAAACTTGGCAGCATAAGGATATTACTGGAGAAAGGTGGCCCTGATGCTCTGATTATCAGAATAGTCTTGGTGGACTAGGCATCATGTTAAAAATCCTTGCATTATCACATTTATTGCTTTCAGTAAGACAAAAGCAGATACTACTCTTATCCCCATTTTATAGATGAGGAAACTGGTTTAGAAAAGTTGTTACTTGCCTAATCGCACATAGTGTGGAGTAGAACCAAGAAATCTGGGCAGTCTCTTTGGAGTGTTCATGCCATTTAGTCCATACAAAAAACATAAGACATATAAGAAATTTAAGAAAGAACACAGAGAAGGGGCACCTGGGTGATTCAGTTGGTTAAGTGTCTGACTCTTAGTTACTACTCAAATCATGGTCTCAGGGTTGTGAGATGGAGCCCTGCATCAGGCTCTGCACTCAGCATGGAGTCTGCTTGGATTCTCTCTCTCTCCCTCACCCTCTGCCTCTTCCCCTGTTTGCTCTTTCTCTCTAAAATACGTAAATAAAATCTTAAAAAAAAAAAAAGAAAGGACATAGGGAGAAAAATAACAATGTTCTAACCATCAACCTTGGTTGACTTAAAACCATCTTTCCTTTTCAGTCCTCCTTCTACTTCTTCTATCCAACCATCCTTTAACTGTTGCATATTTGAGTATCAGTTATTGAGAATCAACTACATTTTTACCTACCTTATTAGGTATTCTGGGTGCAGAAAGGATAAGATGTGGCTCCTGCCTTTAGGCAGGGTATAATCTATCTGGACAGTCAAGTGAACCAAAAATCATAGTATGATTATTGCCACGTGGTGACCTCCAGAAGGTGTTCAGAAAATACATAGAGAAGGAGGAATCATTTTGTTATTTTACCTCTGATCTTCAGTTTCTTCAATTCTAAAGTGGGAATAAATAATGCCTACCTTCTAGGAATGTGGAATGTATTAAATAAACTAAGACATGCAAACAAGAAGACATGCAAACAATCTGGAGTGTGACATTGATAGTTATTATGATTTATATTGTTTGATATGCATTTGCATATCAAATTATTTGATATGCATATGCATCAAAAAGAAAGGCAAGGGCAAGGCATAAGTAAAAGTAGTTAATGTTAAAAAAAAAGTAGTTAATGTTTGTCATGAATCTCACAAAAATGCTCTTTTCTTTTCCCTCAGTTATTTGATAATTGATATTGAGCTGTGAAATGACAAATTATCTTTCTCAGGGGTATCTTACAAATTAAGAGGAGATTGTCGTTATTATTCTTTTTAATATAAGCTCTACACCCGACATGGGGCTTGAACTCACCATCCTGAGATCAAAGGTCTCATGCTTTATTGACTGACCCAGCCAGGTGCCCCAAAAGGATATTTTTAATAAATTCCCAAGGGAATGACTTTCTAATTAAACAGTTTCATAAATATGAATATAGCTATATTGGGGGGTTATAGATTCATATCTACTTATTAAAGATGTATCAAAAGTGACTATTAAACTTTCTCCCTAGGTTGGGTAATGTTTGGTGCAGGACACTTAACAATCCTAACACAGAGCAGGTCAGAATAGAGCTTCAAGTTTTTTTGGCTAAAACAAAAACAAAAGCAAAAACCCACCAAAAATAGAGAGAATTGTCTTGGCCAAAGGTTTTTTAAATAGACTGAGTTTATAAAGTTATAATATTTACCTGTTAATATCTGCCTGAATAACAGAGGGTTTGAGGATGCTCTGTGTTTTTGACATGAATTTCCTACAGCCTAGATATTTCCCCAAGAAAATTATAACTTTTTTGGAGCCCTAGGAACTCCATCTTAAGAAATTCATTCCACCTAGATCAGAAGATGGTTCTCTTACTACCAAATGACCATTATTATTTCCACTCATGAAGAGTCAAATAACTAGATGTTCAATCCTTCAACCAATAATACCCTGACAATGAAAGTCTTCAACATTCTGTCTACTAAGCCAGATTTATTTAAACTCAGATAATTTAGCCCATTTTCTATCATTAATTTATGTCTTATTTTTGTTTGTATAAGTATGCAGATACATTATATGGGTTTTCATATCTTATTGTTTGAATTTTGCCTTTTTCTCAGGTGTTTTTTCCATTACCCTTGGTAACAATGGCCATCAGCCTATGTTTGGCTTTGATCCCTTTGGTGAAGTCTCCACATATGCATTATATCTACATGTGTCTCTTTGTTCTCAGGGGACTTCTGTTTTACATACCTTTAATATATTTTAAATTAAGGCTGATTTGGTTTGAGAAGATGACATGCTATTTACAATTGAATTTTTATATTTGCACCCCCGATGTGTCTGAAGAACAGATGTTAGAAGTAGAAACTGTGGAAGAAAATAGCCTTTTAAACATGCCAAGTTAGGAAAAAAAAAAGATTCAGCACATGATAGAACATTAATGATGAAATACCTGTGGTAACTTTCTTTCTCCAAAGAAATAGTGTATAAAGAGGTGCCCATGATAATACCTTGCTTTAAAAACCATGCAGAAATCGTTAACTAAAGCTCTGTTTCTGTTTGTATTGCTTGATACATTGATATTTTTCCCTCGTCCATTTTTTTCTAATCCTCAACCTTGTACTATTGAATTTGTGGTGATTTTGTGATAAAATTTAACAATTAATATAAAAAAGCATTCTCTTCGTCATTCTTGAGTCCTTCTATTGGTGCTGATTTGAAGATAAAAGAGTAACACCATTTGTCTTATTAGCTTCTCCCTACTAGCAGTATTTTTTTCATCCTAAAAGCTATTTTGAAGCACAGGTTTAGGTTATTTTCCTTCGTACTCCTTCCTCTGAATTCTGAGGACCCGTAGATGAACAAGTTTACTATATCTTCATTTGATTAAAATGTGACTTATTTACAACTATGTAGTTGTGTGTATAAAGTGTGTGTAACAGATGGCAGAGAGGACAGGATCCTTGTCATGGCTAATTTTCTCAGCTAATTCATGTGCCCTATTCTTTTTATTTTTATTTTTTTAAGATTTATTTATTTACTTATTTGAGAGAGAGAGTGAGCATGAATGGGAGGCACAGAGGGAGAGGGAGAGAGAATCTCAGACTCCACGCTGAGCAGGTGGAGCCCGACATGGGGCTCGATTTCACAACCCTGAAATCATGACTTGAGCTAAATCCAAGAGTCAGAAGCTTAACCAACTGTGCCACCCTTCCAAAGCCATTCTTAATTAGAAGCTGGAATGTGATTTCTACCTATCAAGTGAAATCCTCTTTCGCATTACATCCTTTTAAGTATTTGGTGATAGCTATCTCATGGATTTGAGTCTTCCCGTCTCCAGATTTAATGTACCCCTTCCCCCCCCCCGCCCAATATTCAAGAGTTGCTACTTTTGAAAGCCTTGATTCCTTCACCCCTTCTGGGTAGGATCTTTTTATGTTAAGAAATCCTTAATTTTTTATGTTGTAAACAATGTAGACTTCTAGATATGGTCTGATTGTGGCAGGGTAGAACACAGCTATCATGTCTCTTGTTCTAGATGTTAGGGTTTTGTTCACTGCTTTGGCACCAAAGTCTTTCCTATAAATTATGACGTGAGACATGCCTACTCTAAGACTATGGGATAGATACCCCCTGTGCAAGTCTGTGAGGTCAATAAAGTTTCTCAGGGAAACTTTTGTTTCACAACAGGTGACAAAAAATTGGCTGATGATAGCAAAAGCCAGGGTTTTAACATTTGTCTTTCAAGGAAAATTGTAGTATTAATTTTATATAGTTTTTATATATACATACTATATATATATTATATATACATTATACATATATGTTTATATATAGAAAATAAGGCCTTCTAGAATGTTTGTATAGCAAATCTTCTGCTTTCTAATTCCTTTTGTAGCACTCCTGACCACAAGTGCTTTACTTTCCTGTCATATTTACTTTAAATGGAGTCTGTTTTGAAGCCACTCTGTCAAGAATTCCTTTGATGACATTAAACAAGGGGCTTATTTGCTATACTCTGAAGTGCAGTTAATGACACTTACCCATTTGACCCAACTGTACTGTGGAAATTAATAAGTTGTGTATGACTGTACTTTGAAGTTTAAAAGTGATCTCATCTCTATTGTGTAAATAGGGCCTTTGAGATATTAACTCTTGTTTGCATCATGAAATCAGCAAAGCAAATGACATCTGAGGAATTTTCACTTCCTCTCTAGCCAGAGCAGGTTTAGAATAGCTCTGAGAGGGTGTATTCATTTCCTAGGGTTGGTTACCATAACAAATTCTCTCAAATGTAGTGGCTTTAAAAACTAGAAATTTATTCTCTCACAATTTTGGAGGCTAGAAGTCCAAAATCAAGGTGTTGACAAGATTGGTTCTTTTCAGAGGCCCTCAGGGAGGATCTGGTCCATGCCAGATCCTTGTTTTTCTTAGCTCCTAGTGGTGGCTGGAATCCTTTGCGTTACTTGGCTTTTAACTGCCAAGTTAAAATAATACCCCACTCCAGTATCTGCCTTTGTATTCTCCCTTGTGCCTCTCTGTATGTCAAATCCCCTTCTCCTTTCTCTTATAAGGGCACTCACTTTAAATCCAGGACGATTTCATCTTGAGACCCTTAATTACATCACAAAGACCTTTATTCTAAATAAGATCCCATTCTGATGTTCCAAGTGGGTATTTTTTAGGGGACCTGCTATTCAACCTACTAACCTAGATCTTCCTACTTATCAAATTCAATTCCCTATGTGTGTGGTAACATCTTACCACAGCCATACAGGCTGATTCATGTAGGCCACCCTGTTTTTACTTCTTTCTGTGAGTGCCAATTTATCCACACACTGGAGTTGGAGCTAAAATATATAATCTAGAAGGATCTCAAACTCCATGTCAGGATGTAGTACCATGAGCCTCCATATTAGTAATGTGTCCTGAAAGGACAGAATCAGTATTTTAAAAGAGACCATGAACTAGACTTGAAGATCATAGCCAGGTAATCGCTAGAGCTAGATTATTATGATCCTGATGTCAGAGGTCCTAGCAGACAGAGAGTACCCTGGGAATTCTTGACAAGCAAGAATCTTGATATTGTTATTTATGCCACATTTTGTTGTCTAAGCTAATGATGTGGTTGTAAAGAAAATAACTGTGCTTCAGTGGCCATGTTCATGTCAACTCTATGCCAATGGGTTAGACATGTTGGGATATTTCCCAGCATATGGCTGTGTGCTCATTTAGAAGCATGGGAAACAAACTACCTGAATATAGAGAAGTCACACAGTAAATTTGTAGAGACTAAAAGCTTCAGCCTTATATTTCTATATGAGGTACTTCTGTAACTTTGAGATGAGAGAAAAAACTAAGCTTCCCTTTATTTTCACCTGGGGTGTTAGGCCTTCGATGAAACTTTTCAATATAGAAAATACTCTCGGGGCGCCTGGATGGCTCAGGTGGTTGAGCAACTGCCTTCCGCTCAGGTCATGATCCTTGAGTTTGGGGATCGAGTCCCACATCGGGCTCTCAGCTCCATGGGGAGTCTGCTTCTCCTTCTAACCTTCTCTCTCATGCTCTCTCTCACTTTCTCTGTCAAATAAATAAATAAAATCTTTAAAAAAGGAAAAGGAAAGAAAAGAAAATACTCTCTTTTGGTTTTGGGGAAATTTTCTTGAACCATTTCATTGATAATTCCTTCTATTTATGTTGTTTTCTTTTTCCAGCATTTTTATTATTTTGATGTTGGAACTCCTGGACTGGTCTTACGATTTTATCTTTCCTTTCCTATTTTTAATCTTTGTTTTTATTCCTGTTCTCTGTAGATTTTCTCATGCTTCCCTCTTCCTTCATTCTAATTATTAAATTTTTAATTTCCAAGGTTTCATTTATATTCCTTTTTAATAACATTGTTTTTGGGTCATAGATTCAATATCTGCACTTGGGTTTCTATTGTCCATGTTGAATTAGGGCTTTTCCTCAGATGCTTTGTATGCCTTAACTGTCTCCTTATGATTAATGAGACAAAAAGTTGATGGGAATTCTGAATGTATGCATGAGGTTAACGAAATTGAAAACTGACTCTCGTAGTTCCTTTTTATCCATAGTTTCTTTTTCTGCGGTTTCAGTTACCTGCAGTCAACTGTGGTCTGGAAGCAGCTGCCTCTCCAACATCTCGTCAGAAGGTCAGTAGTAGCCTGATGTGAAGTCACAATGCCTATGTCACTGACCTCACGCCATCTCATCACTTAGGCATTTTATCTTCTCACATCAAAAGAAGGGTGAAGATAATACAGTAAGATATTTTAAGAAAGAAAGAAAGAGGGACCGCATTCATATACCTTTTATTACAGTATATATATTTTTAAGATTTTATTTATTTATTTGACAGAGAGAGATCACAAGTAGGCAGAGAGGCAGGCAGAGAGAAAGGGGGAAGCAGGCTCCCTGCCGAGCAGGGAGCGGAGCCCGATGCGGGGCTTGATCCCCGGACCCTGAGATCATGACCTGAGAGGAAGGCAGACACTTACCCCACTGAGCCACCCAGGTGCCCCGATTACAGTATATTGTTAAAATCATTCCATTGTATTATTAGTTACTGTTGTTAATCTCTTACTGTGCCTAATTTATAGATTAAACTTTATCATAGGTAGGTGTACATAGGAAAACTGTATATGTAGAGTTTGGTACTATCTTTGGTTTCAGCCAGTGGGAGTCTTGGAATGAAAAGTCAATGGATTTGGAGTGACTACTGTATATGGTGATATGGTTGAACCAATTGTTAAGGACCCCCCAAAAATAAAATCTGTATATCTGTCATCTTGGGCTGGTCAGCTTCTTCAGAGAAATCTTCTGATATTCTCCCTGAAGGGTACCTGAGGTGAAAGTTAGGAGAACCATGGAGAAACAGATAGAACCCTCATATTGTTAACCTGAAAATTTAACTATCCCTGGAACTGCTTGCCTGTAGATTTCTTACTTTGTGACTTAATTGCATATGCTTATAATTTAAGACACTTTTACCAGTTCTCTACTTTAAGCTAAAACCATTTAAGCTAAAAACATTAGCACCCAGGCCTGGGTGGCACAGCTGGTTAAGCCTCCAACTCTCACTTTAGGCTCCGGTCATGATCTCAGGGTCCTGGGATCAAGCCGTGTCAGGCTCCATGCTCAGGGCAGAGTCTGCTTAGGATTCTCTCTCCCTTTCCCTCTGCCCTTCCCCACCATACTCTCTCCCTCTCTAAAATAAATAAATAAATCTTTAAAAAAATATATCTCACCTGGAAAGAGTGGTAAAATACACGGTGTTTGGTGGTGGTCATTAAGTGACGAGAGAGGGTAATCAATCTCTTTAAACTTATTTTATCATTTACAAATTGGAGTTAAACTTACCACGTAGGTTTGTATGGGATTATATTAAAAATAAGATAAAGTATTTTTCTCAGTAATAGCATATGGCAAACTCTAAATAGATAGTAGTTAACATTGTTTTAAATTAATTAAGACCTCTACCTTTTTTTTCACTTTAAAAACTGTCTTACAGGCATCCAA
>CM052798.1:124950287-124965790 GCA_028533885.1 Nasua narica | reverse complement strand
GAAAGATAATATTATTTTCTTTTGCTTACAGGAAACACACATTGTGTTTCTCACTGAAAAATTCTGGCTCACATAACTCTTGATGTCACAACTGAACTCAAAGCCCATTCTTGTTTTGGAATTTTTAAAAACCTGATTGCAATTTGTGCAGAAATCATAATTTAAAAGGTAAGAGCTCAAAACTGTGATATTTTGATGATGGTTCAACAGCATCCAAGTTACCTCAGGTCAATATGAAGGAAATGACATAAACCAATGATTAAATTTGTGTAAAATCCACTGGAAACAAGTAAATTATTTATGTCTAAATATTTTATGAGCCTAAAGGCAGAATCTGAGACATACGGTTTTGAAAAGCCAAAGCCATTGAAGAATTAGTGCCGTAGTTTCTTTGGTCACTCTTCTGGAAAGCCATCGAAAGATTATGGGCACACATCTGTGGTTGAGGGAAAAAAGCCACTAATGGAGCAGTGCCATATGCTTTCTTCATCTTGTATATGAGCTGAAAAATGGCCTTTGTTGAGTCTCATGGGATGAGTAGTCTTCAAACCCCAGTCAGTGGAAGACACGGCTGTGGTCTGATGAGGGAAAATGTTCATTCACAAACTTGTGAATCAGTAATGACAGGAGGGACAGTGTAGTGGATTTAGTTAGACCCTGACTACATTGAGGAGATTTTAGCTATGGTATGACAGCTGGACTCCAGTGTGAGAGAATATTCAGCCAGTTTCTAAATCTGAGAATGACAATTATCACTCTCCATATTGGAGGTGGAGATTTTGTTTGCAGATTCACATTGATGATGGAGGTGTGTATGACCGTATTCCATCCTCATAGCATTGTTGTGAGCCTTAAATAAAATTATGCATGTAAGTTGTAGAGCCTATACTAAGTACCTAGCAAATGTTATATATATATATATATATATATATATATATATATATATGCAGCAAAAATAGTCACTCTACAGATGCAAATTATTTAGATTATTTTTAAATTATTTATTTATTTATTTATTTATTTATTTATTTATTTATTTATTTATTAAGATTTTATTTATTTGACAGAGAGAGACAGTGAGAGGGAGAACACAGCAGGGGTAGTAGGAGAGGGAGAAGCAGGCTCCTTGCAGAGCAGGGAGCCTGATGCAGAACTTGATCCCGGGACCCTGGGATGATGACCTGAGCCGAAGGCAGACGCTTAACCGACTGAGCCACCCAGGCGCCCCATTTAGATTATTTTTAGATGTTACTACAAATCAGGCAACTATGAAATGAGCAAGTCAGCCATTCAATCTCAGACATTCATGTTCTACTGATTCTTATTTTTATAGCAAGATAGAATGGCTGAAAGAATTTCTGACACTTTAGGAGAGAATTACCTTTCATTGCATAAGTGTCAAGCCTCCTTAAACAGCACTAGGCAATTTTATCAAAGTTGAAAATGATAATGCTGATTACTGGAACCAGAGCTCATTGCTAAAGTGTGTCTGAAATCCTGCAGAAGTTACCTGCCAGCCTCGTCTGCCTCAAAACTTCTCCTCTCCTCTCTCCCCTTCCCACTACATCTTGTCAACTTTCTATTGCCAACTTTTTATTTCTATTAGCAATGGTTGGCAACTTGAGAAAAAAGTTAAGTATATTAAAGAACATGGCCAAGCTATGTGTTCTTTTCACACTTTGAAGGGGTACACTTCAGAATACAGAAAATCAGAAAGAAGAGAAAACTTTATAAAGGGAAAAGGAAGATATGAACCCCTCTTCAGAAATATGACTATAATTAGCATAGTACACACACAAAAGCATTCTCTAGCCCTTAGGGTCAATGAAAGACATTTTCTGGAAAGTGTCTAAAGTTAAGTCTTTTAAGGATTCATTTATAATTTATATTTTCTTCTTATTTCTTCTATTTCTCAACTTACTTTCTTGGTAGTGAAAATTATTTCCAAATGTGTGATTTCTTTCAAAAGTTGGAGATAGAGAGGATATCAGATGGGAAGGATAAAACGTCAACATGTCCCAAAGTTTCATGTGGGTTGATCCAATCTCAAAGGAGCAGTTCTTTCAATACAGTATAAAATTGTTATCTAACTGCACTCTAATATTTTTATGTTCCTATTTGAGCTGCAAACTGAACATGTATAAAATTGAACATCTTCCCTACCAAATCCACTCTACTTTTACTTCTTAGTAGGCAGCATCAATAACTTCTCAGCAATGTAGACTCATACTTAAGGGTCATCTTTGAGTCCTCCTTTCCCTCACTTCCCCATATTTAGTTGACCATCTATATTCTATTAATTCTACTTCAACAGTGTTTCTCACATGATTGCTTTTCTCCTTGTTGCATCTACTTTTCTAGCACAAGTCTTTATCTTCTGACCATCAATTATGGGGTTTTCCCAACACCAACAACCAATGTCTTTTTTCTTTTCCTTTTTTTCTAGCAGTTTCTGCAATACTCTTCTGTGTTGTCTTAGAAAGATATTTGGTCTTTGTCCCCCATTCTTGGCATTCTTCCTAAACCCTTGGAATTTCCTGAGTGATAGGGTGATAGGAGCTTCTTTTTTTCTAACAAAGTGACTCCTGGTGGGACCCTAGGTAGCTTGGGGATGGGGGCTGGTCATCGGAAACACCAAGTCTTAATTAGAATCTTAGAACTTTCAGCTTCACCTTCCCAATCTCTGGTAAAGGGAGAGGGGCTGGAGATTAAGTTAACCACTAATGGCCAAAGATTTTACTCAATTGTGCCTATGAAATGAAACCTCCATAGAAACCCCCGCATGATGGAGTTCAGAGAGCTTCTAGGTTGGTGAACACATCTACATGTCAGGAGGGTGGCACACTGCATCTCTAGGGTGACAGAAGCTCCTGGGAGCAGGACCCTTCCAGACCTTGCCCTATGTGCTTCTTTATTTAGCTATTCATTTGTATCCTTTAAAATACCCTTAATAATACACCAGTAAATATAAGTGTAAGTATGTTTCTGAATTCTACTAGCAAATTGTCAAACCTGAAGAGGGGTAATGGGAACCATGGTTTTGTAGCCTGTCAATCACAAGTATGGGGGAGGCTCAGGAGTTGTGATTAGCATCTGAAGTAGGGGACAGTCTTGTGGGACTGAGCCTTTAACTTGTGGAGTCTGCACTAACTTCAGTTAAGTATCAGTATTAAGAATCAGTATTGAATTGAATTGTTGAACAACTAGTTGGTGTTCAGAAAATCAGAGAATTGACTGCCTCATGTTTTGGAAAGCACCCTAGAGTTGGTGTCAGAAGTGTTACCTGAAAAAACCCTTACCTTTTAATTAATTTTTCAGCATCTAGTTGTATTATTTTTCAATCTGTCTTCCTCAGTGGTATTAATTTATCTTCCTGAAGGAGAGCTACGAACATGTCATTCCCTTGTTCAAAAATCCTACAGAATCTATCCTAAAAAGATTTGGGCAATATTTAAAATTCTTCCATGATACTTACATATGGTTCTGATCTTTTTTTTTTTAAAGATTTTATTTATTTATTTGTCAGAGAGAAAGAGACTGAGCAACCAGGGGCAGAAGCAGGCAGAGGAAGAAGCAGGCTCCCCTCTGGGCAAGGAGCCCAGTGCGGTACTCAGTCCTAGGATCCTGGGATCATGACCTGAGCTGAAGGCAAACACTTAACCAACTGAGCCACCCAGGCATCCACAGTTCTGATCTTTAAAATGTGCATCATTTATTGAGCTTCCATGTCAAGAACAGGTGGAGGCTTCACCTGTGTTACCTGTTGTTCTCATTATTAGGTCAATGTGGTAAGACTTTACCAACAATTTGCCCACTCCTTGTTTTGGGTAGGGTAGGTAGGTATATCCTGGTTATTGGGAAGATACAGTTGGTCATGGAGGCTTCTCATGATGAACCAATGGAAGAAAGTTTTGAAATGCTACCAAGGAGAGAAGAAGCTCTTTAACACAAAAACTTGGAAGTTATGCTAGTTGGAGAGATAAGAATCTCTTAGGTAGCTGCAGGGAGGCTATCTAACTTGTTTCATGTGCTTGAGGACAACCAGAGAAAAACAAACCAAACACCTGAACTCCAGCTCACACTGGAGGATTATCCTCCTTTCCTCCCCCATCCTGAGGCTTGAAGCTTCCTCTTCTAGCCTCCCCAGCAGTGAAAACCAAGGGCAGGAAGGAAATGACTGATTCACAACTTACACTGGAAGAAAACAAAATTTCCCAGATGCTAAAGAAAGCTTATAAATAGCTAACTGCTGGGGAAACTGTGCCCAGGAAGTGAGGAAGGGGGAAGAGCAATATGATGAAGAAAGTGGAGAGAAAGTGATAGGAGCATAAGAAATAGAGAGAGAGGGTCAGTACAGGACAATCTCCTAACTTAGGAAGCATTCATTTAAGGACATCCTGAAGGGCTGGGCAGCACAATTCCATATTGTTTTCTATTTACTGTGGTAAAATATACATAACATAAATTTACCATTGCAATCATTTTAAAAATGTATAGTTCTGAAGCATTAAGTACATTTCACATTGTTTGCAACCATTACCACCATCCATCTCCAGATTTTTTCATCTTTCCCACCTGAAACTCCAGCTATTAAACACTAGCTCCCCATTTCTTCCAACCCCCAGCTCCTGAAATAATTTTTCTTTGTGTCTCTATGAATTTGACTTCTCGAGTTACTCCATGTGAGGGGATTCACACAATATTTGTCCTTTTGTGACTGGCTTATTTCATTTAGCATAAAGTCTTCAAAGTTCATCCGTGTTGTAGCCTGTGTCAAAATTTCTTTCCTTTTTAGGACTGAATAATATTCTATTATATGTATATGCCATATTTTGCTTATCCATTCATCTGTGGATGGACAGTTGGTCAACTCTCTATTTCTTTATGAGATAACTAGAATAAAATGTGAAATGCCACCCCCTCCCTAAGTCTGTGTCATTTGGATTTTATCTCTGGAACCTTGAGCATAGACAGGGCTACTTGAACTTGGCTTGGAATTTTCTCTTGGTAATGGAATTTTCTTGGGGTAATAGAAACTCTTCACTATGCCTAGAAGCTAATTGAATGGCAGGGTAGTGGGACTCTTTCATTTTTGTGTGAGAAAGCTGAGCTAGAAAAAAAAATAATGCCAAATCTCTTACCCATCTTCTCCTTTCCCAGCTTCCCTATCCCCTAGATTTGCCACCTTAAGGCCAGAAGTGAGGACCTTAAGACTCAGATGAAACTATTTTACAGAAGATCCTGAAACTCTCCACACTAGAGTTAGTAAGTGGCAGAGTTAAGAGTTGAACTGAAATCTGTCTGTGTCAACTCTCCTAATATTTCCATCATTTTACTTTTACCTTGAGGTGCCCAGACTCTAATATTAGAGAGGGGGTGTCTGGGCCAGGAAAAAGAGGTTATGCTGATGGCAGGGAGGGGGTGAAATGCACAAGGAAGGGGATGTGCTGTATAAAAAAATGGCAGCACTTGTGACTTTTAAGTGTTCACGCTGCTGCTGCTTTCACATTTCTCCCTCTGACGTATTTTTATCTTAATCTTAAAAGTCATTATGTGATCACAGTACCTTAAAAACCATGAAACAGTATGAATTGTGGAGGGATGCCCAAAAGAAACAATTGCTCTTTCTCTCCTGACTCTTCTCCTTTTTTGGCTTTCATTTTACACCTCCTCTATGTACACCCACGCTCTGATTAAACTGACCTGGTTGCTGTTCCTTCAACATTCAATTTATTTTCTCTATGTCCATGTGTTTGTTTATAATATCCCTACCTGGAATGTTTTCCTTTATTTCTTTGTTATCAGAATACACTGGCCTGAATCCTTGCTTGAAATCTCTGTGCTCCAAGTAAACATAATCTCTCTAATGAGCACACAATCGTTATAGGGAATTTCCCAAATTTTGACCTGTATTATGGATATAGTACATATGTATATTTCCTCACTTCAGATTATAAGCTTCTAAAGGGCGGGGACATGTTTCACTGTTAAGGTATAATTTTCAAAATAGTGAAATCATGACCCATATACCAATAAAAATTAAAATGTAGCAAAAATTTTTTAAGTCATTAATGAGAGAAGCAGGAAGATGTTAAGTGTTTCAAATAAAAATTTGATTTACAGAGATTTAGGTTCTTCACAGAACAAAACTAATTTGCATTGGCAGGAACAGACATTATTTACATTGTTATTAGTTTTCTATATCTTTGCTTTTGTCTTCCTTGAGTTGCAAAACACTAGTCAACCAAAGAGAGTCAAAGGCCACATGTCTATACAATCAGATAACCCTCCAGGGTCTTCCTTCTGATACCCAGGGCTCCCCTGAAAGGACACCCCATAGTACCTCCTGGTCATCTCCCAGTCCTTGATTTCCTCATATTATCCATCTTCATTTCTTATAAAATGCCAAGAACCAGTGCCTTGTAAAGACCATACTAGAAAACAACAAATCATTGAATAAATATGATTACTGCAGTGTAGAAAATATAAAACAAATTAGAAATGTGGGAAAAAACTCCACAATTATATAAGTCCTAGAAGTATATTTATTATATTTTCTAATAAACCTAGGCCATATATTGAATTCTAAGTTTTAACTTTAAAGTTTAACTTATCAAACCTTTAACTTCAAAATGAAATTTTAGTAGTATTTGAAAACTCTTAGTTTGAAAACTGGGACTGGAAAAACCCAACTCATCTGGTTTTAATTGGCTTAGCCAGGGCATATTGAATTATGATGGTCAATGAAAATTAACACTGATTCTTAGGCAATAAAACAAATCATGCTCTGAGCATTTGCAAAATATCTTGTTTTGATCATTATAACCTTAAACAGGCTAGTTCTCTCAAAAGTTTCAGTAAATAAGCTTCTCTAACATTAACTTACTTGAGACTTCTCAAAAATATTTGGTCACAGAAAGTCCTTTAATTGTACTACTTATTAAAACAAAATGGTACACAATTTGGAAAGCCTACACATAAAATAATAAATGAAAAAAAATTTGTCTTAAAAAGTATAAAACTAAGATGATTCTCTCATTTTAGGAATATTTATAGGCCTACTATCTGCCAGACAAAAACTTTTTAAGACTTCAAATGTATTCTGAGGGTGGAAACGGGAAATAATTCAATAAATAGGAAGCTATAGTATCATGTCCCATTCAACATGATTAATCTTCTCTCCATAGTGTTGCTTTCCAGGTGCCTGGAGAAAATGCCATGAGTCAGTATGGGATTTATATGGTACAGTTTCTGTTGTGATTAAAGACAGAGGTACCAAAGAGACCAAGTCAGCATTATGCCTTGTGTAGGACCAAACTTATTTCTATTAGTCCAGCTAAAAGTTACTGAATTCATGAGAAGAGAATCTAAGTTTAGTGGCTTAAAGCTTAAGAGAAAAATTCAGATTAACTGGCTATAAAGTTTCAAGAAACTTCTCACAACCGACTTCCTGCCAACCAGTGGGTGGATACGCAGACCTGGTCAGACACGAAAGTGGCAACTCCTCTGAGCAACTTGGTTCACATTTCCCCAGTGTTACCAGTGATGGCACTGCACTGATTTATCCATCTAACTAAACATTTTAGGAGTCAGAGAACTTTCCAAGGAGCTGGGGCCACATTTCACTTTCACAAATGATAGTCTCAGGAGTTGTTTCTAATTGATGGTAATGGTGAGCTTTGGGGAGGTGCTTTCTCCAGAGGCTAGCTAATCCGCTTCCAAACAGCCGTGGAGGGGCTGCAGGCATGGCCATAAGTACAGCTTATTGTAAGAAACCCTGAGAGCAAGCTTGAAGCAAAAAAGGAAGAGAAGTACAGACAAATGAAGAGCAAATTCTGCTGTGGAAGCCTTGAGATTTCATCATTGCTGCTGGAATTCTGCCATGGGGAAAAAGACTCTATCTCTGCTGGATGAGAAGAAAATGTTGAATTTAACTTGTCTTACATCCTAAATTACCATTAGCGTGGTCATCATCAGTGTGTAATTATTGAGTGTCTGCTGGATAGGTGCCCTTTAACTAGGGAATATGCAGCCTTTATAAACCACAGAAAAGCAGTCGAGACTTTCTAGGAGATTTAACAGAGAAATGAGTAGTCGTATATTAAACATAAACATAGAAATTGAATGTAAATACACACATCCATGTAAAATGAATGCGTATTGATAGACAAATGGCTATTTTAGCTGTGAATGAGTGTCCAGACTGGAGATGACATATTCAAATTGAGAACAAGTAATAATTAGTTTATATGGAAAGCAATATAATTTTTAAAAAGGATTTCATAATCTTTTTTAATAGTTAGTGAACTAATTACTGTGATGTTAAGCTTATGAAATAAATGATATTTAATACAAATCTACCATGAAACTGCCTTAGGTCCTTAGAGTACTACGTTCTGTAAATGCAGAGCTTTATTATGACACCTTGCTTCCCACCAATGATCTCATGGATCTCTGGGATTACTTAGATAACAATGACAAACGTAAATTGGTTAATATCTGTAGGCTCTCTGGCCTCTTACTTATAGGCAAACTCTTTGGAAATGAAAATGTTAAGAACAAAGTGAGTCACAGTTACAGTCCTTTTCAGAATTCTGAAATCAGAGAGGGAGAGGAACCATGAGAGACTATGGACCCTCAGAAACAATCTGAGGGCTTCAGAGGGGAGGGAGATGGTGGGAGGGGGTAACAGGGTGATGGGTAAGGAGGAAGGCACGTGCTGTGATGAGCAGTGGGTGTTATATGTAACTAATGAATCATTGAGCACTGCATCAAAAATTAATGATGTGCTGTGCAGTGGCTAACTGAACATAAGAAAAAAATAAATTAAAAATAAATAAATAGAATTCTGAAATCTCTAAACTTTTTGACAAGTTAACCCAAATGAAATTCAGACAAGGAGGAGTTGAGAGAAAAAAATATTTGCCTGTTGGGGAAGAAAAGCTTCTTTATTTGATTTGAAATCTTGCCTCCCTCTGTGTGGGAGTGCTACTCACGGCTCCCATAGTATCCTTGCCCTCCTCTGGCTCTATCCCAGGCCTGGGGAAGAGCCATAGGCCTCTGTCCATGGGCACCCAGGTTGGCAATATTAACTAAGTGGAGGCCCACTCTTCACTGCCACCATCACTACAGTACACAGAATAACTTTCTCATACTTGATTACATAGCTCAGTGTAAGTCAAGGGTGTTGCCAAGTATGCACCAAATATGACTCTTCCCAAGGTCCAGAGAGACAGGGCCCAAGAAGCTGAAACACTCATAGAGGACCCCTCCAACACATCCGTGTTTCTAATCTGGTTTCTTACACCCCATGCTTTATTTTTCCGACTTCTGCCTTGTAAATCTTTACCTTCCTTTTGAGAAATCATGCCTCTTTACTACAGAGGTTGATCTCTCACAACCCATTCTTCCCTTCACAAAAATACATTTTCCCAAATCTGAGTTACCCATTTCAAAGTAACATTCTGGCTGGGTGGGTGGGCGGGAGGTGGGGAGTCAATGATCTCTGTGGACATTCCCTAAGTAGCTTGATAAGGGCCAGAATAGATAAGAGTTTTTGATGAGAGTACTGTAAGTTCATGGAATGGCAGTTTCTTTCCCCAATCATGCATGGAGGAATACTTAAAATACACACACTCACCACCTCCCAAAGCACATCTTAATTCTGATAGATAGTAAATTCCAATTCTATAATAAAATAGAGAAACATTTCTCATCCATAACCAAATTAATACTTCACGGTTTTTAGGTTAAGCAGAAAAAAATAGTATTTTCCTTCTTTCCTTGTTTCCATTTTTTTTTTTTTTTAATGACCCTACTGAAGCTCTGAGATTCCTTCAGTTTCTCTCGAAGGGAGAGAGGAGAAGGTTTTATTCTTCAAGTTACCTTTTATTCTTTCAGTAGCCCAACGACTCAGGAGAGTAATAATGAATTCATTATTCATTCATTAATTCACTGATTCATTTAACAGACACTTTTTAAGTACTACTACTGTATGCTACTTGGTATTTGGGGATTGTATAAATATAAGCAAGATGTTCTCAGTCCACAGATATCCCACGGTGTAGTTAACTATAATATCCTATGAAAAGTGCTATAGAGGGTGCTAGGTGGGAATGGAGAAAGTTGCAATTATATTTTCCTTGGATAATCATGGTCTTATTTCTCATATATTTCCATTGATAATGGGAAGTAACAATTCAGTTTGAAAGAAAAAAATATTTCTTTTCCCTCTGTATGTGTACTGCCTATCTCTCAGAATTCATATATGGTTTTTGGAGATACGTATGTTCCTTTGAACAATCCTGTGTGTTCAGCTGGAAGAAGAAATTGGCACCCCTTCGACTTAAGAGTGATGGCACAATGGAAGATGCCCCCACCTGGGTAGATTCTGAAACATCTGCATTTTATCTTAGGGATTAGTGATTCACACAGCACGAGTCTCAGTTTATCTCATCAGCTTCTGCCTTGCAAAAAAGCTGTTTCTTGGCAGCACCTGGGTCACTCAGTTAAGCCTCAGACTCTTGGTTTCAACTCAGGTCATGATCTCAGGGTCATGAGATTGAGTCCCATGCTGGGCTCTGTACTTAGTGGGGAGTTGGCTTCCCCTCCCCCTCTGCACCATCCCCCAACCCCTCTGCCGCTGCTCACACACTCTCTCTCCCTAAAATAAATAAAATAAAATCTTAAAAAAAAAAAAAAGCTTCCTCCTGGGTTGCTTGTATAGCCACTTTCCCATAACTGTAATTCCCCTGAGCCTCCTGCTCTTCTGGGTCTACAGCTGTCAAAGCCTGGGGAAAAGTAAGTGACGGTATGAAAATGTGAAATCCATTCCTCTATTCATCCTTAAAATATTTACTGAGAGCTTGCTATGGGACAGGCCCTGGAGTAGGTTCTGGAGATAGACTGTGTAGTAATAACAGAGATATCGTGGCAGGCTGCTCACTGTCCCCCTAGATTTAAACTTCCCTTCTTCCCTAGGATATGTGATTGCCAGCTAAAGACTACATTTCCCAGATTCTTTGTGGGATTCTATGTGATTCCTTGTGGTCCTGTGACTAAGTCAGGGTTGATGAGTAGAAGCAATTTAGGCTTTAGGGGTCTCACCCTTTAAAGTATTGACCTTGTGCTGCTGCTCTGGCCGTTTTCTCTTCTAATTGACAGAGAGATAGTAAGAAATTATCAGCTTCTTTGAGTTAGAGATGGAAGCCATGTGTTGAGAAAAGGAGAGCCATCCCACCATCTCCACATTGCTCTTAAGTGGAATGTTATATGAAAGAGAAATAGGCTTGCAACTTGTATAAGTTCCATTATTTGAGGCTCTCTTTGTGAAAGCATTTTAGTCTGTACCTCAATTAACACAATCCCTGCCTTTATGGATCTTAAAATCTGCAGAGAAACTTAGACGTTCATCAATGAATCTCAAAATAAGTATATAATTACTATTTGAGATATAGTTATGTAAGAAAAGAATTAGGTGTTATAAAAGCATAAAATGAGATTTGACCTAGTCTTGGGGGTCGGGGAAGATTGCAGAAAGATCAGGAATGAAATGAGCTTCAGAGATATGTTGGGTATAGTATTTGACAACTTGTAAAACAGTGATTTTACAATAAGCCTTTTGGAAGTCTATGGCCTAGATATTTTTCTGCATAAATTTCTCTGCCTGATGTGGTCCTTGGACTTGAAGGAGCAATTATAAATGTTAGTATATACAGAATAATCAAGTGAAGTAATACAATAAGCTAAAAAGTATCTAGCATCTTATAAGACACTGAATTAGGATGAAGTACCAAACAATAGTGTCTAGTAAGCTGTGTAAACTCTAAGTCTAACAAAAAGGAAAACATATTAAATTCTTACTAGACCAAAATTACCAGTATTTAAATTATAATGCTCAGTTTAAAAAAAAAAGCAGGAAAAAATGTTTCTATAAGGTAAATCAACATAGACAAGCATATGAGGACAGCTGAAGTACATAAGAAATCCAAACAGAAACTACAAGCTATTTCTCTTATTAAGGAAAAGAATGAGGTTATTTTTGGTCTAAATTGTTGGCTTCTTTTCCACAATGATCAAATACAACTGAAGGACTGTGCAACTGTCTGTTCACTTCATGTACACTTGGAAGCTGAGACTAATTACAACTAATAGTGTGTACTGGCAGGGAAAGACAACGTAAAATTCAACAAATGCTTCATTGAAGAACAGGAGACACTTTTCAAATGATAGAGACATAAACAACTTTAATAAGGTGATGCACAAATATGCCATTTTACAAGCAACACTGCATTGCTGAATCACATCCAGATACAAGAATAAGAAAACCAGTAGGGAGAGACCCATGCCTGGATTAAGAGTTGAGCACATCTGATTACTCTGGTTTAATTCCACTGTGGTCTGAGAGCAGACACTACATGATTTCCATTCTAAATTTGTTAAGACACATTTGATGGCCCAGGATGTGATCTATCTTGCTCAATGTTCCATGTGAGCTTGAGATGATTATTCCATACAGAATCTTTATTTATTTATTTATAATAATAATTTATTTATAATTTGAATTTGGAACCACAGAAGATTGGTTAGATTCTTAATATTAATCTAGAATATACCTACTCTATTATGTCTGGTACCAACATTGAATACAACAAAAACTAGTGATTATGGTAAAGAGTAGCAAATTGCTTCATATTACTTTACAACATTATCCCATATCATTCTATGATGGAGGAACATGTTCTTCCCCAAATTAAGTTGCAATTAGGTGGAAGAAATAATATATATATATATATAAAATCTAAGATGTTTGTAAAAAAGTCTTGCCTTGGCTAATTAGTTCACATGCTAAAATAAATCTGATTTGCATTTATTTTCCTTAAGAACAAAAGAGAAATGTTCATTGTGAGGAAAAAAGTAGCATGAAAAATAATGAATAATTAAAAGCCTTGATAGGGAAATAGTCATGAACATATTTCTTTTCCATATAAATGGAAAATTCTACTGGTGGATATAGTCTTAATAATTATGATGATGATGATGCAATTTTCACTTCATTAGAAGTTACTGGAAATGTTCTCCAAGAGAGTTCTGATAATTTAAACAATCTCTTTTGAGAGGAAATAGTTTAACATTATGTTTTAACTACTTCATTGTCTAAAGAGGAAGAATATGTGTTTCTGGAAAGCTGACTTTTGAAATGGGAAAGAAGAAATTTCAAAAATTCATTGTTAAATATTACCCTCATATGATGTAATTTTATTATGATAATAAAAGTTATATCTAATTCAAGTTAAATAAACATTAATATCATGGTTCGGTTATGACCGTTTTATAGAAATAAAAATTCATCATATAGAAGATGAATTGTGATACTATCTTAAGTGGAAAATAGAAAAGTTAGTAAAAATAGGATATATTTGTTCAAGAAGCAACACATCTTTTAATATGCATCATATTTAAATATTATTTTATCATTTTCAAATCATTATCACAGGTACTACCTTGTTTTGAAATTTATAATATCCATGTGAGAACAGTGTGTTTTTTGAAAATCTACCCTGTGCCAGGTACTGGTAGGCACTGAGAATATAATGTTGGGCCAATAGGGAGAGTCACTGACCTTTTAGAATTTATAGTGTCCTGGGAAAGAAGGGCCAATATATTTGATATTAGGAGGAAGTATAATATATTAGAGGAACTTAAAGGGCCAATAGATTTGATATAGGAGGAAGTAGGACATATTAGAAGAACTTAAAGTTAGCTAGTGTGCTGAAAACACAGAATGCCAATGGGAGTCTGAGGCTGAAGAGAGAGATAAGCAGTGCACTGGTAAACTGGTTCTCCTAGGGGAAAAAGAAAACCCTGCTTTGTTGCATTTGCCAATTTCTCTTACTGCATCTAACTTTGAACTACCAACCATTCAAAAATTGGTTTGCAAAATTCTGGAGAACTTAACCATCTGTATGCCATTGTCAGACAGTATGAGCCACTCCAACACACTCCTTTTCTCACACAAGGGCCAGATCATCCAGAGCCTTATAGGCCATGATAAAGAGTTTGTTATCTTAAGGAAAAATAGAAACCCATATAGCTTTGGCTATAGTATGAAGAAAAGA
The DNA here is from genome assembly GCA_028533885.1 of Nasua narica. Classification (NCBI taxonomy): domain Eukaryota; kingdom Metazoa; phylum Chordata; class Mammalia; order Carnivora; family Procyonidae; genus Nasua; species Nasua narica. Next base: position 124,951,673 of record CM052798.1, on the reverse strand, counting down.
TTGTAGAAAAATATGATAGCATGTAATGAAATAACTACTGTTGCAGGGTCCTGTGAAAGATGATGATGGTTTGGACAAGGGTGATGGCAAGGAGAAAGAGAAGTAGAAAAACTCAAGGAATATATATATATATATTAAGATTTCATTTATTTATTTGACAGAGAGACAGATCACAAGTAGGCAGAGAGGCAGGGGTAAGCAGGCCATCCGCTGAGCAGAGAGCCCAATGCGGGGCTCGATTCCCCAGGACCCTGAGATCATGACCTGAGCCAAAGGCAGAGGCTTTAACCCACTGAGACAGCCAGGCGCCCCTCAAGAAATATTTTGATGGGAAAATCAACAGGACTTAGTGATGGACCAGGGCACAAGGAAGAGAATGGTCTGTAGTATAACTTAAGAGTTTTCTGGCTTGCAAAGTTGAATGGGTGGGTGGGTAGTAGCATCCAGACAGAAAACCCTGGGGGAAAACCAGCTTTGACGAGAGATCATGAGATCAGTTTTGTGCTTGGAGATTGTAAGTCACCTTTCAGATCTCCAAGTAAAATTTTGAATGGGCAGTGAGATATGTAGATTTGGAGATTAGAGGAGGTCTGGGATAAAGATAACCCTTTGGGAGTCAAGAGTTCAGTTAGATGATCCTTGACACCATGAGCTTACAGCATTGTCTAGGAAGAAAATACAAAGTGAGAAAAATGAGGACACCTAGGAGTAAGCCTTGAGGACTACAGCATTTAAGGGGCAGGCAGAAGAGACTGAGCCAGCAAGGGAACACCATGGCCAGAAAAGTAGGAGGAAAGCCAGGAGAGTAGGGTGACAGAAGCCAAGGGCAAGAGTGCTTCAGGATGGATAGAGAGGGCAATATTGCTGACTGACTATTCAAAGAGTAACTTTTCCAAATTCACCCTGGGGACGGAGAGCCAAGCATTCTTAACTTCATGTTAGTTAGGAACAAAATCTCAATCTATTCAGATCAAACAGAAAAGAAGATTATTATAAGGATACATAGATTTCATTGAGAAATGAAGAAAAGATCTGGGATTGATGGGAATCAGAACTAAGAGATAATTTTTATTATTCATCATCTTGATTATCATATTGTATTTAATGTGTGATTAACATTATAAGTTTACCATGGGTCAGACCCTGCTCAGTACTTCATAAACATCTTTCTTTTGATTCTAATGACAACTCTATGAAAATGATGCTACTATTAACTCCATTTTATGGATGGGAAAATTGAGATTTAAAGAAGTTAAGTTACTTCTGCAAGGTTACATTAGTTGATAGTGAGTGAGGGCTCAACTTAGTTCTGATTCTGAAACTCACGCTCCTGAACATTATACAAGGTAGTGTTGATCAAGATAGCTACTCCCTCCAATTCCTCTT
>CM052798.1:124923950-124941722 GCA_028533885.1 Nasua narica | reverse complement strand
CTCGCTTCTATCTCTTTGGAGGAACTGTGGGTTACTCATCTGTTATCTTATTTGGTTTCTTCCCATATCACGGTCTACACATAAAATGATAGCATTTGTTTGGCATCTGGGGAAAGCAGGAAAGACTGCTATAGACCAGAGAGACCAGAGACCATGGGCACCCCAAGGCTACTGGAATCACCATCTCTACCCCATCATGCATGCGAGGCATAGCTGTGTGCTTTGACATCCTGGCTGAGAAACTCTGGTTTAAAAAACATATGTGACTTATATTGTTATTACTTTTCTTAATGAAGGTTCAAAAACCTTTTTCCTTAAATTCTTGCTTTAGGCTTACATCAGGTCTAGGATCAGAGGTCCCTAAAACACTTTAACAGGAATGTTAGCACTTCACAATCTGGAAAAGAAAGACCCTCAGTTGGCATCAGCTTTAGACAATGAGCAGACTCTTTCGTATAGTCTACTTAATGAAAAAGGAGCTTTTCCTTTACATCTGCAACCACATTCATAGAATGCCAGAGGCGGGGGGTTATTTTCTATTAACCACTTGCTGATTTTGAGATAAGCCTTCATAAGCTGTGTGTAGAGCACTTAAATAGCTATTAGGGTAGGTTCTTTAGATGCTCAACAAAAGATGTCATACAGTCTTACCTTGGTCTCCAAGAGGTCAAACCCTGTTGTTTCCTTAGTGCCTGTGAGTTATATTTGAAATCAGCACTTATTTTCTTGTTCTGAGCCTATTCTTTCCTAATTAATTTAGTGCTTATAATGGTTATATCCTACTGGGAAAATATGTAGGGAAAAACTAAAAGGACTAAGGGAGAAAAAGGTTAAAGCATTAATTTGAGTTTAAAAGAATATGTTCTTCATTCAACATTCACGACATTTACTTTTACTTATTTTTCCTGGGGTAAGTTATCTCTCAAAGGAGTCTGTTCTCATGGCTTCAACAGAGAGCTGATTTTGAAAGAAATCATTTATTCTGAATTGAGTGCTGACCTTTGCTTTATTTTTACAGAGGCATCCCTTCTCTCCTTGCTGCTACCCTCCCATATTTTACAATTCCTCCTGTCTTAAGTCGATTTATGCTTACTATGTGGCTCAGGAGGGGTTTAGCCTATGCGCAGCTGTTTTGGATTTACATACGACTTGTCTTTCCAAAGTTTTGCCTGAAAATGGCCTCATCAATGCAGGATAGCACAGGCTATTTCCTGAGCATCAAGATATACATTTCCTTCTAGGAAATACACTGATTTAAATTTCCACCTGCTCTTCCTGGATTTATAATATTTACCAAGGAGGTTATGCATCTGTCCTGCCCATTCCTTACTATTCCATATGATTTACTTTTACTTGGCTTTAAGCAATAAAAGGTGACTAAGAAGGTAGAAATGATTCATTTCTAGGTGCCATGAGGAAATGTGAGAGCACAATTTTCTTCTATTTCACCAAAGGTGAAGGCTTAAAAGTAATTTTTCCCATTTGATCATTCAATCCTGAAGATAAGCTTCAGGAAATATCAGCTGGTCAGAATTTATTTTTTAAGACTTTTTTAAGAGCAGTTTTAGGTTTGCAATAAAATCGAGAAAGAGGTACAAAGATTTCCAACTTAACCCCCTGCTCCCACTCATACACAGATGGCCTCCCCCATTATCAACATTGTTCACCAGAGCGGTACATTTTTTTTTTCCTTTTTAACCAAGGGTGAACCTATACTAACACATCATAATCCCCCAGTGTTCATAGTTCACCTTAAAATTCATTCTTGATGTTGTATATGACCGGCTTGTGGACAAAAGTATAATGGCTTATATCCATTATTATAATATCATACAGAGTATTTCCACTGCCCTGATAATCCTGTTTTGCCTATTCATCTCCTCCCCCAATTTCCTCCACCTCTGGTAATCACAAAATTTTATTGTCTCTATAGTTTTGGGTTTTTTTTCAAAATGTCATATAGGTGAAATCAGATAGTATATAGCCTTTTCAGATCATCTTATTTCACTTAGCAATATGCATTTAAGGTTTCTCTGTCTTTTCATGGCTGGATAGCTCTTTTCCCCTTAGTGGTGAGTAATATTCCATTGTCCGGATGTACTCCTGTTTATCCATTTGTGTACTAAAAGGCATTTGGTTGCTTCCAAGTTTTGGCAATTATGAATTAAGCGGCTATAAAGATTTATGTGCAGGTTTTTGTGTGGACCTAACTTTCAACTTCTTCCTACCAGCAACGAATAAGAGTTCCTGTTGTTCCCTATGTTTGCCAGCTTTGGGAGTTGCCCATATGCTGGACTTTGGCCGTTCTAATAGGCGTGTGATAGTACCTTATTGTTTTAATTTGTATTTCCCTGATGACCTATGACATGGGACATTTTCTCTTATGTTTCTTTGCCAGCTGTATGTCTTCACTGTGGAGGTGTCTTTTAAGATCTTTGGCTGGGGGGCGCCTGGGTGGTTCAGTTGGTTAAAGCACCTGACTTCAGCTCAGGTCATGATCTCAGAGTCCTGAGACTGAGCCCTATGTCAGGCTCCCCACTCAATGAGGAGTCTGCTTCTCTCTCTCCCTCTGCCCCTCCCCCTGCCTGTGCTCTCTTTCTCAAATAAATTAAAAAAAAAACTCTTTAAAAAAAAGTTCTTTGGCTCATTTATTGATCAGGTTATTTGCTTTCTTGTTCTTGAGTTTTAAGAGTTTTTTAAAATATATTTTGGATAGCATTATTTTATCAGATGTGTCTTTTGCAAATATTTTCTCCTAGTCTATAGCTTGTCTTACAATTCTCTTGATATTGTCTTTTGCACAGCAGAAAATTTTAACAAAGCCTAGCTTATCAATTATTTCTTTCCTGGATTGTGTCTTTGGTGTTGTATCAAAAAAGGCATCACCATACCCAAGATCATATAGATTTTCTCCTATATTATCTTCTAGGAGCTTTATAGTTTCATGTTTTATATTTAGGTCATTATATAGGTCATATGTTTAAATCATAATCCATTTGAGTTATTTTTGTGAAGGGTATAAGGTCTGGGTCTAGTGCCTTTGTTTGCATATGGATGCGAAGTTGTTCCAGCACCATTTGTTGAAGGGACGATCTTTGGTCTATTGTATTGTTTTTGCACCTTTGTCCAAGACCAGTTGACTATATTTATAGATCAGCATTTATTTTTAACCAGTCCACAAAGTTTTCACCTATTCTTGCAAAAAATAGTAACATTGGTTAGTGCATCGGATGGATAAGAACATCAATCATTTCAAAAAGGAAAGTTGGATGTTTTGGATCATAATTTCAATTTAGTGTGACAGCAAACTGATTGTGACCTCTGTCCTTCCATTATTTCCGTGATTGACATGACTGACATTGCTGGCCAGGTGAGGAACCCTTTTTACCAAAGCATGTGCCTGAAAATGCTTGCTCAGCTAAACAGGATGCCCTTCCAAAAGATGGAGGGGTATGTGAGTACTTATATTTTATTTCTTAAATTAATCCTTTCTCATCCATTACTTTCTAACCTGTTGTTCTCTTTTATTCCTTGGCCTATGCAATGGAGATTTTTAACCTGGAGTCTGTGGACCTCTAGGTTGCACATGAATGGATTTTAGAGGATCAATAGTCTTTTCAAAAACCACTTTGGGGAATGTGCAGATATCTATTATCCTCAGGGAAAGTATTCACAGTGCTCATCAGATTCTTAAAGGGTTCTGTGAACTCAAGTGATTAAAGCCACTGTTAACCACTCATGTTAAATTCTAAGGCTCAGATAATTCTGATATTTCACAGAATTATACCTAACACAAGGGGCAGTTAAACTGTGAAGTATTAATTCTCTATAACATGATTTATGTTTATGTATTTGCATGTGTGGATATTATGTAACTTTCCTCTGATCTTTCTACTGAAAAGCCTTCAAGGCTTTGAAAGTTTGGTTCAATGTAAATCCCTGTCATCACACCACCAAGGTGAATCTTTGTGTACAACTACACAATTTAGACACTGAGAGCTGAGAATCATCATTATCCACTCTTCCGTGCCTCCATAAATCTTAAGAAAAATATTACTGACTTTAAAAATCTAATCATAAAGATCGTTACAAATCTTAGCTATACGTTTCCTTTTAATTTCCACTTCTATTTAGAATCTAAGAAAAGGAAAAAATGTAACTCCTAAAAACAGCAAGTAGAAAAGTGGTTTCCAGAGGCTGGTGGATAGGAGATATGGAGGGGTTAGTAAAAGAGGACAAACTTTCGGTTTTAAGATGAATAATGTTTGAGGATCTAACTTTGGAATGGTAACTATAGTTGATAACACTATTGTATTACTGAAATTTTTCAAGAGAGTGGAATTTAAATCTTCTCATGGCAGGGGTGGGGGGCATGGGGAGACAACTATGTGAAGTGATGGATGTATAACTAACTCGATGGGGGGAATCCTTTCTCTATCTATCTATCTATCTATCTATCTATCTATCTATCTATCTATCATATCATCACATTGTATTCTTTAAGTATCTTACAATTTTGGGGTGTCTGAGTGGCTCAGTCACTTGAGCATCTGCCTCCTGGCTTCAGCTCAGGTCACGATTGCATGTGTCATAAGATTGAGCCCTGCATTGGGCTCCATGCTTGGCAGGGATTCTGCTTGAAGATTCTCTCCCTCTGTGCCCCCCACCTGTGTGTATATGCACTCTCTCTCTCAAAAATAAAATAAAATAAAATAAAATAAAATAAAATAAAATAAAATAAAATAAAATAAAATAAAATCTTAAAAAGAAAAAAAATATACAATATTTTTATCACATGTAGTCGATGTCAGGCACACACAACCCTGGATTTTTGTGGACCTAGGTAGGGAAAAGTAAAGCAGACAGTATTTGGGCCTGCAGAGAATCAAGGAAAAGCAAAACACTTTAATTAGACCTGATTGTTGATACAACCAAACAAAAATAGGAAAAGTACCATAGGGTTAGTTAGAATTAATGTCTAAGGTCTGGTAAAGAGTGAGACATAAATGTGGAAAAAAAATTTAAGGCTGCTGGGAAAAAAAAAGAATCACTTCATTTCTGTTGGTTTACTATGTTTCTAGTGTTTCTGCAACTCATGAAGCTGCAGTGTGAATTATTTTTGTGTAACCCAGAGAATATAACACAATTTTTAATTTCCTTGGAACCTCTTCTTAATATTTAAGCTGCTCTGCATTGAAGGCCCCACACTGGGTTATAAAATTGGAATGTAACTGTTAATTTTGGTTCGATGTCTTTGTGAAATGCATTCTGCTATCCACACAATATTTCTCATTTCTTGTTCCTTCAGCTTTGTGTATGCATAAAACACGCCGTAGTGGAATTGCCTGTTGAATGCCAGCACATTCATTTGTACCTGAGGAAGGAAAAAACAATAAAGACCATCACTTATTTGGAGCCTACAACATTTATGAAATGATATTAAACTACAGACTGGCTTGAATTTGTACAGGGCTTATTTGTATTTAAATAGGCAATGTCCAAATTGGGCCAAGTACAGGAAAATGGTAGCAACTGATCAAGTTCTAAAGGGAATTTTAGTGTCACTCTACAGGTAAAGCTAGACAATAGTGGTTTAAAAAGTAAGCTTATAAAAAGTAAGTAAAATAAAGTAGGTTTATAGAATCACTAGATAAACTCCAAATCTTCGCAGCACTACTAGCACAAAGATTCCTGAGAAAATCTTGGTGTTTGTGTGTGTATGTATGTGCGGAACTTTGTAGTAATATATATGGTTGGCTTCTAGCTTGTGGGCTTGTCTCATTTAGGTAAACTATTTTACCTAGGCCACAACTTCGAAAATGTTAAAAAGGTTTTGGAGGCTCCTCCAGGGCAATGTCACAGGCCCCTGGAATTTGGAAGGAGTGACATGATGAGCTTTCTTAGGATGCTTGGCAGCAACTTGACATATGGTTGAATTATTGTTGTTGTTTCTCTGCAGAAGGTAGATCAGTAAAAGACAATTTTAAAAAATTGTGTAACTGACATAAAGTCTGAAATGGAACAATTCTCTTATTCTTTTCCATTTTGAAAAAAGGATGAGAGGTACTGAGTCCCTCACACAGTTCTGAAAGCGTCAAGCTAAGTATTCAGGAAGTGGAAGTCCTTGCTTTCAGGAGCAGACACTTATTTTTCCTGCCGAGAGCAGGAAACAGCCTTCTTTGAAGCAGTTGTGCAACAGTGTGAAATTTTAAAAACATCCCTAATATATGGGATAACTTGCATTGTTTTTACTTCTTTGTGTGACAGGCACTAAGGAGTTTTTGGGAAAGGTCTGGAGTAGGACTTAGAGGGAGGGGCCTGAACTGCTTTCTGGAGCCAGTCCTACTCTAAAATTTGGATAAAATTTCAGGGTTTTCTGTCAATCAATGGAAAGGGAAGGCCCAGTGGTTTTAGAGAAATGAATAAAATACACTAGAAAAATTCTCCAGATTTGAGAGACCTTATCTGGTATCCGTATCTCCCTCAAAAAAAACCCCTTTGTTGAATAGTTCAATAGCCCGAGAAGTGACTATAAATGGATTGAGTGCTTTTCTGTTTTTCAAGGAAAGAGAATAGTCTGGGCTCTCCAGATAGATTTCCATACGAATAATTCCTAAGTATTATAATTGTCTTCCTGAATTATAACTGTAGACAAATCCTTCTTGAAGAAGGCTTGGGTTAGAGAGTGAGATGCACCTAACAGAATGTACACCATGAGGATAGTCAATATATGATCATGAGAATGTCCTATTTCTGATTGTCTAGTTAATTATGGAATAGCTCCATTCTTTTTGGAGCTTCACTATGTGTCCTGGATAAGACACACTGTGTTTCTGGATAGGAAATTCAATGGGAAGCCACCATATGTGAACCACTGGGCCTGCAAGGCAGAGATACTAATACCCATTTGACTGTCAAATTGTGAATGTACTTAATTAGTTGAAATGATCAACTGAAAAAAAAGAAGTCCCCTAAAAAGAAAACCCAAAGTAAGAAAACATCTAAAACAGAGTAAGAGAAAAAGCATACATAAGCTAATAGCATTTCCATTTATATCATACCTCACGCTCATAAAACACATCCTCCAATGTCTTTCCTCCACTGCCATCACCCACAGCGTCAAACAAAGGCTTGTATACCTAAAAAAACAGAGGCTATTTTTAAATAGATTCTCAATTCTTATAAATATATATGAAGGTATTTTCCTAGCAATATAGAAATGATGTCTCTCTTCTACCCAGAAGGACTGTATGTTTTCTGTAGGATCTTTGGCCTCCTAAAATGATACCAAAAAACCCAGATAAAAAAGTATGGATGGATTTCTAGCCTATTGGCTTATTCAGGTCTACAGGGCAAGAGGCAAGAGAAAGTCTATTCTCTATATACCTTATATGAGTTAATTTCTGCATTAGGTTCTTAGGGCTAGTTGGGCACATTATAGAGAATAAATGAATGCTTATGGTTTAGCCAGCATGGGTTCATGGGTTCTTCGAAATAACAGCTGATAAAATTCACATGGAATTTCAAGTGTGGAAGGGATAGAAACTGGGGAGAAGCTCAAAATTTAATATTATGCTACAAAGCCTCTTGCGATGACATTAGCTACTATAAAGGTTTATGCAGTTTGCTGACTTCTCTTTCCTATAAGGCTTCAGAAACCCGTAAGAAAAGATAAGAGTGTCATTCCAGTTCTAGAAAAGTTACCTTCTGGGCATTATGTTACCATAAATCAGAAGGAATGGAATTAGGGGATGAACTGAGAAGCTGCAGGATCTTAAGAGAGCATTTGGATATGGAGTAAGTGAACAACAAAGCAGGCCTCCTTTTGGTTCCCTACTTCTGGCCCTGATTAAAAGGAATGGTAGAAACAGTATGTCCATATTCTCCCTTGTATTTCAAGTGGACATTCTGTACCTAAGTCAGTTTACCCAATGGGTAAAGGACTGCTGGGTCAGGCTCTTTTATGTAACTTTGACATGAGCTCACATATCCAGAACACTGCACCAGTCCCTTGGGGAACTTGCTTTATCAAGCATTTCGAAAGACATGCTCAAATGACTGCTCCTTGGAGATTTAGACAAGTATTTGCTTGGCAGAAACCTCAAAAAAAAAAAAAAAATGGAAAAAGAAAAAACCCACGTGGCTTAGAAATTTGAAGTACTTCTTCGGGAGAGAACGTTCTAGAATGACATTGCTTTCTACCTTACAAACATAACTGCTTTGAAGAAGACACGTAAATTTAATATATGAACTTCTAAAGTACAGGTGAAATGAAATATGAGAAATTCAGGGTGCCTGATGTCATTACATACTCCATAATGGTCTGCTACTCTCCTCATCTGATCAAAGTCTTCTGCTTGAGCCAAAAGGTGCAACCCTTCAGGATAGAGCTTGCCACAGGTCGGGTAGAGAGTCTCCCGGTCGTCTTTGCTCAGTTCAGTGCCAAAGGAGTTAAGAGTGATGATAAAAGCACGTCTGTCGGCTTCAAACTGAATTTGCAAGACATAAAATCAGTGAAATCTAACCATGTACTAAATTCTATAAACAGAACCCTAAGTAGACAAATTCATTTCCACAGTGATTTGCTTTTCTTTCCAGATTTATGTCTAATTATAATACAAACATGTGTTATTAATGTTCCCTTAGCCTCTTTTTTTTTCTTTTTTAAGATTTTATTTCTTTATTTTGACAGAGAGAGAGAGAGAGAGAGAGAGAGAGCATGAGCAGGGGGAGTGGCAGAGGGAGGAGAAGCAGATTCCCCCTCTCATCGGGGAGTCCAATGTGGGGCTGGATCCCAGGAGCCTGGGATCATGATCTGAGCCCAAGGCAGCTGCTTAACCGATTGAGCCACCCAGGTACCCCAACCCTTAGTCTCTTTTTATAATGGAGTAATTTTGTTTGCCAGAGAAGGATCACACAGTGATAATGGTCCATGACTCTTGAAACCCCACTGAACTTTACTTCCCAGGCACTCTGCAATTAGTTACTCATGGGTCTCTGTCACATAGGTCACTAGGAGTCTCAAATGTCTCTTCCATAAAAATGGTAATAGTACCTACTTGCTGAGGTCTGTCCAGGGATAGGACAAGATAACATAAGTGGAAGTGCCTGGCAGGGTGTTTGGAACAAAGAGTGTGTGTTGTAAATGTTAACATCTCTTTCTGGTTCTTGATGTCAGTATGATTTTTTTTTTTAACCTAATGAAACTTTATGCTACTTAATATTTGCTTGTACTTTGATGGTTTTGGTTTTCTTCTTGAAAGTCCTAGGTTGGATATCAATCAATCAAACAGTGCAGCTCAGGATCATGTGGCCCAGGACTAGTTACTTTCCTCTCAGGCCTATTTCCTCACTTGCAAGATGATATGGTTGACCTCATGGTCTTTCAGGTGGGTTACATGTACTCATGTCTTGTCTTTTTTTTTTTTTTAAGATTTTATTTATTTATTTGAGAGAGAGAGCACAACCAGGGTGAGCGGCAGAGATAGAGGAGGAAGCAGGCTCCCTGCTGAGCAGAGAGCCCTATGTGGGGCTCGATCCCAGGACCTTGGGACCATGACCTGAGCTGAAGGCAGCCACTTAACAGACTGAGCCACCCAGGCGCCCCTCATGTCCTGTCTTTGTGCTGAGCACCACCAGGCACCTGAGCAACCAGCTCCATGTCAGGCCGATTTCCTCTAACCACTCAGTTTTTCTTGAAATTTCTTACTGTTCCTTTGGTCTCCATGTTTCTTCTGTCTCTTGGTTCTTCTCCTACCTCCTCTGACCATACCTTCTCAGTCTGTCCTTCATGGGATCCTCTCTGCTTATCATGGGAGTTTGTCATAGTGTCCTTGAGCTGAGAAATTCTCTATATACCTGAAAAACCCTGCATTTACATTATTTTAAAATCTGGAAATTGCTTTTCTCCTTACTACCCTGTAAAATCTTGGAGGGAAATCATGTCACTCTTGTTTATTGTTTATTTTTTAATATCCAGTGCCTGACATGTAGGAAGACCATAACTATTTACTGAATCCAACAGAATGGTCTATGATTCTACTACGTTCAAAATTCTCCAATATTCTCTACAATGTTGCTACTCAAGGTGTGTTTCTTGGGTCAGTAGCTTTGATGTCACCTAGAAGCTTGTTAGACATGCAGTCTCAGGGTGTCTCTGTCAGTTGGGAGTCCCAATCTTGTTTTCAGCTCAGGTCATGAGAAAAAGAAATGCAGGGTCTCAGGTCATAGTCCAGCCCTACTAAACTAGAGCTTGTGTTTTAACAAAATTCCAAGGTTATTTGTATGCGTACAATAGCTAAAATAAATTCTTCTACAACATCCTTCAATTAGCTTACTTTTGATGAATTAACAAATCCAGACTTGCAACAGATTTTACTGGGACCCTTTTGTTAGAACAGGTGTTTCCTATCAGGAGGGTGAGAGCTGGTTCCTTCTGATCCTTTCAACTAACCCCATGGAAAGTATGGGTGACCCAGAAGCAGGGAGGGGGCCTCATTTGGAAGCAAAGGCAGCCGCCTCTGGCTACCAAATGTAACTGTCAGGAATTTTCGGCCTTCCAGGGACAGAAGAAATGCAAGAGGGAGATTTCATGGCAATTGGAAACCTTGAAATAAAAATTAGAGCAGGAGGGCCAATAATAGAGTTAATTGTCCCACATGCCCTTTAATGTGCTTTCTAGTTCTAAGATGTTAGGGGTTTTTTCATCCCCCCGCCCCCCCAGTTTCATAGGGCAATCGTTGACATACACTGCTGTAGAAGATGTTAGGGTTTTCAGGAGAGCAGTGGGGTGGAATAGGCAGTATTGCAGACATGCTGAGCAGCAGAGGCTGTTCTAGAGGAGGAAGACGCAGGAAGTTATAAAGCACGACGCGTGGGGAAATGGTCTTGGCTCAAGCACTGGGGAAGCGGATGAAGAAGTAGGCTGCACCAAGGACCCGACAGGTAGCTGGGAAGAGAAGAGGAAAGGCTTCACAGGTCATGTCAAGAGAGGACTTTAATTGATACAATAGATTCTCTGAACTCACTGACTTCTTGTTCTTGTAAATACTTCTTCCCTTTGCCTACAGTGTGTGTACTTCATTCCAGAAACCTCCATGTTAAAATCATTGGAGTGGCCCATCAATGCCATTTCTTTTTTCACAAGAAGCCCTTTTATTTCCTCCCCAATTGGATACGATTTCCTTTGAATTCCTATTATCCTTTAATTTCCCTTTTATTATAACTGCCTGTATATCTACCTTAGTACTTTTTTCTAGTCTAGAGGTTGTTCGTGTGTGTGTGTATTCTTAGCGAAAGGAGCTATAATCTTGAAATTGTAAAAGGGCTATCTTGTGTTTAACTATCCCTAAGCAGACGGTTTGACACAACATCTGATTATGGACGAGAGTAAATGGGGTGGTATTTGATTTCACTTAAGCTCTCTCTGTCATTTATGGAGGGCTGGCTTCCTGTGTGGCACAGATGACACCAGATGTCCCATGTCCTTTCACTCTTCCTTACACTCACTCATTTTAAAACCATAACTTATTTTTTGTTGTTGTTGCAAAAGTATACTGTTGACTTATTCAAAGTCATTATCAGCTACACACATAGAGTTGGACTGATCAGGTCACACATTCTTGCTGGTTCATTATCAGAGGACAGGAGTACCTTGTGGGGGCAGTGGGTGGAGGGGTCGATGACCGTGGAGGAGAGTGAAGCAAACTGGAATCGAGCCCAGCCTCACTAGCTCAGGAAGATGAAACACATTCTACACTTGTTTTTGTTTTGTTAAGCATATAGGTTGTCAGAAGAGCAAAGACAAACAAATAATAAAAGGTATAAAGGCAAACAGTATGCTGCAGTACATTTGCCTTGAACATAAGTCAATTTCCTTTATTTTTATTTTTATTTCTTATGAAGTCACCATCTTGTAATTAGGTCAAATTTTTGCATGCAAGGCCAGGTTAATAATGCTCTTTTACCGTATTAAGTCCTTAGAAGTCTCCTGTCAACTGAGATTAAATAAGAACATATATGAAAGAACTTTGTAACTGGAAGTGCTCTATTGTCGCACAAAGTGGGGGGTAATTACATGATCTGATATATTTACATAAATATGTCAATTTATATAAATCTGACAAATCTTTTCTGATCATATCATTAGAAACATCATAACTGCATACTATGTGTAACTAGCTTTTACATAGTTAAATGTACTTTTACATAAAGATAGTTAAATGTACTTTTTTTTTTTTAAACACAGCTTGAAGAAAACCTAATCTAATGTGGTAATATCGTGGGTATAGGAAAGGGATAATGGGAACACTGGGTATATAGTAGTTTGATTAAACCCTTAGAGTGATAAGGATTCTTCTATTACTATGTTGTCCTTTCTACATTACTGAGGATACAGAAACATAATTCTTACCTAGTTCTGGTTTTTATAGCATATGCAATATGATCTTGCTTATGAATTAGCACTTACTTTTTTAAAAAAAGATTTTTATTTATTTGAGAGAGAGAGAGAGAGGGAGCACAAGTGGGGGGAGTGGCAGAGGGAGAGGGAGAAGCAGGCTTCCCACTGAGCAGGGAGCCCAATACAGGGCTGGATCCCAGGATTCTGGGATCATGACCCGAGGGGAAGGCAGATGCTTAACCAACTGAGTCACCCAGATGCCTTGAATTAGCACTTACTTTTATCCAAGAATTGTGAACGAGGAAGTTAATGTAGAGGTAATATAGTGGACAAACATAGAGGATCTGTCGCTAGGCTACCTGGGTTTAAATTTTGACATTAGCACTTATCAGCTGTGTGTCCTCTGGCAAGTTACTGGCCTCCTTTGTGCCTCAGTTGCCCGTTCTGAAAAATAGACACTAAACTCCCCTGTTGTTGTTGTTTTTAATTTCCATTGTGCTGCCTTTTTTTTTTTTTTTAGATTTTTTTATTTATTCATTTGAGAGAGAGAGAAAGAGAGAGCACGAACCGGAGGAGGGTCAGAAGGAGAGGGAGAAGCAGGCTCCCCACTAAGCAGGGAGCCTGATGTGGGACTTGATCCTAGGAGCCTGGGATCAGGACCTGAGTTGAAGGCAGAAGCTTAACCAGTTGAGCCACCCAGGAGCCCTCACTGTGCTGTTTTGAAGTCCAAGTGAATTCAAGTATATAAAGCATGTAGGATAGTATCTGGCACATAATAAATGTTAACTATTAATAGTGTCATTGTACATCTTCTGTAAGGTTATGAGTTTTGCCATAGCTCTTCTTTCACATATTTTGTGGGTATAAAGCATACAAGCCATTTTTAAACCACAAAAATTATGCCAGTAGAAATTACACTTTCAAGCCATAGATAATGTGGCTTCTTATAGTATGGCTAGCAGTTAAAAATTTATGACAAGAAAGGGGAGTGCTTCATAGGGCCAGCAGGTCACTTATGTTATGTGATCAGAATGTCTGAAAGAGACTAGCTCACTTTCTGACATTTAGTATACCATAAAAAAATGTTATTTATTTACCCATGCCCACTTCCTGTGTAATATAGATAAAGGCAAAAAAGATTTCTTGGAGTCTTCCAGTGATAAATTGTTACTTCAAGGACAGCTTTTGCTTCAAGAGTTTCAACAGGGGATAGCAAAGTATCTTTAACTGTAAAATTTTAATGATTAGATGTTTTGAGGGGAACTAATTTTATCATATGCAGTTTCAGAATATTAGGTTAAAATATATGCAGATGAAGTTATTCAGGTTTTTGTTTTTTCCTTTTTTGCCTAAAGGGCAGTTCTTACCAGGTTTTTCTCGAAATCAGAAGTCATTGAACTATTCAATCTACCTACCAATGAAGTCACTACAACAGATAATCTAATGATTAAAGATATTCTTTTTTTTTTTTAAGATTTTATTTATTTATTTGAGAGAGAGAAAGAGATCACAAGCAGGCAGAGGAGCAGGCAGAGAGAGAGGGGTAAGCAGGTTCCCTGCTGAGCAGAGAGCCTGATGCGGGGTTCGATCCCAGGACCCTGAGATCATGACCTGAGCCAAAGGCAGAGACTTTAACCCACTGAGCCACCCAGGTGGCCCTGATTAAAGATATTCTTTAGACCAAACTTAGTTTCACAGGGCAAAGCAAAGGGCTTTTCTAAGTCTACAATGGTGTCTGCCTCCCTGCTCCCCCTTATTCAAGTGAAGCCAGAGAAAGAGATTTATATGAAACACAACACAAACTATGCCCAGGATGTCCCCAGATCCTTCTGATATCTGGCCTGAATCTCTGGGAAAAACACATACAAGCAAGAAGATCTCTGAGCACAGATGAAATCTGTGATGATAAAGAAGAATTAAAAAGATTATAGCATTAATTAGAGAGTCAGAAAGCAGTGGTGGCATTTGATACCTAATTTAGTGAGCATGCCAACAGTGAATCACCTAACCCAAAGAATCTTCCTACCCAGAGCCGGAATGCTTGAGGATTGAGTGTCCTTTATTTTAGGATTTATATAAGGAACAAGGCCTCCAGAAGACTTTGGTTCCACATTGTGAGAATTCCCAGCTTGCCCAACATTCCTTGTTGGAGGGAAGTTGGGTTATCGTTACAAGTACTCATGGTCTACCAATTGCTCATAGTAGACCAACTTTTTAACTAATTATAATCTACTTTGTTCATATTATATCAAAATGAATCATGACCAAACTTCTATAAGCATTATTCTTTTCTAATTCCAAAATAACTTTTCTATGTAGAAAACTTGGAAAATACCACTCTTAACTGAAGGCATCAAATGATATATACGATAAAATATGTGATTTTATTTTTAGAAAAAGGAGCTTTTTTTTAAAGTTTTTATTTATTTATTCGAGAGAGAGACAGAGAGTATGAGAGAGCAAGCATGAGCAGGGTGGTGGAGGCAGAGAGAGAATTAGGCTCCCTGCTGAGTGGGAGCCCAATGTGGGGCTTGACCCCAGGACCCAGGACCATGACCTGACCTGAAGGCAGACACTTAACTGACAGCCACACAGGAACCCATAGATAAAGGAGCTTCTAACATAAAGAAATATAAGTATGATTATATAAATGAAAAGTGTGTAAGCACATTATTTGGCATAAAGAAATTCAAAAACTTTCTTACCTCAAGAATGGGACACATGATTTCTGCTGTGACATCGCCATGACTCTTACAGAATTTATAGAATGCCTCGAGGTAAGACTTAAAAAGAAGAAAGGTCATAAAACAAAAAAATGAAGATATTTTCCTTTGGAAATTTGTCGATCAGCTTTTCATGGTTTATTAAATACTTTAATGGAGGTTGAAATTACTTGTCCCATAGGGCGATATTTTATTAAAAGTTTGATACAAACTTTCACATCGACGCATGTGGCACAGCTTTAAAAAAGAACAAAATTGTACTGACGGTACCTTATGATGCCTTAACAAGCACTTTTTTTTTTTGCATGGTTCTTGGGTTTATTTCACACGGTTAATTTTTGGTACTCTAATAAGACTGCCAAACTCTTTTTTTTTTTTTTTTTGACAGGCAGGAGTTGGATTTATTGGTGGGCATGAATACGACGGGAGGGGTAGTGCCGAGGTTCTCGTGAGTACTGCCAAACTCTTTTAGGAGCTCAACAAAGAGTTCTAGATTTGGTCCCGTGCTGACATTTAATCTCTCTCGGTGCTCAGGAGACATGTTCGGGATGGCTTCGAACATGGAGGACACATGGGGAAGGCAGAGTCTGTGCTGAACAGTTAGACCAACTGTGTTTGCATCCCAACTCAATTACTTACTAGCTAACTCACTTCTGCCAAGTCAATCTTACCTCTCCATGTCTCTGTTTTCCCATCTGAGGAACGGGGGGAGCAGATAGTTTTGCTGGCTAGCTTAAGTTAATTACTGCCTATAATCTGCTTAGAACAGGGCCTTCTGTTAGCTATATCTCAAGGATGCCTTCTCTAAGCTCATACACTTCCTTACAAAAAGGAAAATTGCCTGCAACACAGTGCTTTTGAAAGGACTGTATGTGTTAGCAAAACCAGCTATGTAGATGGCATGACAGCATATACTCCTTCAGTTACTCGGTGAGATTGTCCAAAGACGCTATGGTTGTATGAGTGAAAACAGACAGGTTTTGCTCAGCCCGTAGGACATAGAGCTACTCAAATGGTGGCAGCATAGTCCAGACAGAGAGCTGGCCAGGTTGGCAAGGTGAGATTCAAGGAGGACAGAGATGGCTACTACGTAACACAAGGATCACTAGGTATGCTCATTGTTTTAATATTTTTTTTAAAGATTTTATTTATTTATTTGAGAGAGAGAGAATGAGAGAGAGGAAGAGGTCAGATGGAGAAGCAGACTCCCCGCTGAGGAGGGAGCCCGATGCGGGACTCGATCCAGGGACTCCAGGATCATGACCTGGGCCGAAGGCAGTTGCTTAACAACTGAGCCACCCAGGCGCCCTGTTTTAATATTTTTAAAAATTTTTTATTTTTAAGTAATCTCTACACCCAACCCGGGTCTCAGACCTACAACCCTGAGATCAAGAGTTGCAGGCTCTACCAACCGAACCAGCCAGGCACCCCTGTATGCGGGTTGTTTTAAAATGGATATGGCTCACCTTCCTCATCTGTCCACCTGCCCACCACCCATCGATCCAATTGCTACCTATTATGTCCGAGGCACACCAGGCAAGGAGCTAGGGATGAAGAGAAGAATGGGGTGCGTAACTTTCTCTCAAAAATCTTGCTGCTTCAGGGGAAGCTGACATTTACGTATTGAACTAGAAGACCAGGACTATAAAAGCTGTATTCCAAGTCTGCAAAGCTTCATAATTGCAAAAGTTGGCTAATGGGAAAAGTAACTTTTAATGAAGAACTCTTAGTTAAGATGTCTTATGTCATAAAGAAAAACATAGTATTTTGGAAGACACTTACTTTGTACAGTTTATTGCGCAGTAATTCAATATTCAGTTCATCAAGGGTATTTTCAGACATACAGTCTTGAAAGAATGGAGCTGAAATTGCCACACAAAATAAATTAATCCAAAGCATGATTAGTAACTGTAGAAAAGATTTCCTGAACATCTCACCCTGGGCTCACTCTTGACCAGAACTATGGAGTGGAGTGGCAAGCCACGGACTGAATTAAGCCACCAGTAATGATGACAGTAAGAGGGATTATTTACTAAGTATTTACTGTGTGGAAGCTATTCACAAAACACTGCGTCTATTTTATCTTACTCGATCCTCACGACACCTTGGAACTATTCACTTTATGGCTTACTTTTTGAAATTCCCCCCACTCCCTCATCTCAGAGTAGCATTTATCATTGCAGCCTTACTATGTGCTAAGCATTGAGTTGTCCTAAAACTGTGTCGTATTTAGTTTTCAAAGCTCTTTTATACTAAGATACTATTATTTTTATAATGAGGAAACTGAGGGGGAACTGCACTGCCCCATATCACCAGGTTGGGACCAGACAGAGCCTGGAGTCCAATATCCATGATTATAGACTTATTTTCTTTCCACCGCGCTCCCTTAGCATCACACATTTAACAATGGCCCTTTTTTTTTCTTTTTAAAATTTCTGTCTTCAACAGCAACTATTTTGACACATGATCAACAGTGAATGGCTATGAATTGCTACCCTTCAGTCTTCCTGACAATAACGTATATAAAATGATCCCATTAGCATTTTGAATGCTAGAACTATTATCATTGCTAAATTGTAATGAAATTAACATTTATTTCATCACTGCTTCAGGTCATTTGACAGGCACCTCTGAGCATCTCAGAAAAAT
>CM052798.1:124817487-124923450 GCA_028533885.1 Nasua narica | reverse complement strand
TAATAAATGGCATTATTATTCCAAGGATACTATTTCTATAAGAAAGTATGAACTAAGAAAAATAAATTATTATAGGCAGAAAGGTCATTATTTTACATTATTATAAGGCTAGAAAAATGTCACAGAAGAAAGATTTATAATCAGAAAAGATTTTATACTAATAAACCTTACAATCAGAATAGGCTGGGATCTCAGAAGTCATTTGACATATTATGCCAACTGCAGAAATAGGTAGGAACTCATAGTTTTTTGAAGGTAATCATTAAATTTTCAGATATTTCCAAATATTAAAAATATCTATTTTCTAGTAAAGAAAATCATGCTTCCATAGAACTCCAATACACTTGTTCTATATTAGCAAGATAGATTTTTTTTTAAGATTATTTGTTTGGTTCACCAAATTCCCTTAAAAATTATTACAAAATGGCTTTCAAAAAACATTAGAGATGTTTTTTTTTTTTTTTCTGGAAAAGAAATCTCTTGGCATAAGAGTGCTTCAAATGCCACATGGAATAGTTATAAAACATACAGGGAAATGACAGAAGTTGGGAACATAAAAAACATCCTTCTCATCTTAAAGAAAGGGAAACACAGCTTCAAAAGAGTTGAGGATTTTTTTTTTTTTAAATGGACATGAGAAATCAATAATGGCAGAACTAAGAATAGAAGAAAGATATTCTGACTCCAGGTTTTATGATTCATTCCACTATTTTAAAAGTGATTTATAAACTGTTCATAATTTTACACAAATATGAGTTTATTATTCAATTGTCCTTAGAGCTGTATTCTGAAATGGAGTTATTCTTTGGGGGAGAAAAGCCTTCTTTTTTTTCCACACCACTAGATGGCAGGTTACTGAATGGCACACAATATGGGCGGGACCTCCTATAGATCTAGAGTGGTAAATAGCATCCTTGAAAAGAGTGGTGAAATGCAAAGTCACAAAAGATAGGAAGTTGTAAAGATTTAGGTGAAAGGGATTTGCTGAGAGTGAGGTCATCATTTCCCCTACTTCACTTGGAAAGCAGTAAGAGCCACTTGCAATGACTCTTGAACCCTGAGATACAACTTGGTTTGGCGATCTCACATCTGTGTGTTGAGTAGAAAACAAGAAGTTTTGATCAAAATTACTGAGACTGATTACACAGTGCATTTTAGCATCAGAATGTTCCCACTGTAGAAGACCTTTCTGAGTACAATATAAAGAAACAAACTGAAAAGAGTTCTATACAAATATTTAAGATACTTATATAATGGGGTGCCTGGCTGGCTCAGTCCCTAGCGCAGGAGACTTGGTCTCAGGCTTAGTTAGCACTTGCCTAAAAAAATAAAAAATAAAAAATCCTGTGTGTTGAAGGGGATGTTGGTAGCACATTCCAGTGTCCTCTACACAGTGGAACTAAATATTCAATAACAAAGGAATGCTTAATTACATTGTAGAGTATGTACATGATGGAATGCTGGTCAGCCATTTAAAACTGATCCTGTAGATGGGTGCCTGGGTGGCTCAGTCGGTTAAATGTCTACTTTAGGTTCAGGTTATGATCCCAAGGTCGTGGGAATGAGCCCTGCAGTCAAGAGAGCCTGCTTCTTCCTCTACTCCCAGCTTCTGCTCTCTGTCGCTATCTTTGCCTCTCTCTCCAAATAAATAAATAAAATCTTTAAAAAAATTAATTAAATCATCCTTTAGATAAATGTATATATTTTTTTGACAAGGGAAAATAAGGAAACTGACAGGCAGAAAAAAATATTACTTTGCATTATGTACACCTTGATATTTTTAATAAATAATAAGATACAAACATGGAAATGAATGACATTTGTATACATCTTAAGTTAAAGTTGTTTCTCTCTCTCTCTCCACTCCTCTCCACCCCTGCCTCCATCCTGTGGGGGACTCATATCCTCATTTCCCTAGAGGTAAGGCATTTGGCGTCTATGAATTAACTGTTTAGATAGCCAGTTTTGCCATTTATGAGTTATAGCGCTGAGTATGGCTGTGAATTTTTTTTTTTTTTGGCCATGAATCTTTGTTTTACATTTTAATGACTTTTAAATTTGAATGTCTAAAATAATATTTTCAAATTGTGGTTTATAGACCATTTGCACTGGGTTAAAAATGCAGAATCTGAAATTTGGAAAATGGCATTCTGGAATTCACCTTTTAAACTAGCTTCCTGAGTTAATTTTAGGTACATTAAAGTTTGAGAATGATTGGTAATGGCTGGGATCAAGGGTGAGAAAAATGAGAGGAAAAATATTTGAACTAGTGAATGATTTTCAGCACTGTATTTTATTTATTAGACTTCTTGTCTGAACCATTTTTCTGGCAAATGGTTACATACTCAACACTTTATTTATTTATTTTTTTAAGATTTTATTTATTTATTTAACAGAGAGATCACAAGAAGGCAGAGAGGCAGGCAGAGGGGGGGAAGCAGGCTCCCCACTGAGCAGTGAGCCCGATGTGGGGTTCAATCCCAGGACCCTGAGATGATGATCTGAGCTGAAGGCAGAGGCTTTAAACCACTAAGCCACCCAGGCACCCCGATACTCAACACTTTAAAACGCACAAACATATAAGGACAAACCAATGATGTAATTTTAATAACCTGAGATCTTCCCACCAGCCACTCCTGCAATTTACTACTTCATTAAAGCACCAGCATGATTTGGAAATTGAAGTGAATAAACCAAGAAAGAATGTCTTGAAAAGCAACACAAAACAGCATTTCAGAAGTAAAGCTTTATATAGTGGAGGAATAAAATCTGGACTTAAACATTCTCTCCTATAACTGAAGCCAAACAGCACCTGACACATTTGGACACCAGAAGGGTTGATAATAGAGTGAAGAAAATTAGTCTTGAAAGCTTTCACAGCTGGCTTCAGCTTGACCACGGGCTCCTCTTGGGTAGAAGGGCTTTGTCCTACATTCTGAGAGTAATGTTTGGAAGGAAACTGTGACTTCCAATTTCAATCCACAGCAGGTTTCTCCAAAATGCTGGCGTGAAAACATTGGTCACAGACTGACAGTTGGAGAGAAAAGTATTGCCAAGAATGCATTGGACAGTGTTCTAGGAAGAGAAAGCTATTTCCCTGGAGAGAAAGCCTTGTGTGAGAATTTTATCTTGTACCTGTGGAAATGCCTACAAACCACAAGTCAATCAAGAACCAAGGTTCCTTTTTTTTAAAGATTTTATTTATCTATTTATTTATTTATTTATTTATTTATTTATTTGACAGAGAGAGAGAGAGAGATCACAAGTAGGCAGAGAGGCAGGCGGGGAGAGAGGGAGAAGCAGGCTCCCCGCCAAGCAGAGAGCCCGATGTGGGGCTCGATCCCAGGACCCTGAGATCATGACCTGAGCCGAAGGCAGAGGCTTTAACCCATGGAGCCAACCAGGCGCCCCTGCATTCTTTTTAAAAATTTTATTTATTATAGAGATCGAGAGCATAAGCGGGGAAGCATCAGACGAGGAGGGAGAAACAGACTCCACATTGAGCAGGGAGCCCGATTTGGGGGACCATCCCAGGACCCTGAGATCATGATCTGAGCCGAAGGCAGAAGCTTAACCGACTGAGCCATGCAGGTTCCCCTCAGAATTACATTCTGATGGGAGGTTAAAGTGTTTGAATTGGAAGTGTAGGGGTAAACGTGCATTCTTTTTTTTTTTTTTTTCATAAAAGAAGAATACGGAGCTAGAATCTAGACTGCAGGGATGGAAAATCACAAAATGTCCTGCTCTGCTGAGATGCCACGGGTAGTCGTTTATCCCCTTTGTATTTCCATTCTCCTCTTAAATACCTTCGATCCTTTTTGAAATTTTTATATCTCTATCTCCTAGCAACTGCACATTTTCCTTGCAAGGGGTTTTATCTGAAATCACATGTATTTGTAGTTCTCTCAACTTAATTTTTTATATTTCGGTAGTTAGACTCAGACCTTTGAAAAGTTCATAAAATGAAGTCCCTAGAGAAACGCAACAGATGTGGATATAAGGGGGGCTTGGGTGGCTCAGTTGGTTAAGTGTCTGCCTTCAGCTTAGGTCGTGATCTTGGGGTCCTGGGATCAAGCCCCATGTCAGATTCCCTGCTCAGTGGAGAGTCTGCTTCTCTCTCCCGTGAGCCCTCTGCCCCTCCCCCAGCTCGTGCTTGCTCTCTCTCCTCTCTCCCTCTCAAGTAAATAAATAAAAAATCTTTTTTAAAAAAGAAGTGAATACAAAGGACTTGCTATGGCAAAATCAAAGCACTTGATTACAAAGTTATGGCTATAAATGTATTTTAAAATGTATAAACATACAGATGTGCATACATTCATATTGATTCAGTCTGATAATATTTTTAATGTCTGTTGGCTACAAACTGAATCAACATGAATTTATGGAGATCTTCCTTTTATTTCAACAACTGGATGGATGCAGTGGTCTGGTTATCTAGTTATGATTAGACTTGAGCACATGAAAGATCACAGAAACCCAGGCTTGAAAGAGGTTTGAATATTCATCAAGTTCAATCACGTCAAATATTCTCTTCCCCAACAAGGCCAAGTGCTTACAAGACTACTTCACTCTAGTGAGAGAAAGAGCCTACAATTTCATCTCTAGTTATCTTTGACTTTCAAAATTCTTCTTTATAATGAAGTTTCCCCTCTCTGGTCTGAGTTCTACCTCTGAGGAAGCCAGTTTTCAAGATGGCCCCTCAAATGCCCACTTCCTGGTCGTCGTAGCCTTGCACGGCTCCTGCCCACGTGGGGACAGAGTTGCTGTGTGACTAAGAACAGATGGCAAAGGTGATGGGATGTCACTTCTGAGATGGAGTTATACAAGACAACAGCTTCTGTTTCGAGCACTTTCTTCCTCCTTCACTCGTGGGTGCTCACTTGTTCTTTTTCCCTGTTGTGGGGGAAGCTGTCTGCTGTGTGGAGAAGACTTTCAGGCAACCTGTGGAGAAGTGCATATGATGAGGCTCTTTGTCCAACAACCAGCAGGGAACTGGGACCTGCTAACAGTTACAGACGTAAAATTGGAAGGACACTCAGGCTCAGTCTAGCCATGAAATGCCTGCAGCCTCGTTAGACAGCGTGACGGTAACTTCCTGAGACCCTGAGCCAGACGCACCCAGCTAGGGTGCACGCCTCCTGATGCCTCATCTTCAGAACTGGGAGAAAATAAATGCTTGTTGTCTGAAAGCTGCTAAATTTGGGGGAAATTTGTTACATAATAATAGATTACTAATATTCTTTGAAGTCATTTACTTATATTTGTTTTTAATGTAACATATAGTAATTATATATAATATATAACAAAAATGATATGTATTGAACATCTATACTCTTCCAGGCACTGCTCTAAGTGCTTTACATGAATTAAGTTGTTCACAACAACCCTATGACATTTACATTTTTATTATTTCAGGTTCCTAGATGAGAAAAATTGTGGGGGGTGCCCAGAAGGTTAAGTAACCTTCCTAAGGTCATAGGGCTGGTAGCGAGTGTCACTGGGACTTAAACATGGGAGTTCTATTTTCTGAGCCAAGCTCTCAGGAGGTCGCATCAAACTGTAGGCTGGGGCTTTAGCCATCTCAAGGCTCAGTGGGGATTGGAGAATCTGTTCCCAAGTTCACTCACATAGTTGTCAGCAGGCCCAATTCCTTACTGTTTATTAGCCAGAGGCTTCCTTCCTTACCACAGGAATTTATCTCGTTAGTGAGTTTAAAAATGAGATCACACCATATAAGGCTTTCTTTTTTCTACCCACCAACATATTGTAAATATTTTTCGAAATAACTAAACATTTAAAAATTTTTTTTAAAAGATTTTATTTATTTATTTGACAGAGAGAGAGAGAGAGAGATCACAGGTAGGCAGAGAGGCAGGCAGAGGGAGAGGGGGAAGCAGGCTCCCACTGAGCAGAGAGCTGGATGTGAGGCTCGATCCCAGGACCCCAAGACCACGACCCGAGCCAAAGGCAGAGGCTTTAACCCACTGAGCCACCCAGGCGCCCCATAACTAAACATTTCTAACCATCCTTTTTTAAAGGCTTTGGATTGAAATCGCCACCTTGAAAAGACAGAATTTCTTTAGGTGAATCGGCTAAAATGCTGAGCTTTCCCACTTTAACTGATGCACTAAAACAGGGAAACTTCATTCACCTTGACGTCTGTCCACTTCTTTGGTTCGCTATTATAAAAAAAGTGAAATTTGTGTTTTTACTTGACAGCAGAGCTCTTACCTACAGTATAGTACTATATGTGCTAATAATTTGGCTTCTTTTTTGTAATTATAAGATAAAGAATGTTTAAGACTTGAAATTCTACGAAAGCTAAGTACTCTTTATTTAGTGCCCAATGCAGAGATATGCAAGTTAACCTGAATAATTAACTACTGTGGTGAAGAAAAAACATTTTCAGTCATTGAAAAATTCTTCCTGATTTGTCCAGATTATGGTCTTTTTTTTTTCTTCTTTCTTTTTTGGTGAGGTGTGCTGAGAGTGAGAAATAGTCTGCCAAGGGGAGCTGGAAGTTTTCTCCCGTCTCTGACTTTCACACAAAGGCATCCTACTTAGAGACTCTTGTATGATTTGTTCATGGGAACAAAGCTCAGCGAGCAGCTTTGTGCTCTTGCTTGCATGCAGCGGCGTTGCTGGGTATGTGAAATTGGCTTAAAAGAGCCCCATGCAAGTTGTCATTACAAACACAAATCCTACACCTTGGGAAAAAGGAAGTCAATCAGACCAGCACCTTCAAACTGATGTTTCAGGAGTGAGATCACTTTAGGGAAAATGGATCCCAGCAGGAGGGTTCTAAAGAGAAGTAAGACTGGAAAAATAACCACAGCCAAATTGCAGCTATTCTAGGAGGATCTAATTCCAAATGAAACAAATTCTTCTTGTCACCTGTTTAAAATGTATTTTGGTTATATATATATTTTGGTTGTTTTGGTTATACATATAGTTTGGTTATACATATATTTTGGTTATATATATTTTTGGTGTCTTATATATATAGGTTATATATATATTGGTTATATATATTGATTATATATATTGGTTATATATTGATTGTATATGGGTTATAAATATATATATTGATTATATGTATATTTTTGGTTATATATATTTTGGTTATACATACATATTATTTTTAAGATATGGGAGGCCATAGAATTGTAGGACTTCCCAGTGTTTCCACTCCTTGTGATATCCCTAATTTCTTGTTTTGCTCTTCTTTACTGAAGTGTACCAAAGATTGACCATAGACTAGAATGCAAAATGTTTAAAATTTTTTTCATGTTTTCCACCAATCTTGCTCGTGTAAGAGTTAAATGAATTCTCTCTAACTGATAATCTGAGTTTTTAATGGGTTTTGATTTGACGTAATTCCTTACATGCTCTTAGTGGAATACTCTTTAAGAGTTGGATTATAACTGTATAGCTTTCACAGGTCAAGTTACCTAAATTTATTTATGAAGTATAAGCCAGAGTACTATTTTAGGATGTTCCAATGGGTTCAGAATCTGTATTGCCCAGAATGATTTTTAAGATTTATCCTCATTTTTTAGGACTTAACTTCTCTGATTAAAAAAAAAAAATACCAAAAAAAACTAGTTATAGGATGGAACTTGGCACAGAGTGATTGGAGCAATATATTACATATGGTTATGACCGTTATGGCTGACCATTTCATAAGATTTTGTGACTTTTGGGCAATGAGTGAAGGTGAGAATTGAGGTAAGGTTTTTTCCTTCAGAAGCTGGAGGTTTAATTCATTTAATACTCTTTTTTTTTTTTAAGATTTTATCTATTTATTTGACAGAGAGAGACATCACAAGTAGGCGGAGAGGCAGGCAGAGAGAAAGGGGGAGAAGCAGGCTCCCCTCTGAGCGGAGAGCCCGATGCAGAACTCAATCCCAGGACCCTGAGATCATGACCCGGGCAGAAGGCAGAGGCTTTAACCCACTGAGCCATCCAGGCGCCCCTCATTTAATACTCTTCAGAAAACACCACTGGAGTCAAGTTTAGCCCAGAAACAGGCTGAACACCACTTCCATGTATTCAGCTGGTATGAGTGTTATAGGAAGCCACTCGTAGGCACGAAACACTTGATGTAAAAATAAAAATTCATTTAAAACTGGTCTTAAGTCTAAAGCTCATTTTAACAATTTTATTACTTCCACTAAGATAAAATATATAGCTTAAGTAACTACAAATAGTTAATTAATGTATACTTAGCATGTATCCCAAGCAGTGTTTGAAAGGTCTCCCAAATAATGCAGCAATTATGCACGATAAAGAGAAATACACGTGGGAGATTGTGTAGTAGGGCGTGACTCCACACGTTACTTTAGCTATCACCCTTTCTCGAGGGTTACTTAGGCTAAAAGAACTTGCTTATGATGTGACTTTAACATTTAAACATTTCAAAACTCGTTGAAAGCTTGAAAAGCAACAGTTTTGAATGCATTAAGTAGTTAAATTTTTCTCCAGACACAAGATTTATTTTACTAATAACACTTCTAGTTAATAGCTGGTGCTTTCCCCAAAGAGAAGTCATCAATGGTTTCTATTACTGTTTTCACCTTTTTTTTTTTTTTTACTGTTTTCATTTTAAAAGGCTTTAAAATCAGTGACCGTATTAGCCGATTTTCAAGGAATGTGGCTCAGGCTTAGTGAGAGGCTCTTGACAAAGCTTTTCCTGCTCTGCAGTCAGCTGCAGCCAGGACACCAGAGCTCAGAGCTCTGCCTGCACGGGCGCCTGGAGGACCTGGAGACACTGGGGGGCTCTCTCCTAACAACCGATTCCTTCCCAGCTGCCCAGGTTCAGGATTTAGCGTGGATGCGTCCTAGTTGCTGGGCCACATGTATCCAAACGACCCCTACGCTAGGACCCTCTGAGTAACAAACATTGTTCTTGACATTTTACTTCGGTCCTTTTGTCCTCCCCTTTTATTCTTTTCCATTTGCTTTATATTGTTTACTCTGCGAATTATTTCAAAAGCTTGAGCCACCAGCACCAGCTTAAAACCAATCTTCTCTCTTGGTTTCCTAGTACTCAGAGGATTCTGAGGGTTCTTTATCAAGAAAAGTTCATTATTTGGTAGTTCAGCTCCCTTTGTAGGAGAGGCTCACTTTTTTCTCAGCGACTCTCAGGTCATAGTTCAAATTTTCCTTCAAAATACAGTTATTCTGGGAAAATCCATGACTAACCGAGTCATCACAGATATTGTGTTAAATCAAACTAAAAATTAAACGAATTTATAAAGGAAATGGCACAACTGAAAGAGCACCACCCTGGACGTTTGGAGACTGGGCTCCAGTTTTGGTTCTACAACTTGCTAGAGGTGCCTGATCTTGATTTGCTTGGTCTTGACTGAATTTCACTTTCCACACATCATTTACTTAAAATTTAGCAGTGTAAACTATATATAATCAATATATTGATATCTAATCAATACACAAAATACCATTTATCAAAAAGAAATATTTATCAGATATATAAAATTGCATATCACACGTATATGGATAATTATGAATGCAAAGATGAACTATATAAAACAAGATTATATAGTATAATTATAATTAATAATATAACAATTATTATATATTACATGATAATAAGATTACATAATCTATACATAATAGGTAAAGAGACTATATAATTTTCTTCTTATTACTTTTATGTATTTTATTCTTGTATTTGCACAGCATGTTGGGCTGGGTTCTCGACACCTGTTTTTCTCCCAGTCTTTCTTTTTTTTTTTTTAAGATATTTATTTATTTATTTATTTATTAGGAAAGAGAGAGAGTGAGAGAGAGCATGAGAAGGGAGAAGGTCAGAGTGAGAAGCGGACTCCCCATGAAGCTCGGAGCCCGATGTAGGACTCGATCCTGGGACTCCGGGATCATGACCTGAGCCGAAGGCAGTTGGCTAACCAACTGAGCCACCCAGGTGCCCTCTCCCAGTCTTTCTATTTCAGTTGAATCATCCAGAGGGAAGGCTCTTCCAGCTGTAGGAGATTTAGTGGAGTACCAGAAACAGATGAGTGTGTTTAATTAATGCAATAGAGTACAATAATATTACATATGTCCAATATTATAAGCTCTTTGAGTTTCAGATATATATATTTAATGTTCCTGTCATCTAGGTATGAGCTCAGCCTTGGAGACATAAAGATTCTTTATGATTGGATGATGAAGGAGATGATATGATATCCTTCATTGGCTCATATAATTTTTTTATGTTCACATCTTCAGTGAGAAAACTAAGACCCAGAGAATTAAGCCGAGGCAGGAGAGACTCCTGCCTTTTCCTCTGTCCGCTTTGCTTTTACCCACGTCAAACTCTATGCAAGGTAAGTGGTTAGTGACCATCTAGGTGGCCTTGTGGCAGCGGGATCCTTTGAAAGTTATTTTCCTAACAAAGATCCACAGTGGGGTTTCTTTGCAATCTGGCCCTGGGGGCGGATCTGCTTTGTCCTGCGCGCCTCTCCTCCCCCCTCCACTCCCTGAAGCTCCGGGGCGGGGCGGGGGGGTGGGCGGGAAGCTCAGCCCCACCTACAGTTCCTTGCCCCTGGGCCCCTCTCCAGAGCGCTGGAGGCATGGGCTGCGGTGTGAGCACCAAGGTGGTCCCAGGGTCGCCTGTGCTGGCCCCGGTCAAGCAGGAGAGTCAAGGCCAGGGCAACTCCAGAGGCATAGGACCCGGGCCCGAGGCAGTATCCGAGGCGGCTCGGAAGATGCAGGTGGCCCACTTCCGCGCCAGGTTCGACCCCCGTGTCCTTGCCAGGTAAAGCTCCAGGTGAAGCAGTGGCAGAGGGGCTGGCCTGGGACTGGGTTGAGGAAGATAAACCAAGCATCCATCAAGATGGCCTTAATGTTCCCCCCAGCTTGATTAAACTTAGACAGCCTTCTTTCAGATGGCAGGCCCCTGATGTCCCTAAATTCTTTCTCTGCCTCTTTGAGATTTAAGTCTTCTACAACCCAGAAATGTCTTTTCTCCAGGACTAGGGCACAATCCCTTTGAAATGTAATTAGGAGGCCACTTTCTCCCAGTCTCTGTGGGAAGGCAGGAGCCCAGCTTCCCTAAGCACTAATTAGCAAACACAGGTGGCCTAGTCATGTGTACCAATCTCCCCCCACCACCCCCAAGGTCCTCTTTTCTACTAGCATGCCCAGTGCTGAAAAGTCAGTCTCTCTCCTCTACTGTGATAGTTTTGACTCCAGTGGTAATAGCCTGGAATAAAGTCTTTTTCACTGTTTTTAACAAGTGTTGGGACAAATTCTCTTTGATACCTCTGAGCAGGGAGAACAGAAGATTGGGAAAATTCTAGACTGAAAGTAGAGGAGGAACAGGAGCAAGGAAGGGGAGGGAATCCCTGACCTCAGAGCTGGGGAAGGAGGAAGGCCTCCCAACCCTTCAGGGCTGATGGGGGCCTTGCCACAGATATGTTGGGGCTTGGTCCAAACAGGCCTGTTTGTGAAGGATCTTTACCACATTCTGGGAAAGGAGACCATAAATCACGGAATAGAAACAAGTCTTTGAATCAGCCAGACTTGTGATCCACTCTTGGGTCTTTTATCATGTGTCATTGAGAATGTTCCTTAGCCTTTCCCTTCCTCAGTTTTTGCCTCAGTAAAGTGGAAATAATAATAATATCTACCACATACAAATGTTGTGAGGATAATTTAATATATGCAAAATGTGGTGCATAATGCATGACACAAGTCTGTATTGAGATATTAGTACAGTATTTAGTATTGTCTTCATAAGGCACACTTAAGACCTAGCTGACTCCCTGTAGGAAATGAGCGAGGATGACAGGTTGGTTGGACCTGAAAACTAACTTTCTCAGAACTTACCCTGTTGGACATAAAGAGGAAGGAAATCATGAAATCCTCTTCCATTCTGCAGGACTTGGTGGGAAAACAGTGGTGGGTGGCTCATTTGGCTTCTCAGGGACATTTCTAGCTCTCAAATGATATGCTTACTTTATTGCAGTGCTGTGAACAGAGTCTGTGCAGAGCCACTTCCCAGCCTACTTGGGAACTTCTAATACAAGGAAACTTTTTGGATTAGTCCAGTAGCTGCTAAGCTCAGAGACAAAGTTGGCTGATCCAATTGAACTTGAATCAGAATGGACATGGTATCTTATCATGACTGAATTGGTTAGATGGCATCTCTGGTCATCCGTAGGCAGAGAACGGAGGCTGCTGTGTATACAGTCTTATCCACCTACTCTCAGAATCTCCATCTGCAGGGTAGTCCCAGTCCTTCAGAGTGTGAAGGGGTCATAGAGGTGGAGGGGCAAAGCATTGTAAGGGCCCTAGTGACTAACTCAAGGCCCCTTACCTGATGAGGAATTAAGCACCCAAAGATTGACTTGTCAAGTTAGTGACAGAATTGAATCTAGAATACAGTTGTCTTTCCTCTGCGTTGTGATCCACTTATCACTCTTGCAGAATAGAGACAATAGAATTTAAATCCGACTATATGCACTTTCTCAATTGTTTCTTTCAAATAGTCTGTGATATTACTATTGTTTCTGGGTTTCGTTTTTTCATACATGTTCAAAAAATTCCCAGTTTGTAGCAGCTGAAGTTAAAGTAATAATTTCTAATTTATTTTTATTTTTTTGAAGATTTTATTTATTTATTTGACAGAGAGAGATCACAAGTAGGCAGAGAGGCAGGCAGAGAGGAGGAAGCAGGCTCCCTGCTGAGCAGAGAGCCCCATGCGGGGCTCAATCCCAGGACCCTGAGATCATGACCTGAGCTGAAGGCAGAGACTTAAACCCACTGAGCCGCTCAGGCATCCCTAAAGTAATAATTTCAATTTTGAGGATGATGTAAGATTGCACCACCTACAAAATTAACGTTGAGGCTGCTTTGCTCGGCGGTGGGTAGGAGTGGAGGAGTGGAAGGAAAGGAATGGCATGGCCTTGTAAATGCCTTCTCCAATGCTTGATTTGATCCTTAATATTTTCAAAATACATGTGATCATTTGGAAATAATATGTATTCAATGAATGATTCTTTCATTCAACATTTATTGCTGAACCTTCTGTGCCAGGCGCTGCAGAAGATGTAGCCACTCAAATCATAAAAATAGTCGCCATCCATGGTCATCACAGGATCACAAGCAAGGCTGCAGTTACAGGAATTTGTTACGGGACATTGGTTATTCAGTCTGAAACTATTTCCACTACCCTACGTTTTGCCTTGAAGCCTACTGTTCCCTTCACTGCCAAATTACTAGCATTTTTTTTTCAAGTGTTTGGTATATGAAGGCCCCTTAGCAGTATTGAATAAAGCTACTTTTCTTTAAACAAAAGAGTGTAGTTCCTCAGAGATGGTAATTCATCTGATATCTGATGATTAATTCCTGGAACAAAAGAATTTGCCTGCAGTTTTGAACTCGTAATGATGAATTAGTATTTGCAAAGTGCTTTCATAGCCGTTAAAGGTAAATGTAAATTTTGGTTGGTCTGCAAAGTAATAGAATTTGAAATGCCTCTGATTATCTTCAAAATCAGTCTGAAAGTACATGTGAATAAAAAAGCAAAGTTGGAAAGAGGAGAGGCGACAGAATCTATTTAAGATGAGTAAATTGCTATCTGTTTTGATAAAGTAATTGGCCAGAAAATTAAATGCACTGCGTAGAACAAAGCTGTTTTCTGAGCTGGTACAGCCAAATGCCACTTTTATTCAGGAAGCATAGGAATATAAGGAACAGATAGGTAGGGGGGAAAATTACTGGAAGAATAAACTCAGCAAAAAGAAGTAAGGCTATTTTGAGCACAGACTGATATTTGCATTTGAATCTCTGAAAGCATTACCTTTCCCTACATACTCCCAGAGCATGGTCCATTCACTGGCATCTTTTCCCGGGAGAGGTTTTAATAAAGCGGAAGAGCAGCAAATTACACTGAAAGTAAGGCGACCTGGGTTCTCATCCTTACTCTGGAATTTAAACAACCGATCTGCTAACCTGATCTTGAAATTTCTTCATTTGTAAAATGAGGGGTTGGAGTAAGTCATTCTCTAATGTTCTTTCCAACTGTAAAATCATGATTCTAAGTGGAGCACTTTCTCAACATTGCTTAAATAGAGGGTTGAACTTGATAGAATTCTCCAATTGACATAGACGTTTACACAGATAATTCAAGTTTCAGACCAGCAGTCTTCGAAATTCTCTTGGCCTTTCCCAGAGAGAGAGAGAGAGAGAGAGAGGGAGAGAATAACTTTATGCATTAGCATATATCCCATGTTAAAATTCTGTTTCTTGTGTAGAAATTGCAAGTGCAGGGGGTTAGCTGGGAGGCATCTGTGGCTGGAACAGTCCCCGCCTGATGTGTTTACTTTATCAGCGCTCGTCTATCAAGGTGCTACTGGGGACGAGTTAGGGCATGGGCACTCACTAGGTGAAACACCTTTGAAGGGGTTGGATTTAAATCCTATCCATTTCAACCACAATCTGTGTGACCTTGGGAAATCACTTAATTTTTGTTATTCTTAATTTCCTTATCTGAAAAAGGGGGGACAGTATTATGTTAGCCAATAGGGATATCGTAAAAAGAATTTTTTTCAAAAAATAAATTTTCTGGCACACATTAAATGTATAATAAATGGTAGTTGCTGTTATTAAGACTGTTGTCTTGGGGCGCCTGGGTGGCTCAGTGGGTTAAAGCCTCTGCCTTTGGCTCAGGTCATGATCTCAGGTCCTGGGATCGAGCCCCGCATCGGGCTCTCTGCTCAGTAGGGAGCCTGCTTCCCCCTCTCTCTCTCTGCCTGCCTCTCTGCCTACTTGTGATCTCTCTCTCTCTCTGTCCAATATAGAAATAAAAATCTTAAAAAAAAAAAGACTGTTGTCTTAATAGTTATCTTTCCATCAACTGATTACTTTTGTTATCACTTATCTCCATTTCAAAGAAGAATCTGGGGAGGCTTTCAAAAATAAGAAATACAATTAAGCAACAATGAGCAAAGGAGTTGGATGGGGGGATGTAAAGATGAAAAGAGATGATATAAAGCACCAACTTAGGTAATTTTAAGAATCTTCACTTCAGAGGATAATAGATTTGGCTTTTCTTCCCGATAGATACGACATCAAGGCGCTAATTGGGACAGGCAGTTTCAGCAAGGTCGTCAGGGTGGAGCAGAAGACCACCAAGAAACCTTTTGCAATAAAAGTGGTGGAAACCAGAGTAAGGGAAGGCCAGGAAGCATGTAAATCGGAGCTCACCATCCTGAGGCGGGTTAGACACCGCTACATTGTTCAGCTTGTGGAGATCTTCGAGGCCCCGGATCGAGTTTACATGGTGATGGAGTTGGCTACGGGAGGAGAGCTCTTGGACCGACTCATGACTCAGGGCTCCTTTACAGAGCAGGATGCTGTCAGAATTCTCCAGATGGTTGCTGATGGCATCAGGTATCTGCATGCATTGCGAATAACCCACAGGGACCTAAAACCTGAAAATCTCTTATATTATCATCCAGGTGCTGAGTCGAAAATTTTAATCACAGATTTTGGTTTGGCACACTCTGGGAACAAAAGTGGAGACTGGACCATGAGGACACTCTGTGGGACCCCAGAGTACATAGCCCCCGAGATTTTGCTAAGGAAACCATACACCAGTGCAGTGGACATGTGGGCTCTTGGCGTAATCACATATGTTTTACTTAGCGGCATCCTGCCTTTTGATGATGAAAGCCATACAAGACTTTACAGGAAGATTCTGAAGGGCAAATATAATTACACAGGAGAGGTAAGAAATAATTTTACTCCTATCGAGTTAGC
This sequence comes from Nasua narica, assembly GCA_028533885.1. Classification (NCBI taxonomy): domain Eukaryota; kingdom Metazoa; phylum Chordata; class Mammalia; order Carnivora; family Procyonidae; genus Nasua; species Nasua narica. The sequence continues at coordinate 124,907,661 of CM052798.1, read as the reverse complement.
CTAGTATAGTTTCTCAACCTCAGCACTATTGACATTTAGTTGACATTTAGGGCTGGATGAGTCTTTTTTTTTTAAACTTTGAACAAAAATAAGATTTAGTAATTTATTACTCACAAGTTCTGGAGGGTACATGGCATGCCCAGAGCCACACAGTGAGGTTGGTGAGGTTGTATAGGGGGCAGGAGAGACAGGGTTGGATGATTTTTTACTGGGGGGGGGGGGCGGTGAGGAGGAAGGAAGGGGATGGGAGTGAGGCTTTCCTGTGCATTGCAGGATATTTAGCAGCATTTGTGGCCTCTACTCCACCCTCCATACACTAATGGCAGATACTGGTTGGTACTGGATATCTAGTAAATACACTAGATTCAACAGCTTCCTCAAGTTGTGACAACAAAAATTGTCTCCAGACATTGTTAAATGTCCCCTGAGGGGCAGAGTCACCCCTGGCTGAGAGCCATTGGTCTCAAGGTAGCAAGAGTCACTGAATTGTCTGTGGTTAGCACATGACATTGATAATTAAGTAGACAAGTGAGTTTGTAGTTTTTCTTTCATTAGCTTAGTAGACTAATGTGTACTCAGAATCTCAGCATGATGCTTGGGTATTTGGTGAGAGATTTTCTGCCTTGAGTCTCGATAATCCAAGCCCTTTTTGTAATATAATGTTTCCTCAGTGAAATGTTTAACCTTATAGCTTGTGTAAAATATTTATCCACTGTTTAAACTTGGAACTCCCAGTGTTTATGAATGTGTTCACTTCCTGTTGTTTTTGGGTAGAGAAATAAAGTTGTCGATGCTTGTGTGTAGGAAGCCTGACAAAAGAGGAAATTCATTTCATGGTCAGCAAGTGATCAAATATATGTTCAACTATGAAAGAGTTCTTTTTCTCATGAAGAAAAATATTGATAGTTTGATTATAATTATAATTAATTGAAATCAATAATATATATACAATGGAATACTACTTGGCCATCAAAAAATAAAATTTTGCCATTTGCAACCACTTGGATGGAACTAGAGGGTATTAGGCTAAGCAAAATAAGTCAATTGGAAAAGAACAATTATCATATGATCTCACTGATATGTAGAATTTAAGAAACAAAACAGAGGACCATAGAGGAGGAGAGAAAAAATAAAACAAGATGAAATCAGAGGTAGACAAATGATAAGACTCTTAATCATATATAAGTCACATCTTCGTTATCCTTTCATCTGTTGATGAACATCTGGGCTCTGCATAACTTGGTTATTGTGTACATTGCTGCTAAAAATGTTGGGGTACAGATGCCCCTTCGGATTACTACATTTGTATCTTTGAGGAGTAAGGTGGCTTTTAGATAACTAATATGTTCAGTTACTAAATTTATTAGATTCATTCTGGAATGTTAGGGTGGTTTGGAAGGGTACATTTACTCCACTCACTGGGCTTTGCAGAGTAGGAGTAGGAGTTCCCCCTTTCTGGGGTAAACTTGCTTTCTGGGGGAAACTTTGCTTCCTATAATACCTGAGAGGTAACTAGGCTAGAAAGACACAGCACATGGTGAAGAAAAAAGAAACCCTGTCTACTGTGTGAAGGAGGCCTTTACTTATCTTTTTGATTACCAATACCATCATGATGGCTTTCAGCTTGGTGGTAGGGCTCTGCCACCAATACCATCATGATGGTTTTCAGCAGGGCTGGAGAGAGTAAGTAAAAGACTCATCCATCATTTCTCCCAGAGACTGTTGGAAAGCATCCTTGAGTGGTCTCCACCCTCCTTCTTGTCTGGCCTTCCTCCAGCCAGGAATCAAGCTTAGCTCTGGGAATACCTACATGAAAATTCTCAGTGTCCCTGCTCTGTGGGCTCAAGTGATCTTGTCTGAGAGACCAGGTCTTCTCCTTCTCCTTCTCCTCCTTCCTCTCCTTCTCCTGCTTCTCTTCCTCCTCCTCTCCTCCTTCTTCTGATTTCTTTATTTATTTGAATGAGAGAGAGAGAGCCAACAGGGGTGAGAGGCCAAGGGAGACAGAGAATCTCAAGCAGACTCCCTGCTGAGTGTGGAGCCTGATGCAGGGTTCAGTCTCACACCCCTGAGATCGTGATCTGAGCCAAAATCAAGAGTCACATGCTTAAGCCACCCAGGCGAGAGACTTGGTCTCTCTCTCAGGCGAGAGACCAAGTATTCTTATATATCTCTTCAAATGTAAGTGCTTTGATACATGTAGGAACAAAGGTGCCAAGTCCATGGAACAAGGGAAGAAAGCCTCTTACTGCTTAGGAAATTTGGGTCAGATTTCGTGAAGGAGAGGACATTTATGCTGTGCCTTGGAAGAGGGGTTAGAGTTTCTGAAAGGGAGATTGGCACATTCCAAGTAGAACATATGCAAAAGCACATAAAAGGGAATATGTTGCTTAGTAGTAAAAAACAAGAATTTTAGAACATTGTGTGTAGGTGAGTATATATTTGTGTGGGTATTTTGTAAAGTAGTGTAGTGTCGTGGTTAAGAGCACAATCTGGAGCAAAGCTGGTTGGATCCTTTCCCAGCTCTGCCACTTACTAACTGTGTAACCCTGGGCATGTTTCTTAATTTCTCTGTACTCAGTTCCTCCATTTGTGAAATAGTAATAATGATAGTTTTTACCTAACATGGTCATTGTGAAGATCAAATGAGCTAAAGGATGTCACGTGCTTAGAATAGTTTCACATACTAACACATAGCGCTATGTATGTGTTAGCTCTTTCTGTTACTATTACTATTGATGTGGGAAACAGTGGGACTACAAGTTTGAATTTTGCTTAAATAACTATTATATATGAGATATATAAACATATATATATAAATATATATATTACAGTGCCAAGTATACCTTTTTCATCTTTTAAATGGAATAGTGAAAAAAGCGAGGTTTTAACATTTTAATGCTAGTGAAAATTACACATTCTGGCCAATGAGTTGGAAATCATATATTACTGTCTAATTATATTGCACTATACCACAGTAATCTTTTTTTTTAAAGATTCTATTTATTTATTTGACAGAGAGAGAGATCACAAGTAGGCAGAGAGGCAGGCAGAGAGAGTGGGGGAGGCAGGCTCCCCGCTGAGCAAAGAGCCTGATGCGGGGCTTCATGTGGGGCTCGATCCCAGAACCTGGAGACCATGACCTGAGCCGAAGGCAGAGGCTTTAACCCACTGAGCCACCCAGGAGCCCCAGTAATCTTTTTTGATGTAAAAAAAATTGATAATAAAATGAGTCTTATAGCCATATTAGCTAGCTGGCAAAGATAAACACTGGTATTAAAAACATATTTTTTAAAAATCCCACATGGAAAAAAAAATAAATGAAAAAAAAATCCCACATGGATATTGATAGAAAATGGTCTGCATGTGCTTAGATTCACCTGTGATTGCTATACTGGTAGGAAAAAGTTTATTGATACACTCCCTTACAAGTAACAGATCTGATGGATTTTACTTACAAGCCATGACCCCAATTTTCTTTCTATGTCCTCATCTCCATTAATTTCTCTTATTTTTTCTTTGCTATATTTCTTTTCCATTCAGGTTATTAAGTAAGAAAAAGGGAAAGGAGAGCAGAAGATCTGGCTCCTTAATTCCCTTTTATTCTCTTTCCATCATGACTAGAATTTCAATAATGAAATGAATCACATTTCAGTTAGGTCGTAATTCTTGTAATTTGGTTCCCATTCCCGTGATTTAGTTCTTAAAAACTTAATGCTCACAAAAATGTGATGCTCAACTTTTTTTTTTTTGGTGGGGGGTGCTCAACTTTTTAAGTGATATTTTTATTTTAAAGATTTTGCAGAAAATAATTTTAATGGTTATAAAATCTCTCATAATGTATTTCATTTTCTGCTTAGCACTTTCTTCATCTCTTCTCTGACTTAAATTGTACAGGTATATACTTTCTGACCTTTAACTCAATTACATTGAGTGTTTCTTGGAATTGAGACCATGTGCATTTCACTTTGGCTATGTAGATGTTACCTTTGTTATAAGGAATAGTGATTAGAGTGGAAAGTAGTTATCTGTTTTCTTATGTTACACTTTTTGACCTTGATATCATCAGTGGAATTCATAGAGTTGAGGAGAAAAGAACTATTCAGTAAAGTTTTTGCTAACTGAGAAATATCTGATTTTAATGCTATGCTTATGTTGCTTTTGTTCTGGCTTATGTGGTTTATAATTGGAACTAGTTCTAATATATATTATATATGGAAGAACATATTACATATGGTAGGTTTCAAAGGCCAATTCAATTTTTCATTGCTCTTATGTTCTTCTTCTTCTACTACTTTTTATTTGTTAATTTTTTTTGAGGAAAATTGAACATAACTCTTTTTAACCTCATTTTGAAATATGATAGCTGTGCAAACAAATTAGGCTTTGTCCAATTCTCTTTAAATTTCACTGTTTTCCTTATAAGAAAAACTGGAAGCGTCACTTCTCTCACGTCAAGAACTCCTTAATCACAAAAATATTCTCTTTATGAGCCTGGTATAGGATTAATTGGTTCTTTTTCCATTTTTTAATTTGATGTTACCTGTAATAAACTTGTAAAAATCTCCTACCTTTTCCCGGTGTTTACGAATGCCCCAACAGATATAGCATTCTGACATAATTACCTTTTCTTTGAATAGTTTCAGCTTTGGCAAAGAGAAAACAATTTAAAGTCTGCTCTTAGATTGGGAAGAGAACATTTTAAATTTTAAATATTTATAACATAATGATGTACAGAATCTCCTGCTCTCTGATAGAAGGAAGAGTGATTTTCCCTATCTACAAGTAATAAAGTATAAAGTTATGGAGAGTTCATTGGTACTTTGGGGCATATTTACATAAAATTTAATTGCAAAGCTTAAGTGAAATCCTACCAAGGCCCTACACTAAAGTTCAAGAGAAGGGAAATACTAGTCAGAGAATTGTCATCAGTAGAAATTTTTTTGTTTGTTTTTGTTTTCTGTTATTGTTTTTCTGTTTTGCTTTGTTTTTTTAAGATTTGATTTATTTATTTTAAAGAGACAGAGGGCGAGCAGAGGGAGGAGCAGAGGGAGAGGGAGGAGGAGATAATCTCTAGCAGACACTGGGCTGAGTGCAGAGCCCTATACACAGGGCTTGACACCAGGACCTTGAGATCATGACCTGAGTTGGAACCAAGAATAGGATGCTTAACCGAGTAAGTCACCCAGTGCCCTCAGTAGAAGTCCTTAATAAATGCTACTATTTAAAATTTTAAGAAAAAATTTCTTTTTCTTTTTTATTTATTTAATTTTTAAAATAATCTCTACACCCAATGGGGGGCTTAAATTCACCATCTCAAGAGCAAGTGTCACATACTCTTCTGACAGAGCCAGCCAGGTGCCCCTAAAAGCTACTATTTTTAAGGAGATAAATGCTACTTTGAGTGCTCTTAGCCTAAGGATTTGAATGATAGCTTATCCATTTACTTAAAAATAGATATTTGTAGTTTTCTGAAAACTCTATAATTAAATCCATCAATAATTATTACCCTGTATTTCAGTAAGCTCAGTATTTAGCAAATTTTAACATTAATTATAATCCTTAAAATTTGAGATGTTGCATCTAGAATTTTAGGAACTGTGTATATTCTATGTGTGCTTGTGTGTATGTGTGTGTGTGTGTGTGTGTGTGTGTAATCCCTAGCTTCTAATAATGACTTTTACTACTGATTCTCTAGGGTGTTTCTGCAAAGGAACTACATTAGGAGAAAGTATTTATCAAAGAGTTGGAGAGCAAAAAACTAAAATCATCCCTATTTCTCTGTTTAAATGTGAAGGAATCAAGACTCCAATAGAATATAAGATACCATTCTTCTAAATTCCCTTTATTCTTTCACAGTGCATACATAGTGCAACTGCTAGTATTAAATTTCAGTTTTGTACCTTCTTTTTGTTATTGTTGTTTTATACCATTTGGCCAATTTTATTGGAGAAGATAGACAAATAGGCAAAGAACCAGATGAGGAAAGGAAGAGAAAACAAAGGGGTTAAAAAGGACTAAATTGCTCACAAATATTACAGTTTACTTGTCACTAAATTAATTGAATGACCTCAGAATAAAATAAAGGGCTACCTTTTATTTTTGTAGTTTGAAGTTTTTATTTAAATTCCAGTTAGTTAAAATATAGTGTAACATTAGTTTCAGTACTAGAATTTAGTGATACATCATTTACATATAACACTCTGTGTTCATCACAAGTGCCCTCACCCACAGATGCCCATCACCCACTTAGCCCATCCCCATCCTCCCTCCATTAACACTCAGTTTGTTCTCTACAGTTAAGAGTCTGTTTTATGATTTCTCTCTCTCTCTTTTTTTCTCCCCTGGTGTTCATCTGTTTTATTTCTTAAAATCCACATATGATTGAAAAATTATGTGGTATTTGTCTTTGTCTGGCTGACTTATTTTGCTTAGTATAATACACTCTAGCTCCATCAACATCATTGCAAATGGCAAGAGTTCATTCTTTTTGATGACTGAGTAATATTCCACCATATACATAAACTTCCTCTTCATCAGTCAATGGACACTTGAGCTCTTTCCATAATTTAGCTATTGTTGATAATGCTGCTATAAACATCAGGGTGCATGTATCCTTTCAGATCAGTATTTTTGTATCCCTTGAGTAAATACTTAGTAGTGCAATTGCTGGATTAGAGAGTAGTTTTATTTTTAACTTTCTGAGGAAGATCCATAGTGTTTCTCAAAGTGGCTGCACCAGCTTGCATTCCTACAAACAGCATAAAAGGTTCCCCTTTCTGCACATTCCTGCCATCTGTTGTTTCCTGTGTTGTTAATTTTAACCATTCTGACAGGTGTGAGGTGGTATCTCATTGTAGTTTTGATTTGTATTCTCCTGATGATGAGTGATGTTGAGCATCTTTTCATGTGTCTGTTAGCCATTTGTATGTCTTGCTACCTTTCTTTTTATTTGGTTCATTACCTCTTAACGCAGAACATTGTTTTGAGGACACACATTTATCATGACAATAGTAAGTGGATTCAGTATGAGAAGTTTTAGGTAATTTTCTTCTTCCAGTCCTCTAAATAGAGTAGGTGGATGTGTCCACAAAAGAACTGAAGGAGTTACATTATGATTTAGTAGTAATAAGAAGAAGAGCAATAAAAGCTTACCCTATGTTTTACATTTTGAAAACCATTTTTCACATACTTGATCTAGCAATCTTATGAAAGAGATATGGTGTCCATTTTTTTGATGAAGAAACTGAGTATATTTAGAGTTCTATAGCGCTGGGCAGCCTGCATAGTCCAGATCCGCTTGCCTCACTCTCAGGCTTTTTCTACATTAAGATGGGGTAACAAGCTGACTGATGACAGTGTCTCTTTGAGAGTGCTGAGAAAAGCTGAACAGAGGAATTTTCAAGGTAGTGAGTGGGAATGGCGAGGTGGATGTCCAGGTTGGTGAAGGGACTCAATCATGTCATCAAGTGAGGTTTGGTCCACGATATGAATTTGATTAAATGTGTAGTCTCCAAATCTTTTTTTTTATTTTTTAAAGTAATCTCTATGCTCAATGCGGGACTCGAACTCACAACTCCAAGATCAAGAATTGCATACTCTACCGACTGCGTCAGCCAGAGGCCCCTCTAAATCATTTTTTGATCATATAACTCTATTAGTTAAAAAATTATGAGCATGTACATGTAATTTTTATTCCTGTATAGAATATATACATGTAGTATATTAATTTATTTTATACTTTATACAACAGACAAAAATAAATTTTGGATTAAGAAGATAAAAATAAAATAGATCTGACATTTTTTTCTACACCGGTCATTTTCTACTGTGTAAAATGTAATTGACTTCTAGGTACTCTCCAGTTGTTCTTTATGGCTCAGGAATCCTGTAATTTCTAACCCATGTTTGAATAATGCACTTTGGCTGAAGAACTTTTTTTCTATGTTACCCTATTTTCTGCAACTGCATTTTAAGTGTATATTCATTTGGGGTCTCCTTAATGAGCTCTTCATAAATCTCACTACACGTACTTTATATTTTCCAGAAAGATTTGGTTGCTTGTCTTATAATGTTCCATTGGAGACACCTAACTTAACCTTGAGCCTAGATAAATGTGTCTGGATCCAGAGCCAAATAGATGTCTAGCCAAAACAAAGGATATACCATTGTGAATGTCAGCCACTGACGTACTTTGTCTAGACATGCAGTGTTTACATTTTATTTTCCCTGTGTTTGAGTATTTGGCAAATGTGCTCATTTATTTCATGCATTTTATTTTGGAGATAAGTATTTTTCAGATCTCATTTGCCTAAATAAGCTGAAGGAACAAAAAAGAGCAACTCCTTTACTTGTTTCTTTTGATTCGAATTCTAGGTTAATAGACTGTTAAGAGATTGGAGAGTGTGACATCTGAATTGAATCTGATTTTTCCCGACACAAGGACAAAGACTGTAGGTTGTTGTAAGAATTTCCTAATCTTTCTTGGGAGATGCAACTTTTTAAAAACACATGTCAATCAGAAAGTGTTTGAGGTACAGCAAATGTACTGGCAATTTTGTCAATGTTTCTGCTTTGTAGATGACAAAGGATACAAAACTACAGGTTTTGTTTTTTTTTTTAGGTCTGTGGTATGTGTTGGTAGGTAATGCAGAAAACAAGTGTAAAGCAACAGCTCTCTTGTCTCCATCCTCACAAAAGTCACTATGAATTGCTGTTATTGTACTTAACATATGTGCAAAAGCTGTACATATCACCAGAACAAATCCCTGAAGCATCGTATAGCTGGTGTACACATCACACCCTGCAGTATCTCTGCTCCATGCTGGTCCCACTTGTAGCTAACTGATGGGGACCAATGCGGCCCCGAGTGTGTTGAGGAAATGCACTGCAGGAAGATTCTTCACAGAGGGGCCATTTTGTTCTGCCCTTTCTCTCTGGAGGCTGTGGAGGCGGAGGCATCCTAAGTATGGAGTAAACTTTCAAAGGGAGAGAAAATTTGATGATTTCTCAATCCATTCCACTTTCTACTCTAGCTGATTCTTGGAGTCATGGAAACTCTATGAGATAGCCAGAGTGTGGTAAATACTAACCCAATGCTGGTGTACTTCATGGACGACACAGCCACTTTGCCTCGTCCAGGCCACATAAATGTGATGTGGGAACTCACGTTGCTAATTGAAGCACACTGGACAGATTCCTGAAAAGGAATTTTCCTTCACTGAACAGAGAGTTTGGAAGACAATTTGTGCTTGGCTTTTCCTTTCACCAAATAGTTTTGTTTTGTTTCTCCTCTCTCACAAGTGGATTTTCAGATTCCCGATATATCTGATGATATAGTATTTAACTTATTTGAAAAAGTCTTCCAGGTTTGATATGCATTAATCATGTAATTAAGAAGATGATGCTCTATGTGTGTTTATAAACTTTTATTTTATTTATTTTATTCTATTTTACTTATTTTTCCTTCCTAGCCTTGGCCAAATATTTCCCACTTGGCGAAGGACTTTATAGACAAACTACTGATGTTGGAGGCTAGTCATCGCATGTCGGCTGGGCAGGCCCTGGATCATCCCTGGGTGATCACCAGGGCTGCCGGGTCTTCTGTGAAGAATCTTCAGAGGGTTGTATCCAGGAACCTCATGCGGAGGGTGTCTCTCCATTCTCAGAGTCCTGAGTCTGCACAGTCTTCCAGGTCACGTTCTTATCACAAATCAAAGCACCTGTGGAGCATGAGAAACTTAAGGGTAGAAGAATCATCACTGTCCGCACTTTTGTGAACAGATAACCTTCAAAACCTATTTAACCAATTTTAAGGCAGATCTGTTAACTTCATTGATAGCATTAGGTCAGTAGGGACCATTTGATCAAGATTAAAAAAGCCCCGTGGACATGGGAACATGTGGTTATTGTTGGAAAATGTAGACCTTCATGTTAAACATTTTTTTTGGTCTGTAATTGTTTCCTGTTTCTGTATTTATTCCCCAAAATATACTTCTGTGAAAGATAAATAGTAAATACTAAATATGTTTATATAATTAAAAATAGATGAAAATCTCTTGAGAATTGATGGATTAAATAAAATAGGGGATAACAGGAATAAAGGATGTGTATATGAAGAAATGAATCAGAGACATAGTGATAGTTAGAAATGGAGAATTAAATGTATTTATACTGAAATTACTGAATTATATTTATGTAATTGTATAGTGTTATATGTATGGTGTATGGTGTTAATAACCACTAGGTAAAACTCAGGATAATTATACATACCTGTTAGGTTCATATTTAGTCAGCAAATATTAATGGAAATTGTTGATTATGGGGCATATGGAGAAACGTAGTTGGCAACAAAACCAAAAATAAAACAATGGAACCATCTCAAACTAAAAATCTTCTGCACTCAAAGGAAACAATTAACAAAATGAAAAGGCAACCGATGGAATGGGAGAAAATATTTGCAAACCACATATATGGTAAGAGGTTAATCCCCAAAATATGTCCAAAATTCCTAAGACTCATTAGTAAAAAAACTAATAGCCTGATTTAAAAAACGGGCCAAGGACTTAATAGATATTTCTCCAAAGAAGAGGCCAAATGGCCAACGATATCTCTTTGTATCTGGTAGGGGGCTATTAGCAAAAAATCAAAAAAACCACAAGTGTTGGTGGATGTGGATACACTGTGGGTGGGAATGCAAAATGGGACAGCCACTGTGGAAAACAACATACAGGATACTCAAAAAATTAAAAATAGAAATACTACATGATCTAGCCATTCCACTTCTGGGTATTTGTCCAAAATAATTGAAATCATGATCTGGAAGAGATATTAGCAAGGCTATGCTCACTGCGGCACTAGTCACAAAAGCCAATATGTGGAAATAAGCTAAATGTCTATCAACAGATGAATAAAGAAAATGTGGCATCCACATGTGATGGAATACTAGTCAGTCTTAAAAAATAAGGAAATTCTGCCATATGGGACAACATGGATGGACTGGATAAACTTATGCTAAGTTTAATAAGCCAGTCACAGAAGGCCAAACACCACGTGATTCCACTTGTATGAGGTATCTAATGTAGTCAAATTCAGAATCAAAAAGTGGAATGGTGATTCCTAAGGGCTGAGGAGAGGGAAAATGGGGAGTTACTAATTAATGAGTATAAAGTTTTCATCAAACAAAAGGAATAAGCTCTAGAGATCTGTTGCACAGCCTAGTACTTAGAGTCAATGATAACGTATTGGACACTTAAAATTTTAAGAAGGTAGATTTCACCTTACCACAATAAAATTTTTAAAAAAGAATCTTAAGATACATTTTCTATCCATAAGACACTCACAGTTTAATTTGGGCATTATTCACTGGAAAATGGGAGTTTTGTGGAATCAGATAATAGTGACTTTTTTCCACGGTCAGTCTTTATCACCCACTATAGTTCACAAAACAGTATGTGATCATCTTGCTTCATTCTTCTACTGTCAGCTCTTTCTGGTTAGCACAGCTTTCTTCTAGAATCATTTAATCAAATACCTTGATAGCCCTAAATATCTACCATGGAATAATTATAAATGGTGTGTTAAAAGAAGTAAGCTCTAAAACTCAGTTCTCCAGGCAAGGGACATATGGTCTAGTACATGATGTACTAGACATACGATCTAGTACAGTAAATTTTTATAAAGTGATACGAAGACTGTGTTATTACTATTAATTATATCTGTGGAACACTTGTATGAATGGATATAGTAAATAACGATTCATCAGTTGACATCACTTAATTTGTTTAATGAAGTACAATAATAAAATGCTAGAGTGACATTTTTTGTAACTATAAAATCAGTCTTAATTTTCTATTTTATTTTTCTCTTTTAGGTTTCATAAGTGGGACAATTATATGTGATATATAAATATGAATGTGTAATTAGTGACGGCAGTATTTTTTCCCATCCAAGTACTAACCAGGCCCGACCCTGCTTAGCTTCAGAGATCAGATGAGATCAGGTGCGTTCAGGGTGGTATGGCCATAGACAGTGACAGCAGTATTTTCACTATAAATTATAATGCTGTACCACGTATACCAAACAATAGGTTAGTTCCTTTACTATAGAAAGAACTCAGAGTCATTAAAAAATAGGGAAATGGGGAAATATTTTGACAGGTAGTTTATAAAAATACAAATGATTAGTGAGCATATAAAAATGCTCAGTTTCACTCCTAATTAAAAAGAAGAACATTAAAACAACAAAGACATAATAATTTTTCATCTATCAGATTAATGCAGTTTAAAATTTGGATAGTACATTTGGTGAAAGGTTACAGGAAAGCAGATAGCGTCATGCTCCATGGAGAGATTGGAATGCAATCTGGTTCTACCTCAGAGGGTAAGAGTTTGGCAGCAATATAGTCAAATTAAAAATGTGTTGACCCTGGGGCGCCCGGGTGGCTCAGTGAGTTGAAGCCTCTGCCTTCGGCTCAGGTCATGATCTCAGTGTCCTGGGATTGAGCCTGCATTGGGTTCTCTGCTCAGCAGGAAGCCTGCTTCCTCCTCTCTGCCTGCCCTTCTGCCTACTTGTGATCTCTCTCTGTCAAATAAATAAATAAAATCTTAAAAAAAAATGCATTGACCCTTTGGCCTAATAGTGGCATTTCTAGGAATTTGTCCTACCCATATTCTTGTCAACGTGTACAAAGATATGTATAAAAGCATATAAAACATTGGTATTTATATAAACAGGAATCACAAATAAATATCCATCCATAGGGGAACTCAAATAAAGCTTGTTACATTTAAGCAAAGGGCTACTATACGTTAAAAATGACATGGTCCCTCTGTATTTTTTGGGGAAGATGCAGAAGGTTATTATAATATGATCTTATTTGTGTGAAAAATACATTCAGAAGCTTGAAGATTTGTAAGAATTTGATAAGAGAGAGTGATTATCTCAGGGGAAAAAGAATAGGAAGTCTGGTGGAGGAGAAAGGTTTATTTTTCATTTTAAAGTTATTTCTACTTTAAATGTTTTTAAATTGATGCATTTTCTTTAAATCTACAGTAAAAAGAAAATCCAGTTAACAATGCAAGTAACAGGAGGGAAAAAATAAAGAAAGGAGAAGCCTGAATATGGAGCCTTAGAGAAATTGAGGACTGAATAATCGAATGTGAAACTTGGTTCCTTATCTAATTGGATAGTTTATATATTTTTCTCTTGAAACTTTCAGAATAAAAATGCAAGCAATAAAAATTCTAATGCTAGTACTTTCAGATTTCTTAAGTAAAGAGAAAATAGTCTAACCTGTAGCCATGTTATTTTGTCCTAACATGTATTGAACACTCTGTGCCAAGTGCTATGCCCAATACCCTTAACATATATTTTTTTTTTAAAAGATTTTATTTATTTATTTGAGAGAGAGATCACAAGTAGGCAGAGAGGCAGGCAGAGAGTGAGGGGGAAACAGGCTCCCCGCCGAGCAGAGAGCCCAATGCGGGGCCCGATCCCAGGACCCCGAGACCATGACCCGAGCCGAAGGCAGAGGCTTCAACCCACTGAGCCACCCAGGCGCCCCAATACCCTTAACATATATTATCTCATTTACTTCTCACAACAAACCTATGAAGTTTGTATTATTCTTAATTTGACTTTACAGATGAGGAAGCCTAGGCTCAGAGATGTGTGGTAACTTCTGCATGGTTACACATCAGGTAAATAGCAGATCTGGAATTAGAAACTCAGAACTCCTCCTTCAATCTCTCTGTTGGATCAGTTCGAGGAGATAAGAATGCAAAAGGTAGGCCCTGATGCCTCCAATTTTGCCCATACTGACACAAAGAAATAGTGGGATATAATGTTGCCTGAAGTTATGATGTAAATATTTGACATTTGCGTGAATAGCTTTCTTTCTTTCTTTTTTTTAAAGATTTTTATTTATTTGACAGAGAGAGAGAGAGATCACAAGTAGGCAGAGAGGCAGGCAGAAAGGGGGGGGGGAGGAATGAACCCGACATGGAACTCGATCCCAGGACCCTGAGATCATGACCTGAGCCGAAGGCAGAGGCTGTAACCCACTAAGCCACCCAGGCACCCCAAATAGCTTACTTTCATGTCCTTTGCTTATACAGGTTACCCTGAGGTGCTTTCCTATCAATGCAACACTTAAAGAGCCCACTGCAGGCATCCTCTGGTCCCAAGTCAGGACTAGGTTATTGCAGCCAACAGAGAAAACTGATTGCAGGGTGCAGAGTCAAGTTTAGGAAGATGGGTCAAGTCTCCGAGATGGGAAGACAGGGAGTTTTTCAGGGAGGCTGTCTGGGGCAGCAGGAACCAGACAAGAAGTGTCAGTAATGGGTGCCTAAATGGTGTGCCTCTTGATTGGATGGGGCCCCCAAATGTGGGGCAATGTTCAGGTGGACCTGAGCCAAAGGCAGATGGGTTATCCACTGAACTACCCAGGTGCCCCAACTCTCAACATTTTAAACTTCTCACTGTTAGGGACCAGACCTTATTTATCTTTGAAACCCCAGAATGTGGTAGTCTGCACCTAACGGGACCTCAATTACTGTTTGAAAAGAAGATGTGGACCATTTACTGCCTACCCTTGCCCCCAAATTTTCCCCCATTCAGCAGTAAAAGTTCCTGTTGAAGATCAAAATCTCTAGATCTTTTGTTAGAAGTTGGATGGATGAGACGGGAAAAGTGTAAGAGGCTTGGCGGGGTGCACACTGGGAATTATCATGAGTAGGAAAAAACACCCTTTTGTTTTGTGCTGGCTACTCCTGGACCCTCCCAGTGTGTCCCCAAACCCTTTAAGGGTTTTGAATGGAAGATTGTGGTTGGGTAATAAGTTCTCTCCTCCCCAACTTCTGTAAAGGTCTTACAAATCAGCTCTGTTTATAACTGTCTCTTTGAAATATGTTCTTTCATGGGCTTAATTTCTTGTTGATTTGATGTGACAAGGAACTTGCAGGTCATATGTTAATGTCCCAGGGTGGAGTTTTCCCCACCCTTCTCCCTCTACCCCGGACGAAACAGGCTAACAAGCAAATCAACCAAACTAATGACCAACAGTATGTATGTATTAGCTACCTATTTTTTTTTTTAATTTTAAGGATTTTATTTTTTTTAAGAATCTCTGCACCCGACGTGAGGTTCAAACTCACAACCCCGATATCAAGAGTCACACAGTCCATTGACTGACTGAGCTAACCAGGTGCCCCACTAATATCTGTTTTTGAATAAAAGGGTTTTTACAGTTCTATAAGTTAGACGTACTGTATGACTGTTGTGTGAACTGGGAGAAAAATAGAAAGTAATACTTTTTCATATGTTTTGACCCTATCCTACCATCCTCTGGTAAAATTAGGTATTGCAAACTAATTTCTAAATACTTGAATATTCTTTTCTTACTTTGCTGAGCTTAATATGAATAGAGTAAAAAGAACACTGAATTATTCTGTAAAAAAATACAAGAAACCTCATATTTCCTTCTCTCATTACTTTTATGAAATAATTTCTATTTTTTCTACAACAAGTTTATCCTCAACAATAGTATTAATTTATCTTTCATCACTGTCTAGTATCCACTTAGATTTTCTCTTGTATTATTATATGTCTTGAGTTTTCTTGTCTTAATAAATTCTCTCTTACTCTTTCTCCTTATCTCCTGGCAGGTTATGTCATGACTTACAATGATCTTTTCTTGCATATTTTAAAAATGTTTGTCAAGATCTACATTCTGTGATATAAACACAAGGTTGATAACCGTATTTTGAGGAGTTCTATACTTGATTGACATAATCTGAATAATAGAAATCATGCACACATGAGTTGTATTTTTTCCTTGTATGCCATACTATTGTCTATTAAAATACAAACGGGATGGTGAATAGTCTTTATGTGTATACACTTCTGGAAAGTTAAAATATTTAGGGTGAAGTATAAACATCTGCAACTTAATGTGACAGATAATTACTGATTTGTATTTGGAATACTTTTTCTAAATATCTAATATTTAAACTACTTCACTTTGAAAAAGTCACTTTACCCGAGAGTGTAATTCACGAAGTTTTTAAAACCTGAAACATGAATTAGTGTGATATTTATTTATATATTTATTTATTTATTTTGACTGCGGGAGGGAGGGAGGGAGGGACAGAGAGAGAGAGAGAGAGAGACCATGTGTGAGCTGTGGCAGCAGCAGCAGAGGGAGTGGTAGACAGAGAATCTTAGGTAGGCTCTGTGCCCAGCACGGAGACTGGTGCAGGGCCCAATGTGAGGCTCAATCTCAGGACCCTGAAATCATGACCTGAGCCACCAGGTATCCCAAATTGGTGTGAATTTTAATCTGGAGACAACATGGTGCATTAGTTTCCCAGAACTGCTGTAATAAATTACCACAAACAGCATGGCTTAAAACAGAAATTTGCTCTCTCATGGTTCTGGAGGCCAGAAATCCAAAATGGGTGTATAGACAGGTTTGATTCCTTCTCAAGGATGTGAGGGAGAATCGGCTTTAGGCCTCTCTCCTATCTTCTGGTGGTTGCTGGCAATCCTTGGCTGTCCTTAGCTGGTGGCTGCCCTCTGATTGCTGCTTCCATTTTCATACGGCTTTCCCCTCTGTGTCTTCCCTTCTGTCTCTCACAGGGACGCTTCTATTGGGGGTGGGGTCCACCTTAATTTAGAATGATCTCCTCACTAGATCCTCTCCTTAGTTACATTTTGAAAGACCCTTATTCCAAAAGTTCAGGGAAAAAGAGATGTAAAACCAATAAACCACTGAAGTAGTAATTAGGAAACGTTTATTGTGTATACACCAAAAAGACAGTTTGCTAACCAAGAGCACCCAAACCAAAACATGGAATGATGCTCAGAGGTATGTTGTTATAAAGCAGCTCACATAATATAGAGGCAGTAACTGTTTATTCTTCACAGCGAATGGTTACCATATTAGAATTTTCTTAAGTGAAAGGGGATTGGTCAGTGGTTACTTCATATCAATTCTGGGGAACAATTTGTTACTTACGATCTTCACAGGCACAAGCAAGAAGTGACAGAGGTCAAGTTAGCTTGGCTTGTCTTGCAAAATAAGCTAAATTAAGCTTCACTTGTATGACTAAGCTGGTTTGGTCTGCTCAGGGAATTTTCAAGTCTGGTCTCTGCATTTCCTTTGAACACGAACAAGGTCACATTCTAAGGTTCTGCTTGGACATATCTTTAGGAGTCACTATTCAACCCACTACAGGTAGGAATTAACCCATATGGTTTGTGACTCTGGAGGTAATGCTGGGTATCTTCCTTTAGATCTGGCTTCCTAAACCATTTTCTTCCCCTTTCTGTGGCATTTGCTCCTGACTTTGGGTTCACCTTCAATCCTTCATGCAATGGTGCTTTGAGCAATAACTAGTGGATTTGTTTGCAACAGTATTCTATGTAATTATTCCAACTTTATAAAATTCTATAATTGCATTCTGTTTCCTGGTGTATCAATTCAGGAAAAAAAGAGATATTTTGTCGCTGGGAAATAACTGGGTATTCCAGTCTTTATTCTTTTCCCTGTTTCAAAGGTTTTTAATTTTATAAATAGATAAAACTGAGGTAAAAATCTGAACTGAATGGAAGAGAAAAGCAGAAAAAAATTAAAATGAAAGTAGAAGGAATAAGAAAAAGCTAGAAGGTAAAGATTATTATATAAAAATTATAAATAAAAATATGAAAATATTAACATTTTTATTATTTTATTTTCATCATGGTAAGTGTACTCTTCAATCCCCATCACCTATTTCACCCGTCCCCCACCTTCTCTCCTCTGGTAACCATCAATTTGTTCTCTATAGTTAAGAGTCTGTTTCTCGGATTCTCTCTCTCTCTCTCTCTCTCTCTCCCTCTGTCTCATTTTTCCTTTGCTTGTTATGTTTCCTAAATTCCACATATGAGTGAGATCATATGGTATTTGTTTTTCTCTAACTTATTTTTCTTAGTATTATACTGTCTAGCTCCATCCATGCTGTTGCAAATGGCAAGATTTCATTCTTTTTTGTGGCTGAGTAATATTCCATTACCTATTTATACCACATCTTCTTTATCCATTCATCTACTGACAGATACTTGGGCTGCTTTCATAGTTTGGCTATTGTAAATAATGCTGCAATAAACATAGGGGTGCATGTATCCCTTTGAATTAGTGTTTTTGTATTTTGGGGGTAAATACTCAGTAGTGTGATTCCTGGAACATAGGGTAGTTCTATTTTCAATTTTTTTAAGAAACTGGATACTGTTTTCCACAGTGGTTTCACCAGTTTATCTTCCCACCAATGGTGGTAAGAGGGTTCCTTTTTCTCCACATCCTCGCCAACACTCATTTCTTATGTTTCTGATTTTAGCCATTCTGACAAGTATGAGGTGATATCTCACTTAGGTTTTTTTTTCTTCGTAGTTCTGATTTACATTTCCCTGATGATGAATGATGTTGAGCCTCTATTTTCATGTATTTCTTGGCCTTGTGTATGTTTTCTTTGGAGAAATGACTGTTCATGTCTTCTGCCTATTTTTAAATTGGATTATTTGGGTTTTGGCTGTTGAGTTGTATCAGTTCCTTATTTTTGATACTAACCCTTTATTGGATATGTAGTTTGCAAATATCATCTTTCCTTCAGCCTTTTAGTTTTTTGTTTCCTTCACTGTGCAGAAAATATTTTTAAAAATTTAAACCATATATTGTAGAAGATGGTTTGCTAAGGATAAACTTCAAAAAAGCTGACTCTCAGTTATCCATTCAAAGAAGAAAGATAACATACTTCAAAGTGACAATAAAATTAAAACAAATTAATTTTAATTAGTCACATAGAAGAACCATACTCATTCCTGACTCTGAGACTCAAAATAAAATTTCTTGTGGGATCTCCTGGAGAGGATGTGCAATGTAATTAGCAAGTGCAATGCAATTAGCAACCTCTTTATAGTAAACACACTGAGAGACTCATCAAGTTCCTTGTTCATGATACCCCTCAATGTAGGCCAATGAGTAATTTGTGAAAACAGCTCCAGAGTGCTCAAAAACCTATGGTCGAGGTACAGAGCTTGTTGGTCCCAATGGCTAGAGAGGGATTTTTAGAAAACCTAAAGGAATGGGTATACCAAAATATTGTTTCTCAGCACGATTTTGATTTATATTGTGCAGCAGACATTCCCAGCTCTACTAGTGACAAGAAGCTGGAGGGTGACTGTCCCACGGTGCCAGCTCAGGGCACCATCGGATACCCCAGCTGGCAGCCAGTGGGGCTGGACCGCCAGGCTAGGGTGCCCACGTGCTGAAGAGAAGCTGCTCCCACGGCGAGACAGGATGAAGGCACAGGAAAGGCCCCTGGGACTTTCTCCAGAAACTGGAGCCCGCTACACTGCCCTGAGGAAGGGGCAACAAGGCCACCACAGCTCTATGGCATGTGGTATGCATAATTTTATATTTGAACAATCTTTAAATGGCTGTGGAAAAATATTTACTTCAGAGGTAAAAAAAATGTCAACCTGTTTCCTAGACGCTTTACTTCGTCTCTCTACCAAGGAGGGGAGGTGTTATCCCTTCTTGGTGTCCCTTCTTCTGTAATTAAATGGCATCAAGAACTCTTTGTAAGGTAACTGAATAAATTCATGTTGTCTAGAATTAACGTCTTTATGCTGGTTAAAAGTTGAGGATCATCTGACAAAGAGGATGGCTTTGATTTGAAACAATCACTAGCTCTTCTTTCCAACAGATACCGGTTAGTAGAATCATTTATCTATTAAAATCATACCTGGTTTGTGACAATAGAGCCTTTTAATCTACATTTTAGAAAGTGATTCTCTATGGCTTTATTTTGTTTACTTATTTTTAAGGTTTTATTTTATTATTTTTTTAAAGATTTTATTTATTTATTTATTTATTTATTTATTTATTTATTTGAGAGACAGAGAAAGTGAGAGAGAGCATGAGAGGAGAGAAGGTTAGAGGAAGAAGCAGACTCCCCGTGGAGCTGGGAACCCAATGTGGGACTCGATCTTGGAACTCAAGGATCATGACCTGAGCTGAAGGCAGTCGCTCAACCAACTGAGCCACCCAGGTGCCCTAAGGTTTTATTTTTAAGTACTCTCCACACCCAACACAGGGCTCAAACTCACAACCCTGAGATCAAGAGGTACAGGCTCCACCAACTGAGCCAGTCAGGCGTCCCTGATTTTATTTTCTATTGGATTCCTTACCAATTACTAACACAGTTTCTTAATAAAATAAATGATCTAACTATAGATAGAAGAGAATTCTTCATTGAGGAGGGAAAATCCTTGTTTTAGCAAAAGAGCAAGATCCTTTTTCTTGGCTACTTTATGCCAGAGCAGGTCCATAGAAAAGCCAATTCCATTTGTCTTCCCTGATGCTGCAACAGTCTGGGATGAGTGGAAGGATCGTAGACTTTTGTTGGGTCCTTGACCCCTCACATCCCCTATTCACTTCAATGCCAGTACTTCCAGCATTAAAATAGGGAGCAGAGAGCCTGGAAAGTGGGTGCAGATGCTGTTCCAGGTTCGTGGGCTGTCCAGGGGACTAGCTTGCAAAGTTGAGTTGGGTAGCTCTCCCCGGGACCGAGAGGTAGAGTTCTGTTTGTTCTCGCAAACCATCTAAGTGTAGATTCACGCCCAGGTAGTTCTCGTGGTATGAGCTTTGAGTGGCAGCTCTGGCCACAGTGTGGAGACACTTCAGAAGAACCTTGCTTCACTCTGTGCCAGAGCTGGCCATGGTTTTAAGGTGATTAGTAAAGCTCAGTGCTAGACGCTTTGCATTACCATCACTTCTCTTCTAAGAACATTCTCTGCCGAAATAAATACCATCTATCCGTACCCACCAGTGTGGGTTAGGGACAAGCTGAATAGTGAGAAGGGCATGAATGGTGTGAGAGTAAACTTCATGGCCTTTTAGGAGAGATTTATGCTCAGAATGGAAATGGGACATAAAAAGGAAGAAAGTCAAGGACATGTTCCCTTCCTAGCATATACTCTGATGTTGTTAAAGAGACTGAGGGACTCTTCTTCCCCAGCCAGAGTCAGGTTGAAGCAAAGCCTCCCTCCAAAGTGAAGAAGCTGTCCTCAAGTGATCTGGGAATTCCAGCTCAGGTTGGAGGTTTTCACTAATCCAGGGTCTTGCTAAGACAAAGGGCCTGGGACTGGCATCTCTCCAAGGGAGGGTTTGTCTCAACTGCATTCACAGACAAAGCGAGAGACAATAACAACGGAGAGGCCACACTCATTGCTCTTTGGCAGGGAATCCAGGGAAGAAGGTGGTGGTTTGGGAACGTGACAGTGCACAAATACCCTTTGCGAAGTCCTGAGCCCCCTGGAGCCAGTGCAGAGAGCGGTCTTCTCAGTGGAAAGTGGGTGGTCCCTGTGGGAAATGTTTTCCATGGAAGACAGTATGACAGAGCAACTGTTTTTCTACTTTCAAAGAGGGGTGATTCGGAAAATAGGGCTTTCTTTAAAGTCTTTAAAGAATATTTTGTGTCTGCTGGGTGGAAAAAGAAGAAAAATGGACAAAAAAAAAAATCAATGAAAAACTGAGTCCTTTGAAGGACTCAAGCCTTCAAAGAAGGGGGAAGCTGAAGAACATAACTTTATTTAACATTTATCAAGAAGAGAAAATGGTAAATGGCATTATTTTCTTTGTAACAGCTAATAAGCTAATAGTTTTCTACTTAGGAAACTGCTTTCTTAAAAATGGGGAAGATCACCTCTAGCTGCAGAGAGAAGGGACCAACTTGTAGCTGTTACAGAGCTAATGAGAGAGGTGAGGCAGAAGCCCAAGTTTCCTTCAGTTGTTCTGGGAGCAGAATGTCATCTTGTTAGTCAATCAGTATCATTTTTTTTCTTTTAACCTTCTCCATATACAAAGCACTATTAAGACTTTACCTTAAAAAGCTTTTGTTTTGTATATAAAACTGTATGCTTACCAGTTCTATTTTAAGTCTTCATTGGATTGCAGTAACACTTCCAAGCAATGATAAATATTATACTTTCAAAAAATATGCCAGTTCTCTTTTTTTGAAATATTATTGACAAATAACATCACAATAGTTTCCGGTGTACAACAGAATGAGTCAGTATGTGTACATATTGAGAAATGATGACCACAATAAGTCTAGTTAATGGCCATCACCACACACAGATGGAAATTTTTTTTTTCTTACGATGAGAACTTTTAAGATCTACTCTCTCAGCAACTTCCAAATATCCATTACAGTATGATAACTATGGTCACCATGTCCAGGCCTTATTTATTTTATAACTGAAAGTTTGTACCTTCTGACCACCTTCACCCATTTCGCATACCCCTACCTGCTTCCTCTGGCAACCACCAATTGGTGCTCTGAAAGATATGCCAGTTCTGAAATGTGTTTCAGCTAATGATCATTTCCATCATAAACTTACGAGAGGAACATGAAGCGGCACAATTGGGGAGAGCCCCCTTCCTGCCCCAGGAGGAATGGTACCTGAGCATGCTGAGAGTCTGCTGGGTTTGGAGACTCCAAACAGGGTCATGGGCCAGAGATAGAAATGCTTGGTCACAAAAACCTCAGAAACTAACCCACACATGTATGGTCTTAACTTACTACATAGCAGCAGAAAATATAAAATGGGAAAAGGATTGTCTCTTCAGTGAACAGTCCTGGGAAAACTGGACACTAAATGCAGAAAATGTGACTGGATTACTTTCTTACATTGCACTTACAAATTATAAATGACTTGAACACAAAAACTGAATCCAAAAAACCCCCAAGAAGAACACACAGGTAGTAAGTTTCTCGATATTGGTTTTGGTGAAGTCTTTTACATCAGACACCAAAAGCAAAGGCAACAAAAGCAAAAACAAACAAGTGGAATGACATCAAACTGAAATTTCTGCATGACAAAAGAAATCATCAAACCCTTAAAAGGCAAGCTACCCAATGAGAAAAAATATCTGCAAATCATATGGATGAGAAGAGGCTAATATCCAAAATACACAAAACACTCTTTCGATTCCAAACAAAAACTGAATAAAAACTGGGGAGGATAGGTGAATAGTTCCTTTCCAAAGATGGCATACAGGGGGCCAACAGACACAGAAAAAGTTGTTCAACATCACTAATTGTCATCAGGGAAACATAAGTCAAAACTACAATCAGCTATCACCTCACAACTGTTGGAACGGCGATCGTCCCAGAGACAGACACCAGGTGTGGTCACCGGTGTGGACACAAGAGGACCCTGTGCACTGTTGGTGGGAATGGAAATTGGTGCAGCCACCGTGACAAACGCTATGGAAGTTCCGGGAAAAAATTAATACAACTACCCCATGACCCAGTAATTGCTCTACCAAGCATTTCTTTGGAGAACACAAAACACTCCCTCCAAAGAGAGATGCACTCCCGTGTTCGCTGCAGCATTATTCACGATAACCAGACAGGGAAACATCGACCTTGGGAGCGTTATGCTAAGTAACTCAGACACAGAAAGACAAACACCAGAGGCTCTTGTGGACATTCCATATGGAACCCAAAAAGTACTGAACACATGCATACTGAGAATGGATTGGTGGTTGCCAGATTCAGGGAAGGGGGAAAGGGGTGAAGGGGGTCAAAGGTACCATGTTTGAGTGATAAAATCCACAAGTCATGGAATGTTCTGTGCAGCATGGAGACTAAACCTATCGCTGCAGAATGGGGGACAGGCTCCCCCACTATTTGAAAATAGTGTTCCTAGGAAACCTTTCACGGCAGAAATGGTGTAAACTGAAAAAGGAATTACCATTCATTTTCTACAGAAAAATTAGTGAGCATGCTCAGACACCAGTCTGGTTCAGATAAAGATGAAGACACAACCTCTTCCCAGGAAGCAAAGCTCACAGCCTCAGGGACCCTGACACGTCTCACAAGTGATGGGTTCATTTGCTCCATGGAGCTGTCAGAGGGCAAAGGATACAGGCACCCTCCAGGGTTCATTCTGTTTTCTTTATAAATTCCCCAGTTCAAATCACAAGTGATTCACTGGGTCAGATTTCAGAGCCCAGGATGGGCTACCAGGTGACCATTACCCCACCCTACCCCCCACCCCCCCAACTCCTGCTGCCACTGCCAGGGAAGGCTAACTGGGGCTTGTGTTCCACTGGGAGCATGATAAACCACTCCCTGGGCTCCTAAAAACCTACATTCCTCCTCCATTTCTCCTCCTCACAAAGGTCACTGAATCCTGTTACAGCTCTGAGGCTGTGCTTTACTTAAAAAAATAATTTTTTAAAAGACTTATTTATTTATTTGACAGAGACACAGCAAGAAAGGAAACACAAGCAAGGGGAGTGGGAGAAAGAGAAGAAGGCTTCCCGCTGAGCAGGGAGCCCAGATGCGGGGCTCGATCCCAGGGGATCACGACCTGAGCCAAAGGCAGATGCTTAACAGCTGAGCCACCTAGGCACCTCTAAAAAATAATTTCTAATATCAGAAAGTGGTTCACGGAAGAGAAAAACATGAACCCCCACAAAGGATTTTTGACTATTTCAGAAGTCTGTTTTCCCATTGTTTAATTAAATCAGGAAAGAAAAACACACAGATTGCCCCTTCCACAAGCAGGTCTGATTCACTTCCGTGATTGAAAGAAGAGCAGGAAATAAAAGAGTAAGAGGTATTCTGATGACCAGTCATTTCCACCATCTAACTTTTTTTTTTTAAGATTTCATTTATTTATTTGAGAGAGAGAGAGAGTGAGAGAGAGAGCATGAGAGGGGAGAAGGTCAGAGGGAGAAGCAGACTTCCTGTGGAGCTGGGAGCCCAATGTGGGACTCGATCCCGGGACTCCGGGATCATGACCTGAGCTGAAGGCAGTCGCTTAACCAACTGAGCCACCCAGGCGCCCTCCACCATCTAACTTTTGAAACTTCGCCCACACACAAAGAACGAAGCACAAACCAACGTCTCGGCCTGGTAACTTGAAGTCTGAATTGGAGTGACAGGGACAGACGATGCGGTGGTGTGTGTCGGCTGAGGCTGGTGGCACAGAAGACGGTGCTCTGTCAGCTCTCTGCCTGTGCCTCACCTGTCCTCAGCCAGGAACCTGCTCGCAGCCCTGGCCTGTCCGAACTGTCACATGGGAGACTCACAGCCACCCCTGCAGCCCGCCCTGCCCACACCCTCTTGCAGAATGCACTCCTCTCTCCTCTGGAACCCCTGTCAGCTCCGCCCAGCCCTGGAACTCCCCTGTCTGCTGCAAAGCTCCAGGATCTGCCCCGGCTCCCTTTCCAAAATTACACTGGCCCAAGGCTTTCATGAGAAAGGCAGAAGGTTACCTCCTGAGTGGTTAACACCTACTTTCCTCTTCTGTTGTATTTCTCTGCACTTACGTCTCTACCATGGCAAACTGTAAGTAACATATCAATGGAACATGAATATACTCTGAGATCTGAATCTTTCATTGCGGCTTTCCGAGGACTCCTTGTGCAACAAGAAACTAGCGTATCCTACCACATTGTGTTTGAAAACTATCATCTACAGAATAGGAGAGCGAAAATTACTCCATTTTTACCTCAGTCTTCCTGAAGCAGAACATGGTCTTTTTCTTTTCTTCATGGACTTACATTCCAGTTGGTTTGATGCAGGGTTAATTCCTTTGCTTCAGGGGTGGGATTTAGTGATTCCTCACCAGCATACAACAGCCAGTACTCATCACAAGTGCCTCCCTAATAGCCATCACCCATTTAACCCTTCCCCCCCATGCACCTGCCCTCCAGCCACCCTCAGTTTGTGCTCTAAGGTTGAGTCTATTTCCTCATTTGTCTATCTTCCTCCCCCCACTTGTTTATCTATGTTCTTTCTGAAATCCCAGAGGAGTGAAGTCAGTGGGTATTTGTCTTTCCTTACAGTTTTTGCTTAGCTTAATCCATTCTAGATCCATCCCCATCCTTGCAGATGGTCAGATCTCATTCTTTGTGAAGCTGGGTCCTATTCCATTATTTATGTTTCTCCCACGTCTTCTTTTTCCATTGTCAGTGAATGGACATTGGGACTCCCTCCATAGGTATGCTATCGTTGATAATGCTGCTGTAAACATCACAGTACTTGTATATCATTGAATGTGCATTTTTGTGTCCTTTGGGTAAATCCCAAGGAGTGCAATTGCTGGATCCTAGGGTTGTTCAATTCTTAGCTTCTGGAAGAACCACCATACTCTGTTCCAGAGTGGCTGCAGCAGCCTGCACGCCCACCAACAGTGCAGGAGGGTTCTGCTTTAAGCAGAACATTACCTGCAAACAACTTCCTAAGGAGGAAAAGGAAAACCTGTGAGATAACCTGACTCACCCAGCATCAGGCAAGCAGTTCCAGAAATTCACCCCAGGGTTCCTGATGCCAAGCCTCTTGAAGCCATCAGCATACCTCTTTCCAGAAGAACTCTCCTGAAATCACCACAAATGAAACTACAGAGAAAATACGGCATGCCCAAATATCTAGATGATGCATTTAGTAAAACTAGAAGGTCAAGCTTAACTTTTAAATCATAAAAGTCTCCTTGGAATCATTTTGAATTTTCCCTTTGCCCTCACTGTAACTCTTTGGATGAAAAGACTAATCAATTATGAAACATCACCTTTGACAAATGACAAGACATCATCCAAATCTCTATCTGACCGCAAGAAGCCACCTAACTCTGGATGCTGGCCACTATACCACAACTTAGGCCCAATGGAATAAACACTGTCAGATGAAGGAACAAATTATATGTTAAAAACGCACACAGAGTAAATCTCATCTTCCCTTTGTAAATACTATGAGAACTCATCCAAATATTGTAAGATGTCAGGGAAATCTTGTGAGATCTCAGTCCAAATCTTGAGAGATCTCAGTTCAAATCTTGTGAGAACTCGTGCACTTCCCATGAAATTTCTACACAAATCTCATGAAAAATCATTCCAAATATCATGAGATCTAAGTCAAATCCCATGAGATCTCTATCTAAATCTCATGATCTCTCAGTCCAAAAACTCCTGAGATGTCAGGCACATTTAATGAGATTTCTTCCCAAATCTCGTGAGATCTCTGTCCAAATCTCATGAGATCTCTATCCAAATCTCATGAGTGAAGGAGCAGAGTAGGGCTGGCTCCTTTAGCTTACACCCACTTTCTTGTGTGTGGCCCCCCCTGCAGGACCTGCCTCTGGGAGGGTCTGAGTGTGGCTCAGCCCTCCCTTGAGCTAATTAGCCCAAACGGCCTATGGGTTGGGTTTGGGTTAGTCAATAGGAACGTGGAACCCCTGCCCGGGAAAGAATATAAACCCCGCCTTTTGCCCGCCAAACTTGTGCGCCAATTCTGGCCAGGGTGATAGGCTAGTTCAAACAGTTACTAAGCAACTTTCTGTGTGTTACAAACTCATTGGCCACTGGCCCCTCTAAAACTGTTGCACCTTTTGAAACTCGCTCTCTTTCTCTACACCACGCTGCTGTGTTGGTGAGTGTGAGAGACAGAGCTCAAGCTAGCTTGAATAAAGGGCTCTTTTGCTTTTGCATCAGACTCGGCTCCCTGGTGGTATTTAGGGATCTCAAAATCTGGGCATAACAATGAGAACTCAGGCACACACACACACACACACACATTTCTGAAACACAGATCTTAATTGTGACATCGGTGTGCTTAAAATGCTGGGGAAAACATCCTGCCAATAACCTATTGGGCACGTCCAGACACTGAAGTCCTTGCACACCATCTTTCTACTCTTCCAAGACATTGGAAGTCCTTTTTCCAATCTCCTCCCCCTTCCCTGCTTGCACTTCTTACCATGTGTTGTGGTCACGTTGTTGCTTTTGGGTCACTGAAACACACCGTGTGGGGTGCATAGTCTTCCATCCCCTCCAGTTGTGAGGTCTTGCTATACTTTTGTGACCCCCATTCTTGTCTCGGCATAGATCTTACACATCTGCATGCCTTAATATAGTCCTGCCATAGGGCCCTACCAATGTAGGTTATGAAAAGAAAATCTGAAGTAGATTCCTGGAATCTCATCACGTAAATTACGAATAGCAATGACACTTGGCTGGCCCCTGTGATGGTTGCTGAGTTGCAATTACAGAGTCATGATTATTTGGAAGAACAATGGATATTTTTGTTTCTTCACTCAGGCTTGTGACTCTATCCAACACATGACTCTTCTGTTTTGGCATTTTTTATATAAGCTATTGTTTATTTTTCAGATTATAGTGGGCAATCGTGCTCATTGGACAAATCTATAAGCCCCAGAAAGAAAATTAAATTGCCCATACCAATACCTAGAGATATCTACTGCTCACATTGCCATATATTATAAACATGTACACAATGTACAGTAGTATGTTTTTTTCTACCACTTTTATATTGTGACATTTTTCTATCTCTTTAAATAATCTTCCATATACTTTTCTAAATGATTGCATGGTGCTTTATCATGTGACTATCTCATAACTTAGCCATTATCCTACTTTTGAGGATTCAAGTTGTTCTGAAGTTTTTCTATTATAAAGAAGTAGTATAATAAAAATTCTGGTACTGTTTTTCTTTCCACGTTTGTTCTTGGGATACATCTCCAGAATGGAATTGCTGGGTCAAAGGGCATGCACTTTTTACTCTCTAGAAAACTTGTATAAATGTATACCTCCTGGGGAGCCTGGGTGGCTCAGTGGGTTAAGCCTCTGCCTTCGGCTCAGGTCATGACCTCAGGGTCCTGGGATCGAGCCCTGCATCGGGCTCTCTGCTCAGCAGGGAGCCTGCTTCCCCCCTCCCCACCCGCCACCTGCCTCTCTGCCTACTTGTGATCTCTTTCTCTCTGTCAAATAAATAAATAAAATCTTAAAAAAATGTATACCTTCTGCACCCTTGCCAAAATATTGGATATTGGTAATTGAAAAAGAATCCTACTTGAAAAGATGAAAAATGATATCTTGATTTAATTTGGATCCCTTTCCTTTCCACTTGCAAATGATCCCGAAGATGAATTAGAGGGTAGAGAACGGAACTAAGACATGTATGAAAGAATAATGTTGTATTTTGACAAGCTTTTTAAATTCAACCTTTGCCCCCTTTAGGCTACCAGGAATAAGACAAACAAATCCAGACCTGTAACGGCTTGTTGTATAATTTTTATTGACAAATAGTACAAAATAGTTTATTTTCAAGAAGTATTCTTGGTAATGCCCTGTCCTGCCTTTCACTGCCCGCCTCACACTTCAGAGCCTGGATGGGGCTAAGGAGGTACTTCCTAGTCATGGTGGAGACCTGTCTAAACTCAGGCCTGGAGGAACATTAGCAGTGATGGTTTATGACCTTCACTTTGAGGCAGCGACAGGATTAGCCCATTTTTTGCTCCCACATTTGTGTGAGCTGAAAGGAATTGGCCTTATCGTTACTCTGGAGTGTTTGCCACTGTTCTCACTCGGTTTTGTGGACCTGATAATTTGGGTATGCTTTTGGGTAAGCTTCAGTCAAGTGGCTTTACTCAATTTGGGGAAGTTATTGGTCTCAGACACTTGCTTATGAAAGAAATGGAAAAGGTAAAAACCCTTATTACCAGTAGCTGAAAACTTCTCACAAGAGATGAAAATACCAATTTTTTACTCTATTTTATTGAAATATCTGAGACAGTTCAATTTACAGTTAGGAAACCAATGCCTACCCCCTGAAAAACAAATAAGCCAACCCAGGCAAACAAAGAGAATGGGTTTTTTCTTCCGTGAAATTGGGCATACCTGCCTTAAGGAGACAGATCACGTGCTTCTCATTGGGCAGAAGCTCTCATCGACCTCAGTTCATCCCTCTAGAGCACCACATAAATGTGAGGCATTTTCTGTGAATAAGGAAGGACCCTTGACAACATAAGCAGGCTATCAAGCCCCAAATGCTGAAAGCTTCAATTAAGCAATTTATAGAAGAAATTATTGTATATAGTTTTACCACAAGTGACTATTGCCATTCTTTGTAAAGACACACCTTTTTCTTATAAGGCAATCACTTTGGGCATCAAAATTTTTCCTTTTAAATGGCAGTATAGTTCTACCAAATTGTTGATATTTCTACCCTCATCCATCCAGATTGACTTAGCTCCTAGTTTGTATACAGCTTGCAGCCACAGAATGAGAATGAATGAGAATGGATTCTGACATGTGCAGATAGTGGAAATGGGCATGGACATGCGGGCAGCAAAAACACATGGAGTCCACAGGTAATATGTATAGAACGTGATTTTAACAGAGATAAAGAACCGCTAACCTAAGATTGTAGGCATCTATAGCCCTTCCAAACAATAGTTCATGAAATCTCTAGATACTTATGAGAGAGATGCTTATTGTTTCTTTAAATTCTTATTTAAATTCTAGTTAGTTAACATGCAGTGCAATATTGGTTTCAGGAGTAGAATTCAGTGACTCATGACTTGGCTGCATATTCTTAGTAGAGCAGATTGGCTATATAACCCTTAGACACTAGATGGCGCCATAAGATATTCATATGTTAGTATTTCGGCACTCTGGAGTGATAACTCCAAGCTTGAGGTTGAAAATTTTTATTAAGGAAAAAGCACCGTTTATAAAGTCAACATTTTTTTTTTACTTTCATAAAGTCTTCCTATATTCTTCAAAAATGGATTAGAGACATACAATGTTACATAGGCATTTTAGATGTCTCACCTGTGCACTGGGCTGTGAAAGTGTCCCTAAGGCATAGGTCCACATTTGCCTGGGCAAGTCTATGCCACCTCTGATCCCACACTCTTACAGGTGGAGGCTTGATGTCTGATTCCTTAGGAGTGAGTCTTCTTCCACCCAAAGTCCTTCCATGCTGTGTCCCTGAGCCCAAAAAGGTGCGTGGGTCAGTTTCTAAGCTAAGATTAGAACTTGAAAGACTCCCAGCCTTGGGACTGGGTGGCCTTGTGTGACTTCTAGATTGGCATAGGAAAATCCCTCGGTCGAGCAGCCCATCCCCTCCATGCTGGGGGGACAATCATCTCACAGAAGCTCAAATCTCACGTCCAACCTGAGGCTCTAGTCTAGCTCAAAAATCCAGTGGCCTCTCTGGCTTTGCTTCTGCTCACTGCCCTGGCAGCTGCTTTTGACTTTGATTAAAGTGTGCCTGAGAAGTGTTTCACACCCTTTGCACTTAGGTGTGCATTCTAAACACTCCACTCTTGTAAGGTCTCCAGAATTTCATGTTTTTGGAAGAGTGATTCCCACTCCCCCCATTATCTCAGTCCACCATTTAGACTAGAAGTCCATTTTACCATTTGAAAAAGAAACTCCATGGGGATAGATAAATGAGAAGGAGGTAGAGGAAATGATGGTGTTCTCAGGTGGTGTGAGCTTTGGTTTCCAGGCCTCTCCAGCCTGGCCTCTCACAATCAGGAGGTTGTCAACTATGAGGGATGGCCCCTGCAGCTACTTTGCACTTTCTTTTCTTGAAGGTGAAACAATGTTCCTGAAATTCCCACCCTGTCTAAGGATACATGTTGGCAGAAAATACAAGATTTGTGCCGTCCTCAAACACTCTCCTCCTAGGATTCTGCCTTCCATCCATAGTGATATGACAACTTAGGTTAGACGGTCTTACTTGTGAGTCCTCAGAGTGTGGTCTTTGTGGCTGCCACAAAGAGGCTTATGTAGAATGTGTTCCAGACAATGCCAGCATGTTCTCCATTATTGCCGCTCACTCAGGGACTCATGGCGGAATGGGCCACCAGTACCCTCTTTTCAATAGTCTCTCTTTTCCCCAACCCAGTAACCACATTCCACTTCACAGCAATCTGACCCCTGTGTCCTGACCTCCTGGTTTCCAAAAGTCACATTCTAAGATAGAAATTGTTTTATGAGAAAAGAGAGAGGAAAGGAAGCTTTTTAGAGGTGATGCTTATGTTTATGGTAGTGTTCATGATGGTGGTTTCACAGGTGTATACTTAGGCTCAAACTCTTCAAGATCCATACGTTAAATGTGGACAGTTTCTTTTGCCTGTCCATGATAACCTAACTAAAAAAAAGAAAAGAGCGTATTCTTTGTGAATTCACTAATAGGAGAATCATTTTAATGAAGATATCTTTAATCCAATGACATCAATTTGTATTTTAAAACTATCCCTTAGAAATGGTCTCCTCCTTCCCAGTTCATGTAGACATTTCATAGGATGCTGTTGGCAGCATCAGATTAACTAAAGCATTGAAAGCTGCTGAGAGCAGGTGTTTCTGATAATTTGTGGTAGAATCTTTCCACTCACTTGTATCTGTTTTTGTATTGAACTTGTATTGAATTGCTCCTCTTCCTGCTTTTTTTTTAATTGAAGAATAATTGGCATGCAATTATTAGTTGCATTAGTTTTGGGTGTACAACATGGCAACTGGAAAACCCCATACATTAAGCTAGGTACTTCCTGCTTTCTTAATGTCATCACCATCTTCCAGTTTTCTGAGGTAGAAACCTCAGAGCCATCTTCAGCATCTTCTCCACTGTCCCCTACATTTATATGTTCGCCAAACCATGTCACTAACTCCAAAATGCCTCTCAAATTTATCCCTCTGTTGTATTGCTTTTCCTTTGGCTCAGGGTTCTTCAGTCTCACCTGGATTACTTAGTACCTTCTAACTAGTCTCCTTGGCTGCAGCCCTGTCTCTCTCAAACCCATTTTCACCCCTAGTTCGAGGCAGCTTTCTAAAACACTGATCTGGTAACAGTCCTCCTCCCTAGTGACGGTGTCCCCAAACCTAAAGTCTGAAGGCGAAACTCCTTTGCATGTGACCAGACCCTCCATGGTCACAGAGCAGCCCATCTGGACCCTTCCCTGGTGGCCGGTCCTATGGGTGTGATGAAGTATTGCTTCAGGGAGCCGGACTGTGGGCTTTCTCATCTCGGCTGCAGTGGAAATGGGAACTGCTAAGCAAGGAGGCTGGGGTGGAGGGAGGGCAAATAGTCTCCACATGGGTAAGAGGGCATGGAGTCTGATGGTTCTTCATGGAGGAAGCGAGGAGTTCTATTTTTATTTCTGTTTTTGGGGGGTAGTTTTTAAAAGGTTTCAGAGGAGCCACTTCCTTTCACACACTTCTGCCTTGGTTGCTGTTCCTCTCACTCTGTGCGATGGTTCCTGCTGTTGTCTTGGCTGAGAACTGCTGTCTCTCCTTCAGCTTCTTGGTTCCCATCTTCTTGGCTTCACTATCCAGTCTTCCGTGCATTAATTGACCACCGGTATTCTGGTAAACTGAGATTTTGTTTGGTTCTTCCAGCTTTCCTAGATCCAGGACCTGATTAGAGTCATTAGTCTTAGTCTGTTGGGAAATGTTGATGCAAAATGAACAAACTTTTAAAAAAAATTAAAGAAAATGGAATAGAGTTTTATTTGAGCCCAAGTTAAGACAGCTGCCCAGGACACACAATCTTCACAGAGAAGAGGATGCTCCAGGGAAGGAACATTTAGTGCAGGATTATATATATATATATATATATATATATATATATATATATATATTTTACATAAAGAGTTACATATTGTCATAACACAGGACACTCCTCCAGAAAGTTAAAGACTTTCTCTTATGTTTACAGTGTGTACAAAGCTCTATGACTTCAATCTTATGGGAACCAGAGACGGTTTCTTTCTTTTTCTTTTTCTTTTTCTTTTCCTTTCCTTTATGCTTGGGATGCTCTTTCTTTGTTATTTTTTCAATGAAGCAGATGTACAATGTACACCCAGGGCAGAAATCGAGCCCATGCTTTGACATTTTGGTGAGTCATTTTGACCTTGGTAAAAGTTAAAGTTTTCTTGGGAGCCCAGGAGCAGGGCCCACAAATACGTGATGTGAAAAGCTGAAAATCAGTGTGCGTAGGTGGTTCAGTAGATTAACCAACCCACTCCATTTCAGCTCAGTTCACGATCTCAGGGTTGTGGGATGGAGCTCCGTGCCAGGCTCTGTGCTGGGTGCGGAGCCTGCTGATGATTCTCTCTCTCCCTCTGCCCCTTCTTGCTGCTCTCTCTTTCCTCCAAAAACGAAAAGAAAAAAAGTTGAAAATTCTTGTATTTTATCATCTCTGCAGTCCCTTGGCCTACATTTCTTTCTCACATTCCTTTTATGTATAACTATCTTTTACCTTGAATAATAATGACCTAATTGAGGCGTGATTCGATTTAACAAATATTTTCTTTAAATAAAAACTCAGATGAGTTTTGTTCAGTATCTTTGAAATACCTCTTTGCATTTTAGTGGCCATGTCTATACACAGAGCTAAATATGTATGTAAGCTATGTATACAGTTGCCTTCTTTGACCAACGGCTGGCCCCTTTTTTGTGGGACATTCTCTCCACTTTTGACTGGTTAACTACTGCTCACTTTCTCTGCCTCAATTTAAATGTCCTTTCCTGAGAGACCTGATGAGAATCCCTGCTGTTCTTTTTCTTGTTCTATATTGCTATATATGGCTGTTCTATATTACTTGTTATTGTGCTTGCGCAATTAGAAATACATGCTTATTTGAGTGATTACTTATTAAACCTTTCTTTTCCTCTAGACTGTACACTATGAAGCTCTTGTTTCCCCAGGATCTCACACAGCGCGTGGCACATGGCAGATAATCTAAACATTCATTATGTGAAGGCAGTAATGAAATATGTTCCTTTAAAGAAATGGTTCTGCTGGATAACAGCTGTGGTAATATTAGAACATCAAGGGTTCTTTGGGAATAGGGCAATGTTTGAAAATATTTTTTTGGCTCCACTCAAACCCACACAGCTCAGGACAAACTTCCTTACTGGCCAAGAGAATGGCTTTCTGAGTTCTAATGATTAAGTCGTAAGCAAACTATCTACCACAGGAGGTTGGTGATGAACTTGAAGGTGAAAAATAAGTTGATTTTTAAAAGCAATAGAGTGGTTGAAATGGGGATAGGGAAAAAAGTCATCTGTTATCTTGTGGAAATAAGACTTATGTTTCACAAGCATAAAGAACAGAGAGGCCCATGTTGGCAAGGGGGAACCTGAAATGCAGAGCGTCACGACTGCAGTCGTGGTTTGCTGTTGCGGGGCTTTCAATCTCATCGGTATTTACTGGCAAGCTTTTGGGACAAGAGGTAATTGAAAAGATAGTTATAATAAAGCAAATAAGGGTAATGATTGTGATATTCATGAAAATGCATGAGAGTAAGAGGAGTGATTAATTGTGCACTGGAAAGTCGAGGAAGGTTGGACAGAGGAAGTGATCTCATAGCAGGTCCTGAAGGATGAATAGGGGGGTTGCACCCTGACAATAAGAAGGAAGAAGGAACAAGAAGAAATGTACACATAGTGACATGAAGGTATAGGCACCATGGCTCATCTGAGTGTGAGAGAGACTTGGCGTATGGATGGGGTAGAGGCAGCCAGTGGGTAGGGAGATGTGAGCCTGGGAGGCAGGGTTGTGTTGAATTGCGAAGCACTGTGTAAGCTGTAGTAAGAAATGTGTGAATTAGCTTTCAGGGTTGGCAATGGGAAAAACAGTTTACTTTGTTTAAAAATCACATGGCAATTAATGACTTCTAGGGAGATACATTTCTTGGCCGGCATATCTCTGGTGGAATCTTCCCTTCTGAGGTTCTCACACTAGAAAACGCAGCAGGAAACTATTTGGTGTAAATGTGACCACATTTGTTACTTTGGCAGTTAAATGTGTTTCAAATGTAGGAGCAGGCTTTCTGATCCCTCAGCAGAGTTCTTCTAGAAAAAGACAGCACTAGAGGATGGTGGTTCAGAGCAGAAAGTCTGGCTTCAAATTGTCCAGGTCTGAGTCCTGGCTCCACCTCGAGTAAGCTACTGACCCCTTTAAACCTCAGTCTTCTCATCTGTGAAAGGGATATAAAGATAGTATTACTTACCTCATGGAGCTGAGTAAGGATTAAGATCATGCATTTAGAGCCCTTAGCTCAGTCCCTCTAGTACAAGGAAATGACCAATAAATATTTTCTAATGAAAGATCCAGCTACTACCCAAGATGTATTCAGTGCACGTCAGAATTCAGTTCTGATCCATGAAGTCTGAATTAGTCATTGTTCAGCTCCAGAGCTACTTCATTAGAAATCTGCTAAAGTTAGAAATGAGTCTTGATTTTCAGGAGCCTTATTAAACAGTCCTTCCCAGGCTCTACATGAAATCCCAATGGAGGATACACAACAGCGAGTCTGTGTGGCTGTCACCCCGAGACTCTGAATTTATTAAGATCGTAAATATGAATACAAGTCGTTTTGTCTCAGTGATTTTGGGGGACAATTAAGAGCTTTGAAAATCATATTTTTGGTCACTGTAAAGCAGAAAAATTGGAGTTGCTTTGGAGCAGTCTTTACTCCTGTCATCATAATACTGAAAGAATAAAATGAGCTAAGACATGCAAGTAAACAGAGAATCATAGGCAAATGCTTACACAACGTGGCTTGGGAAATTCAAGGAAAAGTTGTAGGTAGGTGAGGGGAAGGCCATGGATAAGAAAGTCAGTAATAGAAGAGCGAAAGAAATGGCGGGGAAGAACAGATATTAATCTCTGTCTCCTCCTTCCTTGGAAGGAGTGGAGGGTGAGCTGGATGGGGGAGAAATTGGTTAAGAGGCTGGGTTAGCATAGCCAAAGACAACGATAACTCCAGGAAAAAGTCCTGGACATCCTGCACATTTAACAAAGAAGAGAAAACAAAACAAAATAGGTGGAAAAGATTTTTGGCAAAAGGAGTGAAAGGCATTTCCTCCCATTTTATCAGGAAGGAATAAATCATTTTCATGAAGTGCATCTTCATTCATTGCCAGGGCGAACACAGAAAATGGGAAGGAGGTAATTCTGTGCCGAATCCACAAAGAACAGGAGAATTTCAAGAAAAAGAATGGATGTTAATTTAGAAAATCACCTCAAACCAGAACTCTGATGTGACTCTGGAGATTCTGAATTTTTCTCCTGTGTGATGATTACATGAGGAAGCTGACAAGATTATACTTCTATTTCTTAGTCTAATGAGGATTGCATTGCCCCCCCTACACGCTCTCCCTCCCGCTTTCGCTCTCTTTCAATCCTCCATTGGATCATTTAAGTTAATATTTCAAGAGGACAACAACACTAGAAACAAAACCAATGAATGACTGAGTCAACATGCATATGTTCTAACTTTTACTTACTAAATTTTAAAGTTGTTAAGGTCAAAACATGTCACGGTGTCTTCACAACATCCCATATTTACTGGTAACATGATCTTGGCTATAAGCTGTCTGTGCACAATTTTATTAGCTGTGAAATACAGATATTAGTAGTTCCAGCCTGATTTGGTCATTGTGATAATATGAACGTATCTTATCGGGGGCACAATTCAACTCATCACATTCCTTCATTTTTTTACATTATTTTTTTTAAAGTTTAAATTCAATTAATTAACATGAAATGTATTATTTATTTCAGGGGTATGGGTCTGTGATTCATCAGTCTTACATAATAACCAGTGCTCATTACAACACATACCTTCCCCAATGTCTATCACTCAGGTACCCTATCCCCTTATGCCCCTTCCCTCCAGCAACCCTATTTGTTTCTTGAGATTAAGACTCTCTTATGGTTTGTCTCCTTCTCTGGTTTCATTTTTTCCTCTCTTTCCCCATGGTCCTTTGCCTTGTTTCTTAAATTCCATGTATCAGTGAGATCATATGATAATTGTCTTTTTCTGATCGGCTTATTTCTTTTAGCTTAATATCCTCTAGTTCTAACCACATTGTTGCAAATGGCAAAATTTCATTTTTGATGGCTGTGTTGTATTCCATGAATATATATACCACATCTTCTTTATCCATTCATCTGTCGATGGACATCTGGGCTCTTTTCCATAGTTTGGCTATTGTGGACATTGTTGCTATAATCATTGGGGTACAAGTGCCCCTTCGGATCACTACATTTTTATCTTTGGGTAAATACCCAGTACACATTCTTTCCTTTTATGTTCATTACAACTATGACTATATATGATCATCAGACATTAGTTCACAATCAAAATGAACTATGAAGGACACCTGGGGGGGCTCAGTTGGTTAAATGTCTGCCTTCAGCTCAAGTCATGATCCCAGAATCCTGGAATCAAGCCCCCCATCAGGTTTCCTGCTCAGTGGGGAGTCTGCTTCTCCCTCTGCCTGCTACCTGCCCCCCATGACTTATGCTCTCTCTCCCTCTCTCTAACAAACAAACAATAAATAAAATGTTAAAAAAAAAAGAATTATGAAAGTGGAGGTTGTTTAAATTACCGGAAATTACAACAAACTGGAAATCAAACTCTCTGCTTCATAGCTCTTTCCCTAATACAAAAATTTATCTGCAGTCACAAGGCTATAGATTAATGGTGAGCAAACGAAATGTCAGCTTTTTTGTTAAGTGATTGCTTGACTTCATGTATTTACACACATTGTGCTGATTCTAATCTTGAACCAATTAGGATTGTGCTTTCATTCCTGGTTCCGTTGTAACATTACAGAAGGCAATCACAAAGCAAACAATCTGGAAATAGAGTAAATGGTATTGTGAACACAGCCTGGTACTGATGAGGGAGACAAATATGATGTTGAAAGCCTTTGCTGTTTCATTTGTTTGAGATTTTTTGCTTCATTTGTTCGTTCAATCAAAAGGAAAGATAGTTTTCTAAGAAAAAGACTACAGAGGGAATCGAGCAAGAACAGTACTTTTGGGGACTTAAAAAATATACAGATACAGATTTATTTTAAGAAGTTGGCTCATGTGATTGTGGGGCCTGACAAATCCTAAATCTGCAGGGCAGGCCATGAGCTGAAGCTGAATTGGAAGTGTATAGGGCTGGCAGGTGGGCTGGAAACTCAGGCAGGATCTCTCTGTTACAGTGTTGAGAGAGAAGGCCTTCTTTTCTGGGAAATCTCAAATTTTGCTCAAAATGCCTTCAATGGACTGGATGAGTCCCATTCACATTTTCAAGGGCAATATCTCTCTCTCGCTGTCTTTTTTTTTTTTTTTTTACTTTTTGGGATCCCAGTGAAGTCAGAACCAAGTTGCAATGCTGTCCAAAGTTTAAGGAGCATATGTATAGGGGAGCAATATAATTTTTTTTTTAGTTCATTAAGGATGAGGAGACAGAAGTGCAAGAAGTCACTTTCCTGAGGTTATGGGACAAGGCACAGCTAGGAAGCTTGGCTCCAGACCCCTCACCCAATTCATTGTCTGCCACAGCTCCAGTCTCAGCTACTGCAATAGTCTCCTGCCTCTACATCTAACCTCATGAAGTGGTCTCGGACCCAGAACTTGTACTCAGGCCTCTGGACACTCACCTCCTCCCAGAAGATGTTATTGATCAACAATTACTCTCATTGCATCACCTTTGTTGCATATTTTCATCATATTTATTAAAGGATATCCAATTCTGATTGATTATATTTTCTAGACATGAGCTTGAGTATTTGAAATTCAGTTTAAAAACCTGCATAACACCCACAATGAATATCATTCTCATTCAGGAAAAACTGAGAGCTTTTCCCCTAAGATCAGGAACACAGCAAGGATGTCCACTATCTCCACTGCTGTTCAACACGGTACTAGAAGTCCTAGCCTTAGCAATCAGACAACAAAAAGAAATAAAAGGCATCCAAATTGGCAAAGAAGAAGTCAAACTCTCACTCTTTGCAGATGATATGATACTTTATGTGGAAACCCCAAAAGACTCCACTCCAAGACTGCTAGAACTCATACAGGAATCCAGTAAATTGTCAGGATATAAAATCAATGCACAGAAATCAGTTGCTTTTCTATACACCAACAGCAAGACAGAAGAAAGAGAAATTAAGGAGTCGATCCCATTTACAACTGCACCCAAAATCATAAGATACCTAGGAATAAATCTAACCAAAGAGGCAAATAATCTCTACTCAGAAAACTATAAAGTGCTCATGAAAGAAATTGAGGAAGACACAAAGAAATGGAAAAATGTTCCATGCTCATGGATTGGAAGAACAAATATTGTGAAAATGTCTATGCTTCCTAAAGCAATCTACACATTTAATGCAATCCCTATCAAAATACCATCGAATTATTTCAAAGAAATGCAACAAATAATCCTAAAATTTATATGGAATCAGAAAAGACCACGAATAGCCAGAGGAATGTTGAAAAAAGAAACTAAAATTGGCGGCATCACAATTCCAGACTTCAAGCTCTATTACAAAGCTGTAATCATCAAGACAGTGTGGTACTGGCACAAAAACAGACACATAGATCAATGGAACAGAATAAAGAGCCCAGAAACGGACCCTCAACTCTATGGTCAACTAATCTTTGACAAAGCAGGAAAGAATATTCAATGGGAAAAAGACAGTCTCTTCAACAAATGGTGTTGGGAAAACTGGACAGCCACATGCCAAAGAATGAAACTGGACCATTTCCTTATACCACCCACAAAAATAGACTCAAACTGGATGAAAGACTTCAATGTGAGATAGGACTCCATCAAAATCTTTGAGGAGAACACAGGCAGCAACCTCTTCGACCTCAGCCGCAGCAACTTCTTCCTAGAAACGTCACCAAAGGCAAGGGAAGCAAGGGCAAAAATGAACTACTGGGACTTCATCAAGATCAAAAGCTTTTGCATAGCAAAAGAAACAGTCAACAAGCCAAAAGACAACTGACAGAATGGGAGATGTTCACAAATGACATATCAGATAAAGGGCTAGTATCCAAAACCTATAAATAACTTCCCAAACTCAACACCCAAAGAACAAATATTCCAATCAAGAAATGGGCAGAAGACATGAAAAGACATTTCTGCAAAGAAGACATCCAAATGGCCAACAGACACATGAAAAAGTGCTCAGCATCACTTGGCATCAGGGAAATACAAATCAAAACCACAGTGAGATACCACCCCTCACCAGTCAGAATGGCTACAATTAACAAGTCAGGAAATGACAGATGTTGGCAAGGATGCAGAGAAAGGGCAACCCTCCTACACTGTTGGTGGGAATGCAAGCTGGTGCAGCCCCTCTGGAAAACAGTATGGAGGTTCCACAAAAAGTTGAAAATAGAGCTACCGTACGACCCAGCAATTGCACTACTGGGTATTTACCTTAAAGATACAAATGTAGTGGTCTGAAGGGGCACATGCACCTGAATGTTTATAGCAGCAATGTCCACAATAGCCAAACTATGGAAAGAACCTAGATGTCCATCAACTGATGAATAGATAAAGAAGAGGTGGTATATCTATATCTATATCTATAATGGAATACTATGCAGACATCAAGAGAAATGAAATATTGTCATTTCAATGACGTGGATGGAACTGGAGGGTATTATGCTAAGCGAAATAAGTCAATCAGAGAAAGACAATTATCATATGATCTCTCTGATATGAAAAATTTGAGAGGCAGGGCTAGGGGGGTAGGGTGGGGTTAAGAGGGAATGAAACAAGATGGGATCAGGAGGGAGACAAACCATAAGAGACTCTTAATCTCAGAAAACAAATTGAGGGTTGCTGGGGGGTAGCAGGGTAGGGGTAGGGTGGCTGGGTTATGGACATTGGGGAGGGTATGTGCTATGGTAAGTGCTGTGAAATGTGTAAGCCTGGTGATTCATAGACCTGTACCCCTGGGGCAAATAATACATCATATGTTAATAAAAAAATTAAAAAAAACACAAATCTGCATAACAGCAAGAAAAATTATGGCCCATCGGTTAAGCAATGTCATATGTCACCGACTCCAATTCTCTCCCCACCATCTGTTTGATCCTCAGAATTCCTAGAGGTTAGAAAACAGTCAGCGAGGTTGGTTCTCTGTCTGTGGCCTCTCAGAAGGAAACAGCTCAGTCAGAAGTGATCTTAGGATCATCTTGGTTTTTAAATGCCTCTCTTCTCTTCTGGAAGCTGGCTAAGCCCAAGGCTCATGCTAATTATGCTTTTTATGTGTTGAAGTCCACCACCATCACTCTGCTATGTGTCTTAGATAATTTAAAATTTGTCTCGGGTGCAATTGAAGTGCTGGTCCTCCTTGAAGTCACATATCATAGTTCTGCAAGGCTGTTCCCAGGGAAGCGTCACATTTGCAGACAGCTCTGCAGTGCACCGTGCTTGCTGTTCTAAATCTCTGCAACTTCCAGCTGTTTAATCCAGAAATGTGCTAAGAAATGTGCACACGGAATATGTTGGAAAAGCAAACATTTTTGCAAAAATGATGTTTTTCAGGGTGCGTGCGTGTGCGTGTGTGTGTGTGTGTGTGTCACTGGCTGCAGTTCTTCGGAAGGTAATTTTTATGCTGACTGACAGCACAGAACATTAAGGCTCTCACAACCTCATCTCCTCCCTCAAATCTGTGTTTCTATTGAATTATAGATACGGCATGCACAAATGATTTTTGTCTTTCTGGCATTTGCCTGAAAGAGTAAGTTCCATTGCTCCTTTCAATCATCTTTCTTTCTCTTTGACCTAATATTTTTCAGATTTTCCTTTGTCCCGTAAAGATGAACAGTTCTCCTGTGATGAGCTGGTCACAGCCATTTCTGAGATTGAAGGAAGGCAGTCGCACGTAGGGATTAAGTGTATGAACTTGGGCCAGACGGAAGGTCAGAATCCCAGCTCTGCTTCTTTATGGAAAATTACTTACTCTAGTCTTACTTTACTCATCCATAAAATAAGGGTGATTATTATTGTACCAGTTCTTGGGGTTTAGTGGAGATTCAAGGAGAGCATGCCCTCTAACTGCTTAGCACAATGCTAGGCACATAGTAAATCTAGAATACATATCATCTAACATTATTTTCTCCATCACTTATATCAATTCAGAAGCCAGAGGGTTTGCACCCCAAACTTTTCATAGTTATTTACTGAGAACTTGCTCACCTATAGATGCTTTGAGAAATCAAAACAGCTTTGTGAGTTAATCTCTCACGTGAATCAGTGAACACTTGGCGTCCGTTTCTAGGACACCAGCCACTCTACT
Source organism: Nasua narica (assembly GCA_028533885.1). Taxonomy (NCBI): domain Eukaryota; kingdom Metazoa; phylum Chordata; class Mammalia; order Carnivora; family Procyonidae; genus Nasua; species Nasua narica. Next base: position 124,864,697 of record CM052798.1, on the reverse strand, counting down.
TGGCTCTGAGAGTACAAAGGTGACTGATCACGAGCCCTGTTCTCGGGTAGCTTGCAGTCCGTAGGGAGACAGTTACAGGAACACGTGGTTGCCCAGTGCCTGGGCCATGATTCGGGATGTGGCAGGTGCACGGGGAGATCAGAGGAGGTACCTGGGAGCTCCGCACGGCCTCCCAGGTCTGGTTTCCTGTCTATGTGGTGAAGGCATGCAGGCAACATGCAGACTCTTCCTTCTTTCTAGAAGCACCCATAGTTTAATTTGTCCAGAGCACCACCAGCTTCCACCAGGTTCACTTTGTAAATGTTTCTTGCCACTCCATACCACTCCAGTGTCCCAGCTCAGATACTCCAACTCTGGTCTGGACTGTCGCAATGGTCCCATGTGGTCCTCAGGCTTGTTCCTATCCAGTCCATTGAAAAAGAAAACACAGATCTGGACTTAGTAAGAAGAGACTTTATTTAAAAGGATTATGGCAAGGTGGGGGTGTGTGTGAAATGAATTATTGCCACAGGGAGAATGCTCTGGCTGTGAGATCCCAAGCATCAGAAGGGTTTTTATTTTTGGAGAGGAGTAAATAAGGCCAGAGAGAGCTGGAGGTGGGCTAGTAGGACGAGCAGGTGTGGCATGATTGGAAAGCATCCCCGAGAATGCTCTGAGGCCACTCGGCCCTCAGGAGGGGTTGTCGAGGAGCTGCATGCTGGGTCCGGCTGGTAAGGGCCAAAGTTCAGCCTACCAGAATCTGATTAACAAGCATTTTGTTCTCATTCATCAGTGGGGGACAAAACAGTTCAGCTAATTATTTATGAAACAAAGAATGGGAATTTGGAGGGTCTGTGTCCGGCCTTATCATAGGTAAATAAGGGGGCCTCCATGAACCTTGTCTAAGGATATCGGGACTTACTTCTTTGTAAGTATTTGTAAGTATTTTCAGAGCCCAGAGGAACTTCTTAAGCTTCACCATTTTCTAGGAGTATTGGGCTCAGGTAAAGTTCAGCACTGTCACTATTCTCCCGCCAGCTACAAGAACTTTCTGAATGACAGATATGGCCAAATGGCTCCTTGCCTAACATAGCTCAGTGGCTCTCCTCTTGATGGCCCTTGCTTACTCTTCTACTGTATCTTCAGTTTTGGACTCCAGAAACACCAAGGCGCTCTGGTGTCCTGCCTATGTGCCATGTGGTGTCTAATCTCTGTGTCTTTGTTTAGATTGTCCCGATGTCTGCAATGCCATATCCTCCCCCCCATTTACTCGATGACACCCAGCCTCCTGATTATCTTCAAAGTCTCAGATGAGGTGACATCTTCAGGAGAACTTCCTCAGCCCAGTATCAGACTGAGATTGATTATTTTCTTCGTGTTTCTGCAACACTGTGAACTTACAGCTCTTGTTGCATTTAGCACATTACAACAATTGTCCTTTGTGTATTTGGCATCGGGAACTATGTTATAAGCCCTCTCAGTCAATATTTGTTTAGTGTGTGTCTGGTTCTCTGGCAAATACTATAAACTCACTTATTTTTTTTTAAGGTTTATTTATTTAGGGGCACCTGGGTGGTTCAGTTGGTTAAGCAACTGCCTTCGGCTCAGGTCATGATCCTGGAGTTCTGGGATCGAGTCCCTCATTGGGCTCCCAGCTCTGTGGGGAGTCTGCTTCTCCCTCTGACCTTCTTTCCTCTCATGTTCTCTCTCACTTTCTCTCTCATAGGGGAGGAAAGGAGTAGAGGGAGAGAGAGAGAGAGAGAGAGAATTCTAAAACAGACTCCTCACTGAGCACAAAGCCCACATAGAGCTCCATGCCATGACCCTGAGATCATGACCTGAGCTGAAATCAAGAGTCGGACCTTAACCATCTGAGCCACTCAGATGTCCCCAACTCACTTATTTGTTAATCTCTATTTTTCACTTAAGGACACTGAGATTAGGAAGCTAAGCAATTTACTAGTTATCATGCAGAGACTTTGAATTGAATAGAATGGATATGCTCGTGTTAAGAGTATTTTAGAATCGTATCTCTAGAGTTCTCTTATTTGCTCTGGTAGTGAAAGAATGTTCGAACTCAGTGGGATCGTGGTGTTCACCCAGTTCATTGCCACCAATGTGCAAGTTTTTAACCTCTGGGAGGTAAAAGACACAGAACTCCTTGTGTCTGAACCATACTGCCTCCTCTTAGTTCCTGTTGAGGTTTGGAACCATGAGCGTATCTTCCTCAGTAGTGTAACATTCAAGGTAACTAGCACTTACGGTCAACACAACCCTAGAAAGTTAATATCTTTATTCAGAGTTCTGAGTAAAGTGTTTAGAAGGTGCTTAGCCTTCAGTCCTTGAGAAAGCTTTCTGAAGTTTCAGAGACTCCTCCCTTGTCTCATTCTCTGATGCTGTTACAGGAGCAAAATGTGGGTTCTGTGGCCTTACTTACGGTAGACAAAGACCTACTGAGAAATCCACTGGTTGTTCATTCTTTCATTCATGTAATTAACTATTTACTCACTCATCAGATAACTTGACCAATATTTCTCAAACACTTAATTTGTGTCAGATACTATCCCAGGCTCTGGGGATAAAGAAAAAAACAGAATGTGGTTCCTCTCTTTAAGGAATCTATAAGCTTCTAAAAGAATTAGTCGGAGAGGTAAATAAGCAATAAAAATATATCAGTGCTAAGTCAGAAATATTGCTGGGCGAGAGAAAGGAACAAAGGAGTTGTGAATCTTTAAACTATTATTTATGGTAACTGCAGTCTATTTCAGGTCTTATGTCACTCCAGTGATTATAAGTATTGAAGCCAAATCACCAACCAGATTCCATCGAGAGGCAACTTGACTCCATCAAAACACTATTATGATTTTGGAGACTTAAGTCTATGTGTATAGATAGCACATATGGCGAAAACATAGGCGTACACTTTGAATCAATAATAAAACATGAGAACCTGGGTTGGAAAGAGAACATGGGTGCTTATCTCCGAGTCTGAAAAATAGTAAATGTCAGCGTATCAGCAATGAAATGGCCAGTCACATTCTCTTGATAAAAATACCATCATAGAAATCAAAGGATTTTATTTATTTATTTATTTATTTATTTATTTATTTATTTATTTATTATTTCTTTTTGTTTGTTTGTTTGTTTCCCTGTCTCCTGTAAGTGGTTGACAAGATAAAATTCTGAAAGACATTCTTAGGAGATTTTTGTTTCTCGTATTTGTTTTCTTTGTATTCCTGTCCCACTACACTCTTGTCAGAGTGCTGGTGCCCCCTGCCTCATATCCAACAACACACAGAAGTCCTGCCTTTTTGCTAGAAGGCCTCTGGGGCATATTGCCTTTCAAAGGAAATAGCTTATGAAACAAAAGAGCATATAAGCCCAGGAAATGTCTCTCTTTCCTCATGGAGTTCTTATTCAAATGAGAACAAAATATGGTAACTTATTCTGACTGGCAGTGTTGTTTGCAAGATGGCCTCACCTTTGCTGAGCTAGTGAATCTTTGTCTCAGGAGGACTCCTCCTGAGACAGGGCTGAGGTCCCAACACCACTTATTGGAGCCTCTTTCTCTTCTCACTAAGTGAGGACAGTGGTTTTCTTCCCCGGGGGAGGCTGCTTATATTTACAAAATTCAGGAGAATTAAAAATGGTCCAATTTTGGGAAAATGAAAAAAAAAGGTAATATATGATACGATACCAACACTTTGAGTTGATTTTCTTTTTGAGTTTATTTTTCACTTTTCTTTTCAGAAGGGCACCATGGTGGAAAGTGATGGTATCTAGAAGCCAGATAGACCTGGGATTGATGGCTCTTATACTTACTAGTTGAGGGACTTGGGTTAATTTCCTAACCTCATTTTCTTTCTACATGAAAGAACATGTTTAACATTTATATAGTTAAATGTAGGTTGAGGCAAAGGATGCTGCTAAACATCACTAGATGCCAGTAGCATGTCCCTCCCACAACCAGCTGTGACAATAAAAAATGTCTACAGCCATTGCCTGGGTGTCAATATCATCTTGGGCTGAGAACCATCGTTAGAGAAAAAGGTGCTTTGGATTCAGAGAGAGAAAAGTGGGTTGTACTTATTCTACCTACTACTTCTAAATTTCACTTTTCTCACCTTTAAAAGGTAGCGGTTGACAAGATGATCTTTAAGGTGACTTCTATGTCCAAACCAGCTGTGATTCTATGGAAGGAAGAAAAAAGATAATGAAGATTGAGGAAGACTTGGAAGTGAAGGCCGGGGAAATTGACTAAGATATGAAGAGTCCGGTAAGTTCTCTATTTCTGAACAAAGCTGAGCATCTGTACCACTAATTAGAAAGAGTTGCTAATCTGAGCTAACTAGCCAGGGAAGAAAGGATCAGAAATCCAGACAAAGAATTGGGACTTTTACAGATGATGGTGAAGATGATGATGATGAAGAAAAACTAGAAGAAGATAATGTTGATGGCCATGGCAATGATGGTAATGACAAAGCAGCTAACATTTATTAAGCACAAACTGTGGACCTGGCTCTCAGGTGTGTGGATGACAAAAGCTCAGCGTTTAGGCTCGGGTGGGATGTAATGATAGGAGTCACAAATAAAAGCTGTAAGAGCCAGACTGCTCTCAGATTTGGGGTAAATCAGAGCCAAAGGAAGTGAAGAAACTTGGGATTTTAGCACACATTTTGTGGAAGGAAAAATGCAACAAGATCACCTGAGAATATATACTTGCTGATGACAGTATTAATACTTCATTATTAAAATCCAAGTGAGGGTCATTTTCAATGGAAATAGAAGAAGGGGAAGAGCAGGGCACCTAGGTGGCCCAGTTGGTTCAGCACCCGACTCTTGGTTTTGGCCCAGGTTGTGATCTCATGGGCGGTGGGATAGAGCCCCAAGTTAGGCTCCTCACTTAGCAGTAAGTCTGCTTAAATGATTCTGTCCCTTCACCTCCCTCCCCACTCACCTGCAAGCACGTGGGCTCTCTCTCTCAGTAAATAAATAAATCTTAAAAAAAAAAGAAGAAGAAAGAACAGTAAGAGGAAGGGAAATGTAAAGGTGCTAAGTTATAGTAAAAGTGGCCAAATAGCAAATTAGTCTCATTAATGAAAATATTTCTTAACTCTTATTCTTCTCTGAAGTACATTGTTTTGTTTATTGCATTTTACTGATTTATGTTATACCAGAACTTAACTGGTAAGGGTGGTTTTTATTGTTGTGATTGTTCTGATTTTAGGATCAGTCTATGGTTATTTGTCAGAGATTTAATATGCTTTTGGAGATGTGCACACATTTTACATCGTCCTTTGTGAAGCCACTCCAATTTCTCTTGGGTGTTTGGTGCTGAGCAAATTAATTCTATTCTTAACTTCTTCCTTCATCAGATCTTCTTTGTTTGGCTTTTAAAAGGATCAGTGTGTTAGATTGAATTTATAGTCAGTTACCAGGAAGGAACTCTGAGATGCTAAATTCTCAGTGTACCAAAACTTGTCCTTTGGATAACAGCCCATTCTGTGCATCTTAACCCAATACATTAAGTACAATAATAGTAGCCTAGTTTAAGTAAGTAAAAGGGTGGGGGGAATAAAAATTCAATAGAATGAGGTAAGAGTGATTTTTGTGTGTGTGTGTAGTAGGAGAGAAATTGGAATATTTCCAAGGGCAGTAGCAAGGGTGTGTGCAGTAATGTAGTTGAGATACTAATATATGGATGGGTGGGGGCATTAGGAATTAGAATTTTGGGAAAATAATTAAAGCTAAAGTGAGTTAAGAAAAATAATATTCAACATAGTTTTTGGCCTTTTCCCTGGGAAGGCTATTGGTGATTTTTAGTATCATGATTCCCTTACATTTGTTTATTCTATATTACCAGGATAATAGACAAGATGCCCAATTTTGAGGGATGAGTATGTCAGAGGTAATGGGGGAAATTATATGTCTCTGGCTACACTGAGCCTATTATAATTGAGAAAAAAATTTATCTATCATCTCTCTCTCTCTCTGTCTCTATCTCTATCATCTCTCTCTAAAATAGCTATAGATTCCTACTTCCTGCTTATGGGTAACTTATTTTTACAAATTAAGGATTTTGGAAACAACTTTATTCTGAGAAATAAGAATAATCTTGGGATAAAATTTTGCAGTGATGCGTCATTTCTCCATAGTCCTGTTAAAATATTCAGTTTAAGCTCACCTGATGCATTTGTAATTCCTACAAGCATTGTGCAGTAACTCAGGCAGAAAAAGGAGATTTATTATGAATCTTATGCTAGGGTGTGCTTGCAAATGCTAATCTATCACCACTACTTTCATGAAGAAATAATAATGAGTTAGTTCTGCAAGTGGTAGAGAAAAGAAACCATCACGATTAATGGTACAATTCAAACACAAATGAATAGGACATATGTACATTTCTCCCACTTGTATTTTTAAAATTACGATCGAAAAAACCAATTGTGTTAGTTGAAAGCATTTAGGCATGCTTTTTGATTTGACAATGTTACCAACCAAAGAAAAACACATACTAAATGCATAGATAAAATCAGATAGTTCTAAATACATTTCAATCACCTTAACATATCTCCTATAATTCACTGATCAGACAAAAAAAAATAGATTTGGAAAAAGTTGGCTTTCTCATAGGGATGCTAAGTAACTGAAAATAACATCAGTGCTTTACTATCAATATTTATGAAGTACCTCATATCTTTAAGGCAATTCTCTAAATGAATGCTTTCACTTTCCACCTACCAACAACTAAATCACTTCAAATAAAAGGAGAAAGAGAGTATTGGCCTAGGCCTGGTTGCCTTATGGCACCTGCAGAGGATTTTAGTGTCTTCCCACTGTCTAATGGTAAAGCCTGTCGTTTAGGGCTCTCGATATTTTGTCCTAGACCTGTCATTCTGATCTGCTACTTTTCCCAAAATGGGGTCCGACTCTGTATTTTTTGTTTTATCTTACATTTTCTCTTCCTTCCTTTCATGCTCTAGCCAACCTGGGGAATTTTCTTGCCTCTGTCTCTTAGCTAGGGAATTCCCTTGTGCTTAGAATTTCCATTCGTTTATCTCCGTCTGTGAAATTCTTTGCAACCATTAGGCCCCACCCAACATTACATCCTTTTTGAGGTCGCTCATGATCCCTCCTGTTGGGCATGTTTTCATCTCTCTTCTAAGCAAGCAAGTTGGTATCAATTCCTGCACCATGCCTCGCCTAGGGTGTTGTACAAGATGTGCACACAGTAAACATTGATTGAGTGGGCTGTCTATGGAATGACTGCAGCAGACGCCTTCTGAGATGTTTTCCTTTCTGCATCCACAGGGCGTTTGCATCCCCTGTGGATAAAGTGGGAGGAGAGAGAGTAAATCTGTTTTGGCTCAGAGGAACAGTCAGAGTAAAGGCTAAGTTGCTAAAGCAAAATGACCCAGATATACCATATACAGATATACCATATACAGTGCTTGCAACAGATTGGAGCTTCTTCCCTCTTAACGCAGCAGTCTATGTGGTTGAGGCTGTGGGATAGCTCTGCTCTATATGGTCATTCAAGAATATATTTCTTCCATCATTTTTCTTCTTTTCCTGCGGCACTGGCTTATCTGGAAGGCTGAAGCTGCTTCTCAGACATATTTGTGGCTAGTTAGCCCAAGAATAACAGAGCAATCAAGAGAAAATAATTTCCTACTAAGCAAATGAAGCAGAATTTGTATACATCACTTCTGCTTGCATTCCACTGGTGAAAAATTTAGTCACATGGTCACATTTAGCTGCAAGTATGGGTGCCCAGGGAGAAGAGGAAGAATGCATTTGATGAGGACAGCTACAAGGTTACCTCAGTTAATAACTAGGTGTCCAGCCCAGCGAGGATCTGATTGGACTTGGGTGGGTCCATGCACTCTCAGGGTCTGGATTCTCTCTGAATCAGAAATCCCCAAGAGGAATCAGGAATCACTGAGAAGAGAAATGCCACGATGTACTCCCTGCATTTAGTTTCAAAAGGAGCAGAACGTGAAAAAAAATAACATCAAGGTATATACTGACACAAAGATAACATTATGGAACATTCTTCATCGCTTGGAGGTCAGAGTGGGGAAAGGTAGAGAAGGACAAAGCCGGGAGCACCAAATGCATTTCTTCCACACCTAGTGAAATGTGAAGCCAGTGGGTAGAAGCAAAGGATTGATTTAAATAAATCAAAATTTATCGAATCCCCAAATAGATTGATTGAAGCCTAACACCAATCCATGAAAGCTGCTGATGTGGAGAAAATAGACTAGTTCATATTTTTCTGGAGAGCCATACAAAATTTAAAAACATTAACATTCTGAAGGCTTAAACAGACAGTTGCAGTAATAGGGAGAAAGGGAAAATTAAAGCATTGTGAAGGAGCAAGAGACTCCAAATTGACCAGGGACAATGCATTTGGAAGTGTCATTTCCACTGGGTGAGTTAGGATCTGCCATGAAGCTAACAGCAGTTTCCCCCACGGACGTTTACTGACCATGGTGGAAGGTGAAAGCATTTTCAGAGCCATTTCAAAGCCATTTCACTAACCTTTTAATAAATTGCAAAAGCAATACTGGAGAATGTTAAGAGCCTTATTTTTTTCTACTGAGTATAATAAAATCTGTAATAGCTGTGCCCACATTGTGGCAGCTCAGAGAACATAAAGTGCTTCTATTATTGTGTCTGTGGGAAACTGAGTGGAGAACAGGTGCCCATGGATGAAATTTGGAAAAAGAAGTCATATTTTTGAAATAGAAAATAGTTTCTATTCCTCCTGAAAAAAAAGCTATATCAGCAAAAAAATATTTTTATTTTTATTTTTTTCTCCCCAAATATGTTTATTTTAATTTTTCAGTTTTATAAGATTGATTGTCCATGCTCCACACCCAGTGCTCCATGCAATACGTGCCCTTCTCAATACCCACCACCAGGCTTTCCCACCCTCCACCCCCTCCCCTCCAAAACCCTCAGTTTGTTGCTCAGAGTCCACAGTCTCTCCTGGTTCATCACCCCCTCCGATTTCCCCCCATTCACCCTTCCCTTCCTTCTCATGATGCCCTCCATGATTTTCTTTATACTCCAAATGTAAGTGAGACCATAAGATAATTGACTCTCTCAGCTTGACTTATTTCACTCCGCATAATCTCTTCCAGTCCTGTCCATGTTGATACAAAAGTTGGATATTCATCCTTTCTGATGGAGGCATAATATTCCATTATATAGATGTACCACAACTTCCTTATCCATTCATCTGTTGAAGGGCATTTTGGTTCTTTCCACAGTTTGGCTATTGTGGCCATGTCTGCTGCCATTTCTAGGATAAGAAAATTATTTTCTTATCCTAGAAATGGCAGCAGACATGGAATAGAAATTCTGAGAGGCTAGAAAGATCAGTAACGTGCATATTTAAAAACAGTCAAGACTGAGGCCCAAGGAATTGAGACTTTGTTTTCGATATAAAGGAGAAATTAATGGGAGATTGGAGAGGCTGAGTTTCAGACCATGGGAAAACATCACTTTTTAGGAAACCAATGTACTCTCTCATTGACAAAGTAGTGTCCATTCTCTGACCTCAACTAACAAGGTGAGAGGGAGCAGTTTTATGAAGGAGAAACCTTGTGAGAATCACTCTAAACTTCTGGCTTCTGAATCTTTTCTATTATTGTTTCTGCATTCTGAGATAGTCCCTTCATCTCCTTTCCATGTATCATTCTATTCTTTTTCTTTTTTTAATTTTATTTATTTGTTTGAGAGAGAGAGAGAGAGAGATAGAGAGCATGAGAGGGGAAAAGGTCAGAGGGAGAAGCAGACTCCCCATGGAGCTGGGAGCCCGATGCAGGACTCGATCCCGGGACTCCGGGATCATGACCTGAGCCGAAGGCAGTTGCTTAACCAACTGAGCCACCCAGGCGCCCCTCATTCTATTCTTTCTTTCATCCTCTGTAAATTTATCACAACTTCGCCCATAGAAATTTCAATTTCCTCTGAACTCAGAACATTTACTATCTGTAACATCTTCTTGGCAGTTAGGATTGGCTTTGTTGCCTTTTTATTTAGTTTTAGAACTGTTTGTCCAGTCTCCCCTTGTTTATGCTACCTCGCCCCTCCCCACCATGAAGTCAGGAGACAGACAGAAGCTGTTTCAGGGATGCATGTGAGAAATCATGAGAGTTGTGGGTGTGGAGAAGAAGAAACATGTTGGATTTGAGACACCGAGTCTGTCCGCATACCGGTAGCCATTTATTTTATTTAACAAACACTGATATAGAGCTCACTCTGTACCAGGCCCTGTGCTAAATAACTCAGTGACCCGAGGAACTAAATACTGTATTTCTAGACAGCCACTATCCTCTCTAAACCCCGTTTATGGAAGACATTTTGTGTTACCATTTCCCACATGACTTTTGAACTTTGGGGTGTCTTTGCTCCCATTTTCAACTTCCTAATGTTCTCGGGATTGAATTGCATTTACTCAGAGGTAGTCAGGGAACTTGTGCCTTTTTCTATCCTTAGTTGTCTGAACCAACATCTGCTTTCTTTCCAATGGTAATGTTGTGTTGTTGTTGTTTTTTTGTAAAGTTTGTTTTGTGATAATCGCTTTTCTAAAGTATTAAAAAAATGGAATTTAAATTAATCAAAGCATGAGTATATTTACTGGTGAGAATGTATTTGTCTATGCCCATCAGCCACTATATGAAATATTTAAAATTAAACTTCTGATGACTCTGGGAAATAAATGTCTTGAAATGAAAATAGAAAAGTATACTTATCTACTTATTGATCAATTCTGCCCTGAAGCAGAGAGGTCCTGAGGTTACAGGCAGAGGTTGTTATATTTGGCTGTGGGTTTGCTCATTGGCTGAAAGTTTCGATATCAGTAATGTACCCACAGTTTCTCCCTTGTTGGTCCTTTCCTTCTGACTTTAATGTCTTTGATTTAACAGAAATAAATGCAGGAGGGTGCATGTTCTTAGGTTGATACTAGTTTCTATATAGAGAGATAGAGAGATAGATATCTATATCCTATTGGCTGGGTTTCTCTAGGGAACCCTGATTGATATACATATCACTAAGAAAAATCTGTAGATTTGTAAGTGTTTTAGAAACATGGTAAAGAATTAATTAAAATATTTTAAAATATAGTTACCAGATTCCGTGGTTTTGATACGATAGGCTATATTAATTTAGGGGGAATAAATATTTCACATGCAAAATTATTGGCTGGATAACATGTCTGTTCCAAGTCTAACACAAAATGATGCCAAATACATTACTGTAACATCACAGGGATCATGATAATAGGTGGAAAAATGGAAGACCCTTTCTCTTCTCTGCATGTTTCAATAGCTAAACCATATGCAGAATTCCGTGAAATGTAGAATTGCAAGAGATTAATTGGTATTAAAGTGAGGATGTAGGGACGATGGTGCTAAGAAAATGGAAGTAGGTGAGGTATTTGAAAAGTTGCTAACCACTTAACAATTGCATTTGATATTATAATTTTATCAAGAAAAACTATGCTCATAGCCATATGTTAATTATTCCTGTCTCCAGATCTGGGGATATTCTGAAGAGTTACATCATTTGTTTGTACTTTCCAACCCTGATTTTGGGTAAATATTTATCAAAGGGAAACTCAGTATCTTTTACTCCTAATTTAAATGTGCCAACATATTGTCAAACTGAGTGACTTACGAAGGTAATTTCTTCGGATATAATGATAACATCAAGATACCTATTATTTGGAGGGCATTGCAGGTGCAGCTCTCACTGTAAGTCATGTACACCGATGGTCACATGGTAACAAAAGGCTCCTAGTGAAGACTGTATTTGAGATCAGCCAGGCATGGGCATTTCTTCTCCAAGGAGATTTCTGAAGAGAGCAGCGTTCAGATATTTAAACGTCTTTAAACATAACTCCCTTAAAAAAATTAACTCTCTTTAAAAGACTAAGATGGCATGATGCTGCGTTAGTCATAGAAGCATCAGGGAAATCATTTCATACGACCAATGTTCGTTCTTTGTAGTAGCATCTTGCTTTCTCCACTCTATGATAGATCCATTTTGGGGAATCGTCTGTACAACTTTTCTAAGAACATGTGATCAACTCCTCATTTCTAGGCAAAATTACACGTTAACTTTTTCTGTGGTCGTCTGCTCAGTCTGAAGGACTCTGTACTGATATGTTTTAGGGGAATAAGAATTAAGTCTTGGGAGATGACACTGCCAGTGTTCTGAGTAGAGGAGACCCAGAACGTGTGACCCCAGCAACAAATGAGATGGGGATGAAAGTGGCAGAGTGGATCCAAGCGTCCTTTCTTCTTCTACTCTCTGCTTCTTTCTATCCTCTCCTCTGGTTCTACCTGCCTTCTTTTTAGAGTGGGTCAGTTGTGGGGGAGCCAGGCATCTTATCCGGAGAAGCTGCTGTCTCATGCCCAGGGGATCCATGGTCGTGGCTGCTGTGGGCTCTAATCCATGCTAGTGCTGTCTTCAGAGTTCAAAGGCAGGTGACTGGGAATTTCTTGGGTTTTCTGTTGCCCTCTCTGGGAGGACCAGAAGTTAAAATGACCTGTGCAGTGAGGGATGCTGAGAGAAAATGAAAGTTATTCTTCTCAGGACTGGAACTGCATAGATGGAACATGAGTAGATGGCAGAGGCAAACTCACCCTCCAGAGAAGGCCCTTGGCTGTGGTGAGATTCTGGCCCACCGATTTAGCTCTTTAGTCTATTCACGTAAATTTCTACATTCATCTCTCTCTTTTTTTTTTTTAAAGATTTTGTTTATTTATTTGGGAGGGGGAGAGAGAAGGAGAGAGAGTATGCATGTGGAGGAAGGAGCAGAGGGAGAGGAAAGACCAGACTCCGCACTGAGTCTTGAGCCTGACATGTGTTCCATCTCACCACTGAGATCATGACCAGAGCAGAAATCAGGAATCAGTTCCTTAACCGACTTAGGCACCCAGGTGCCCCTACATTTATCTCTTAATCAACAAATAGTTCTGGCATGTCTACTATGGCTCCAGGAAATGTGGTATTGCCCCATTTCAAAGGCTAAATCCACTCTGCATTTAGTTTACTCATTGGACAGGATGCTTTGAAAATTGTATTACTTTTCTTATTTATGTGACTGCTTCTGGGGCTTATGAAAATCCACTCCTTCCTTTGTTCCAGATATTTTAAGAACATATTAATGTATAAAATGCCAAAAAAGCTGGTGAAATCCCAATTTCAGATTTATATATAATATTTTGTTGTTGTTCTCTTCTGAATATTGAGGTGCATCAAAGACAGGGAGTTACCTTGGAGCTGCCTCCTTGTGTTTTGAGAAGACAGGTACAAGTTATGAAGCCATAAGGCAAGGTAGCATTCAATATCCTAGAGGAAGGGTGGAATAGGACATCTTTTTAAAAGCTGACCGACAGGCCCATCTGCTTCTTAGTAATATTCCTAACATTGTGGCACTGGAATTCTGAAGGAGTAGATCATGTGCATAATAAGGAAAAACTTAGATCCTCAAAGAGAAAGAGGATAGAAACCTCAAATCTTTCCCTATGGAAGTAAAATTTTTTAGATTACCTGGATGTATTATGAAGCCCCCAGTTGCACTCTGTTTGCAGAAAAGAACCCCAAATCTTCTGGATTTATGAATGCCCACATTTTGTCCTTTCTTGTCAGATGGGCTGAATTCATTCAGTGGGATGGAAAACTACATTGGTCAAATCCCATGCGAATCTCTCTGCTATTAAGTGTTGATTCCATGTAACACAAAATTGCCATATATTGAAGTGGCAGAAAAGTGAGGGAGAGTGGATGGATGAGGGCACCAAGAATGAAGATGAGTGAGGCATTTAAAATTTTTCAAAGTGTTAGCAATCACAGCTGCTATTTTAATATTTATTAAGAAAAACCCTACTCAAAGCCATGTTACTTATTTCTGTCCCCAGAACTAGAGTTATCCTATATAACTACCCCAATTGTCCATGCAATTCTGATTTTGTATGAACATTTTTATCAAGAGGAATTTGTGTCCCCTATGCCAAATTTAAACATACCGATGTGCTATAAAACTTTTGTGATTCATGAAGGCCAATTCATTTGGAATATACTGATGACTCCCAGATATGTATTTGGTAAGCATTCTCAGATGCAATACCCATTAGAAAGCATGCACACAGATGGTCACATGGTAACAAAAATTTCTTACTGAAAATATGTAAGGCTTAGGCATTTCATGCTTGATTGCTTTTCTCCAAAGAGAAGTCTGAAGAAGGTACTAGTCATTTAAATGTTTTTAGAAATAACTCTCTATAGGAGGGATAACATGATACAAAATATTGTGGCCACTCACACCAGAATCTGTAAAATAGTGTCATATGATGAAAATCTACTCTCCTTGTAGCATTTTCCTTCTCTCAATCCCATCACAATTCCTTCTTTGGAATTATCTATACAATTTTAATGATATGTGGACAACTCTTCATTTCTAGGTAAAATTACACTTTAAAATTTTCTTTGATCATCTGTTTAGATTGAAAGGCATGGAGCGATATACTTCCTTGTCAGGATGCCTCAATGCTTATGGGGAATAAGAGTCAAGTTTGGGGAGATGGTGCCCTCTGATTCACTGTACAGAACATAAGACCCCAACTGGACCTGAGACAGGAATGTGAGTGTCAGAGTAGGGCCAAGCAACACTTTCTTACTCTGTTCTCTGCTTTTTCTTTCCCCATTTTTGCAGTGTGTTGGTTGGGAGATTTCTGAGGCATCCTATGGACAGCTGCTACTTCGTGCCCAGTCATGGTTGCTGTTTGCTCTTTCAAGCCAGTGATCTTAACCGAAGACTGAGAAATAGTTTGCAAAGGATCCTGTCACGTTATGACTTTCCACACTGGAGGAAATTAAAGCCAAAATGACCACTGAAAAGAGGCTATCAAGAGAAAACTGGAGAAAAATGCCCTCTTGTCAACAGAGTTAGATTTTGTGTAGCCTTTTAGAAGGCATACTTGGTTCTTCATAAGACGCTTTACATGCGAGAACCTGAGCTCACTGATTCAGCTCTGCAGTGATTCATTCAGTCCATCTACAAATTGCCTACTCTGTATAAGGAAATACTGTTTGTCCATTTTTAAGAAGCTTTCACTATAACCTGTCTACCTTCATTTTCTCGCCTGGATGGCAAGATAGTTTTGAAATATAGTGCAACTTTTAATGTACATAATTTTTGGTTCTGGATTCCATGAACTATCACTTCTTCCTTCTTCCCATATTTCAAATATTTAATTGCATTTTATTTTATTTTTTTAAAAGATTTTATTTATTCATTTAACAGAGAGAGAACACAAGCAGGCAGAGAGGCAGGCAGAGGCAGAGAGAGGAGCAGGCTCCCTGCGGAGCAAGAAGCCCGAAGCGGGACTCGATCCCAAGATGCTGGGATCATGACCTGAGCCAAAGGCAGTTGCTCAACCAACTGAGCCACCCAGGCGTCCCTTAATTGCATTTTAATAAACAAATTGACAAAATCTCAAGTCTTTATATCCTAGGGTGTTTTCAAGTATGTCTGAGTAATAATAGGTTTCATAGTCACACGCAAATGCAGATACTGACCCAATCAGCAAGACATTTTTTTGAGACTTACTTGGCTGTAAAGAAGAGTGTAAGCAAATCATTCATATTCCCAGACCCAATTTCCAGTTCACACATTTTGCGAGAAACCTGGGCAACCAGCCAGGGTAGGGAGGAAGAGAAGAGAGAAATTCCTCACAAGGGAAGCCTGGTGATCCAAAATAGAACTAAACTCTTGATTTCAAGAACTGTGGATGTTCTAACCAATGGAGATTACTAGACTGGTCCTTGCACCATTGAATTGGCCTATGTGGGATGAAGTACTGTTGAATGGGAATGTTTATCAGCCACAGTAGACCATCTTCTAGGTCATCAGGTGATCCTCTCCTGTCCAAGTTAAATCATGTTTTCCTAAATCAACTATAGGAATAGTTGTCTGCTTTCCCCCATGTATAATATTCAGCAATCTGATGCTTACCTATTTAATGTGGTTTCTTTGATTGACTGTGAACTCAAAAATGTAAAGACCTCCACATTTGCCTCACTGGGGGCCATAATCCCAGCACCTGGCACAAGCACTCAAATTACACAGAATTAAATTCCATTTAACAGAATAATGTTAAATAATTAACATTATTTAGTTAATTTTTTTGTTTTCTTTTTTTTTTTTAAAGATTTTTTTATTTATTTATTAGAGACAGAGACTGAGAATGAGAGGGGAGAAGGTCAGAGGGAGAAGCAGACTTCCCGCAGAGCCGGGAGTCCGATATG
The DNA here is from genome assembly GCA_028533885.1 of Nasua narica. Taxonomy (NCBI): domain Eukaryota; kingdom Metazoa; phylum Chordata; class Mammalia; order Carnivora; family Procyonidae; genus Nasua; species Nasua narica. The sequence goes on along the minus strand of CM052798.1, from coordinate 124,848,389 downwards.
GGACTCGATCCTGGGACTCCAGGATCATGACCTGAGCCAAAGGCAGTCGCTTAACCAACTGAGCCACCCAGGCGCCCAATTTTTTTGTTTTCTTAATAGAAAGGGATGGCTCAAATGTATTTAATATTAATAAAAAGAATATAAACACTCTGAGTTTATTTCACTATTTCCATATTTATAAAAATTTGTTTGGTTCATTAGGATTTTAATTACTACACAGAAAATCAAGATAAAGATTGTCCACGGAGGGGTGCCTGGGTGGCTCAGTTGATTAAGCGTCTGCCTTTGGTTCAGGTCATGATCCCAGGGTCCTGGGATCAAGTACCATGTTGGGTTCCTTGCACAGCAGGGAGCCTGCTTCTCCCTCTCCCTCTGCCTACTGCTTCCTCTACTAGTGCACTCTCTATCTCTGACAAATTAATAAATAAAATCTTTAAAAAAAATGATTGTCCATGGAGTAACCTAGCAATGAACTTTTTATATAAATTCTTGATATACAAGGCAAATTATCTTTCGGGTAGAGATGTACCCTTTTACAAAAAAGAGAATAGTTTCATTTTCAGAGGTAATTCAAGGACATATTTGCCCACAGTTTCCTGTCCTCTCTTAGATTTGCTAAAGAACACCACTGTCTAGAGACATTTGTGATATTGTACATGCCCTTCAAGGTGAAAAATCAGAGGTTCATGAGTCTTTAGTGGTTGCCTTATTATTTTATACAAAGAGAAGGCAGTAAGTGATAATTAGGTTTGTAGATTTCGATTTTCAGTGTCACACAGAATGAAGTACATAATTCTTACTAATAATTATGTAATTATTATATAAGAATTTCTGTGTTGAACTAGCTACACACCAACCTGCATATTTACCCATTAATACCTGGTTGGTAAAACATGAGAATATATGCAATATATTGTTTTGGCTGCTTAATAGCAGTATGTCCAGAATAGAAATGATTTAGCAACAATAGAGATTATGTGTTCTGGGGTATAAGAGCACCTTGAAGATTGTTCTAGGGAATTTTTCCTGAGGATATCAACATTGCATCAACTTTTTACTGATGCCTATTACTTCATTGATGATTAGAATGAGTTAAATATGTTCTAAGAGAGTTTTGAGATAGCTATATTGATGCAATAGTCTGCAAGTTAATTAAAATTCTGAATGTTATGGTCCCATTTGCTACTGATGATGCTGGGTAGTGAACAAAACATTAGTTACATTCTTTGTTCATAGGGCTTACAATCCAAATGGACACAGGTAAGGCACAAAGTAAGGACGGGAATCACTCAAGGGCAAGGAGCTGTTATTAGACCAGAAGACAGAAATGGATTATTGGTGGACCCTGGAAACCTTAAGGTGATGAAAACCAGCTCGAAGAAAAAATGAGGTCTGAGAAGGAATTAGTATGGGAAAAGGAAAGGAAACAAACTTGTGAGCTCATTTCATCCGTGTGCACATAAAGAACAAAGGAAAGTAAGATAACAAGAAAAAATAAAGGACCTAATAAAAAGTTGCATTTATCTCAGTTGAATGAAGTGTATACAGTTAAAGCAAACAAAAACCAAAATGTGTGGGCCTGGGAAAAGTCATGAATTGTCTTGAAGGAGAAGGGCTGCTCATATTTGATCTAAATGTCAGAAGAGCCTGGGCTAAAAAAAATATTCATAGTGATATAATCACAGAAAGTGAAATTTCAGACTCACATTCTAGATATAAATAAATTTGTATTTAATAATGATGAAACACAATAACCATAGTAGTTTACAAAATGGCATTATGAGGACATCAGGCTCAACTTCTGACTCTGGATATTTGAAAATTGGAGGAAGAACTTGACAGTGACCAGATACCGACATAAATTCGTCTTAAACTATCTGTACACATTGGAAATTCTTTTTATAATATTTTTGGAAAAGTTATTATTATTTCCTTCAGAATAAAAGATGATAATGGGCGCCTGGGTGGCTCAGTTGGTTAAGCAACTGCCTTCGGCTCAGGTCATGATCCCGGAGTCCCGGGATCGAGTCCCATATCGGACTCCCGGCTCTGCAGGAAGTCTGCTTCTCCCTCTGACCTTCTCCCCTCTCGTTCTCAGTCTCTCTCTCTAGTAAATAAATAAAATCTTAAAAAAAAAAGATGATATTAATGTTTTTCAGTTTCAGGTCCTATAAATCCATAAAAATGAAAAAATCCAGTGCAGAACCAATAGAAGAAACTCAGAAACATGGTGGGAAATCATTCCTGTTTTCCAATTCTGAGTCTTTCCTATATCTTTCTCACTATATAATTATATAACTCATAATTGTCAACTCATATTCAAACAGTTTCTTATTTCTTATCCATGATAGGAAATCAGTTAGGACTATAGTATCTCACTGCCAGAGAATATGATCTCAGTGCAAAAATTTACTGAGCTACCAAGGAGCCTTGAAGCTTGGTTAAATATCTTCTAATCTTTTACCTTGCCTTCCAACTTAAAAGAATAGACAGTGAAATTGTTGTAGGAGATTTGTTTACACACTGATACCTTTGTAAACAACCTGTACTCTGAAGTTGGTGAATCTTGAATTATTAACCATGAAGAGCTACGTCAGGTTGAGTTTAGAGGACTGTAAAGTGTTTGGTAAGTTCTGATTTGCTCAGTCCAGGAGAGACATACAGCCGGTGCAGGGAGTCACTTGTGCAGGGACAGTCCCTACTCCCTCTTTGTATTCTGAATCAATGGCTCCCTTGTAGTCAAGGCTACAGTGACGCATTCCGAGGCCAGGGAGAAATACAATCCAAGCCCCGAAGTTGGTGGAAAGAATACAGATTTGTAGAACACAAATTAGTCTCTCGGATGTTTTAGGTCATTTGTTTTCACAGATAGCCTTTCAGTTTCTTAATTATTAACCCAAAACAAAATTACTCTTATCATTTTCCAGTCAAACTGTTTTCTCTTTTAACAGGTCGGTTACTCAATATAAGGACAGATTCTAAACAATCACAGAAAGTTTAGGTAGTTTTCAGAGAAGAGCACAAGGAAAAACTATGGGTTAAAGTATATAAAAAGCTACTGGTATATTTCTACAATTATAAATCTCACTGTGAAATTATTTCTTTAATGGGCTGCTAAATGAGTTGAGACAAGATCAGAAGGAGTAATAGCTGGGAGACCTTTAAGTAGTTTGTTTCTATTGACTAAACAGAGGAACTGTAAGGAATATTCCTATAGGAATATCTGGTTTAGAACTCACAAATGCTCCTTTTAATTGGTTGAGAGATATCACCTTAAATTGATCTTAGCATTACTTGTCTCCACATACTAACTGGAAACTTCTTTTATTTAAAAAAAGAAGGTATTGTTACTTCTGTCAGAGAGATCTTTACAAAAGTATTCCAGATTACTTCATTCCTCATTTTTTTGATTAAGCATACACACACACACACACACACACACACACACACACACACTTTCTCTCAAGAAATCTTTAGGAAATTAATTGACCATAGTCCTCTTGTTTGGAGTTTCGGGGAGGTGGAAGACACTCAAATGGGAAGAGAATAAAACAGCATGAATCTGAGGAAAGAGGAAGAACAAATGAGTACTGTTCACAAAGCATGGAAACAAATTAGCTAATTAACTAGCAAATTTGCAGTTTCTACCCAAGGGGAAAGAGGTCTTTGGCTACTAAACACATGAGCTTCTGAAGAGCTTCTGGAGATACAGAAGTGCATAAGAACTACAAAGATGGTCGAGTTTTACCAGTGAACAGTCTTATATGTGAACATGATTAATTAGTCTCCACTGAGAGGATGGATGTAAAACTTTCTGGTAAATACCAAGTGTTTCATGATGCAAAAAAAAAAAATGTGCATATATCTTTTTACTTAACTTTTTAGCTGAGAAGGGTCTAGTAGGACAAAGGTAGAGACGATTTTATGGGGATTAGGAATTATGTATAAGGTGTTACTACTAACATTTACAAGGCTGTCACTGTACTTAACTTTGCTATATTTTATGTGTCATGATACTATTTTATTTTTTTAAGAAGATGATCAAGAATTATTTTAATAACAGTAATACAGATACAAATGATTTTCCCAGAAGTTATGAGAGAAATAGGAGATGAATCCTACTTCAACTGTTTCAACTATCTTATAATTTCAACTGTTTTTTCCAGATTCCATCTCTTATAGAAAACAATTTAATAAAACTCAGTGTGCTTTCTTTTTAAATTTACATACAGAAAACCTTACTTTTTGAAGTGTGCAATTTTACGAATCTTGACAAAAGCATAGAGCCCCGTGACTACCCCCACAATCAGCATATGGAAAAGCTCCATCTCCCCAAATTCCATCCTGCTGCCAGTTTATCATCAACCTCTCCCTCTATACTTAGCAACCTTGGCAACCACTGATCTGTTTTTTGTTCCCATAGTTTTGCCTTTCCAGAACGTCATACAAATGCAACCAGCCATATATCATTTACTTTTTGTCAGCATCTTCAAAATCTCAAGGAAATCTGTGTGCTTTTTAATTTTATTTTTTATGTTTTTTAAAGATTTTATTTATTTATTTGAGAGAGGGTGCACGTGCACGTGCATGTGAGTAGGGGAAGGGGCAAAGGAAGAGGGGGAGGGACAAGCAGACCCCTCGCTGAGCAGGGAGCCTGACATGGGGCTCCACCCCTGGGGTCTGGAGATACTGACCTGAGCCAAAGTCAGATGCTGCAGTGACTGAGCCACCCACGAGCCCCTCTACGTGTTTTTTTTTTTATTTTTAAAGAAAAGAATACATTGAAAATAACATAGCTTCCAAGTGTTATTATATTGGCATTTAATTATTTCATAAAAATATATATATGACAAGAGTATTGGTCATGATTCGCAGACTATGAACCTCCCGTTAGCCTCTGAAAGATCAGGCAAATTTAAGTAGATTGGATGAAAATAACAGAACCTTTGATCAAAAGGGGCATTGAGCTGGAGCTACTTCTGAAATAAGAAGTTACTCTGTGAGGGGCAAGATACCACTTCCTGTTAGCTTCTGGTTGAGCTTATTATAAAGATAGCACTTGATGAATGAATGGTCTTTGAAACATTCAAACCTGTGTGTGAGGGTACATTTGTAGATGAAATAGGTCACCGTACTAAACCTTTGAGCCGAATCTGCCGATATGGTTTTCTTGATAGGTTCCCAGGAAACCCAAAACTTTGCCAGCAGGGTCTCAGTGAAACACAAGATCTCCCATGTGGAGGAGAGCTCTTCACTACTCAGGGGCACAAGGAAAGCTGCATTCCTTTTGGAAAACCTTGAAACATGTTTTGTTAAAAGCCTCACAGGAGGGGCACCCATCTGACTCAGTTGGTAGAACATGCAACTTTTGTACTCTGGGTTGTAAATTCAAGCCCCATGTTGGGTGTAGAGATTAATTAAAAATTAAAATCTTGAAAAAAAAGTGAAAGTCTCATAGGAAGCTATTTCTTTAAACAGAATTGCTCTTTCCTGTTCTCTGTCAAATTCTCTGATTGGCTGAAAGATCGAAAGTGGTTCCATCAAGGAAAACTAATGGTTTTAAAGTGGACCTTGGGGTTTCATGAAAGTTCAGCCCAAGTTGGCTGCCCTTGCTCAAAATAGCACAGTGCTACTTTATTTGGTATTTGGTTTTGGATAATAATTATATTGATTTTTTTTGTAATTTCAAATTTTATTCTAAAAGGCTACAAAATGATCTTTTAGTTTAATCTAATTTAGGAAAGTTCCCTGGGGTCAAAAGGCATATCTTGATGGATAAATCTTACTGTTACATTGTAGGCATTTCTTAGACTTGGAAATATTTTACTAAATCCATTTAAAAAGTCTCTGAATCCATTAATGTTAAGGGATTGCAAGTACACATAAATTATTTAAATACATGTAGTAAGATAATATCTTGAAATACTGAAGTTTGTATTTTACTTTCCCCTACTTATTTATACTTATTTATGCATCACCTTTCTTCCACATTAATTCAAAAAGTAAGATTGTGTTACTGGGAACAAAAGATGAAGAAATAATTTGTCCATCCTTATTCACTTATTTTTTTAAAGTTATTTAAGTCATACTCTTGATGATCATCAGGAAGAAAGACCTGAGGTAAACACACCCCAGATGTTACGGATTAACAATGGATTTGGAAAGAAATACAAAAGAACTGATTGCTATATCCATACTGTCTTCCCACCCCTTTCATTTAAAAGCAAGATTTCCAGGAAAAAAAGATTATGGAGGGGCAGCCAGAGTTAGGAACTTCCTCTACCGGAGACTGGAGGGATGGGAGATGAGTGAATGGGAGTTGACTGGTCCCCTGTGAGGACCTGGGAGCAGCGAGGAGGCTGCTGAGGACCTCAGGCACTAAGCGGGGCTGGCTAACCCTAAGAAGTACAGCTTGTGGCTTTGGGAAGGCTGCCATTTGTCTCTTAACTGTAGGAGACTTTGATGATCGCAGTTGATTCCAGGGACCGGGGATTGTCTCAGCACTCCAGGACATATTTCAGCCTCTCTGCCACAGAAGGTGGGCATCCTTCATACTCAAAAAGGTAAGGGAAAGCTCCAACCCTGGCTCATGGCGAAACCAACAAAGAGTGAGAGAGAATTATTCAGCTACTGAAAACAGGTAGTCTAATTAAAGTATCCATATGAGATAGGGTGAGTGTGGTCATCACAGAAGCAACAAAAATTCAAAATTTATTATCTAGTGCTTCCTGTGCCCCAATGTTCATATTCTTCCCTTGGAGCCTGCCTCCTATGTGTATCAAATTCATAGCTAGCTTTACCCAAACCCATAACAAAGCTGCCAATCGACGCATTTTGGGGAGACACTGGCATTTTTAAGAGTGACAAGTTTTTGTTTTTGTTTTCTCATTAATGTGTTTATTTTTCTTTCTTTCTTTCTTTTTTTAAAGATTTTATTCATTTGTTTGAGAGAGAGAGAGCACAATCCAAGGGAGGGGCAGAGAAACAGACTTCCCGCTGAGGGAGCCCAATGCAGGGCTTGATCCCAGGATTCCAGGATCATGACCTGAGCCAAAGGCAGACACTTAACCGACTGAGACATTCAGGTGCCTTAAGAGTGACAAGTTAAAGATCAAAAATTTTCTTGACTCAAATAGATGCCTCATGGTGAAATTAAAAGTTTTGGGAGGTTGGTTGGGAAAACTTGAAGAACTAATACAAAATACAGAAGTATGAGATATTAAAACATGTAAGAACATGAATCAAAATAAATCATTAGGCCGAGTGAAAGGAGTTAGACAAAAAGATTATATGCAATCTAATACTATTTATATAAAACTCTAGAAAATGCAAACAAAACTATAGTAATAGTTGCTTGAGGATTGATGCAGGGGGTGGGAAGGGACAGAAGGAAGAGATTAAAAGGGGGCACAAGGAGATTTTAGGGGTGATGGATATGTTCAATATCCTGATTGTGATGATGATTTCATAGTTGTATGCATATCTCAAAACATATCAAAATGCACACTTTAAATATGTGTAGTTTATCGTAGATATGTTACACTTCCATAAAGTTATTTAACAAACAAACAAAGCTTGATGCAGTAAGGAAGGAGCTGGTTCTGCATTCCTTGAGGCACAGGAGATAGTTGCCTGCTACAAAGACTCAGAAAGTCATGCTTGAGAATAGTTACTACTTTTCCTTGGAGCACAGGAAGCTAAGGGCAGGACAAAGGAGTGATGTATGAAAGACCAAATGGTTTGAGTCGCCGCCTCCTCCTCGGCTGTTACCACGGAGTCACATGCTGGGAGCTACTCAGATTTGAAGTGTCTTAAAGAAGCAAGTTTCCAGAGTTGTCTTTTCTATCTCCATAGAAGTATTACCTAGCTTTAATTAGCGGCCAATATATGTCTCTGACTGCATGTGTCATGGGAAAACATACATTTTCATCTAAATTAGGACAGTAGACTTGACCCCAGTAGCTGAATTAGTAAGTCCTTGTGATTTGTCTTTCACTTTCCTTCTCTTTGTACTATTTCTCTGAGCTGCTTAATAAGCAGCCCTAATGCAGCCTCGAAGAGAGGAGTTTCCTAACTACTCTTTTATTTGTATTCAGGATCTTGTTTAAAGTTGCTGAGTTCCTTCACAGAGAGGGAACTTTCTTTAAAGGTGTTTAGGGTTGTGGTAATACCACTTCGCTTTAACATGTTTGGATTTCAGAACCCTTTACCCACACTGGCCCCTGTGACTTCTCACGCTCCCTACCTCCTCCCCCTGCACCTCTGGAAATGGAGTCATTTCCTGAGATGAAGGTCACAGGCTGTTCAGAGACCAGCTGAGCAGGGGACTTAAGACTGCCAGGTCCCCTACCCAGGGCTCTTTGTACTCTGAACTTCCCAGGAAGCCAGCTTTCTTACTTGCAATTAAGTTAGGTGTCTGGGAGGAGGAAACCCCTCCGCCATCACCCCCACCTTTTCCCAAGCTCCTCACAGGTACAAGAGTTCACTTTATTTAAAGGAAATACTCATTTCAATTATTCAATATTTTAATATTGAGCCCTAATTGAATATCCTCTCATTCCATGTGTAAATTGTAAAATGGGGCTGCTTAGAATATTTTTTATTAGTGATGAGCTTAAATAAACATTTAGTAGTTAAACATTCTATTATCTGTAAAGAATTAATTGTTGAGATCCTGAACTGAAATCATACCAAGTATCAGCTTCTTTCTTTTTTTTTTTTTTTAAGATTTTATTTATTTATTTGACAGAGAAAGAGAGAGATAACAAGTAGACGGAGAGGCAGGCAGAGAGAGAGGGGGGAGCAGGTTCCCCGCTGAGCAGAGAGCCCGATGAGGGGCTCCATCCCAGGACCCGGAGATCATGACCTGAGTAGAAGGCAGAGGCCTTAACCCACTGAGCCACCCAGGCGTCCCTATCAGGTTCTTTCTAACAATGAGCTTAAAAGGTATGGTCTGTGCCAAGAGTATTACATGGAAACAGGCTTTAAACAATTAAAATAAACCCTTATAGTTTTTCCTTTCCAAAAGAGATAATGAATCATTTTTCTGCTCATCTTTATATATCTGTCAAAAAAAAAAAATTCAAACTTCAGCATCTGAGATGCTCCATGGATTTAAGCCCCTAAACAATCCCCTCCTCTCTCCCAGAAAATTAAATTAATCCATGCCTGAAAGCATAGCCCTGTTTCCTTTGCTTATTTTTGTCCCAGAGCACGTCTAATCTCTCCCTGCCTGTCTCTACTCTAATCCTGCTTACGGACCTTAACTCCCTGAGGTCAGGAAAGGATGCAGGCAGAAATTAATTTAAATGTGAGATAACACAACTACTTAAGGTTCTTAATGTATTTTTAATATATTTTAAGATATCTCCTCACTTTTGTTGAGTCTTTTTTTTTTTTTTTTAAACCTCTCTTCTGGAAAGAGAGCAAAGCAAACCATCAGGAAATCAATGCCAAAAAGTACCAGGGCTTGGGGTGGGTGTCTCCAAGTAAAGGGCACCGTGGCTTGTCTACAGGCTCGAAGATGGGAGGGAGGGTGCTGCTGAAGGTTACGAAATCATTCTCCTGAAATGGGAGAAGGGCACTCTCTTGGTTTTGATTTAAGGTAGCCATCTGAGGCATCTTTCCTGCCGCCGGAGAAGAGGGCATGGGGGCAGCAGAGGAGGATTGAATCTGTGCATGGGGGGAGCGGTGTGCTAGGAGATTATTCAGCCCATAGTCTATGACCCAGGTTACCATGAAGTCCATCAAATCCTGTGGGGTTTTTGTTTGGTTTGTTTTGGTTTTTGCTTTTTATCCAGATCCGTAAGGTCGCTGATTTGATAGTCTCAAAGTCAATATATCATTTTTCATCTACTCAGGGATGTACAGTTATGCTTACTGTTTATACTAAATATGTATTTATTTCCTGGGTAAAGCAAATACCCTCTTTACGTTGTCTGCCAAAGGAAGCAATCTGCCTAAGCAGGCGGCTCAGCGGATTGTCTTTCAAGTGCTGACGACCAGCCAGTTCACTCTAATATTTCAAAAGCGTAATGAACCCCACACCCCCACCACGAATATCCAAAATTAAACCAGTTCCCAAACCAGCACAATTTGACAATGGTGACAAGGCCCTTACAAAGCAATTGCTCTACCAAGCATCCTAAAAAATAATAATGAAAAAGGAAGATGAAATCATTTGAGACACAAAGCAATACAGAAGGCATTTCTTAAACAATTTATTCTTTTAAAAAGTGAGCATTGCTTGAACAATTTACTAATTTAAAAAGTGGGCCAAAAAAGAAGAAAAAGTAGTTTCTTATTGTTCGTGGAAGTTAACTGAAGAGTTTTATTTTATTTTTTTTTTAAAGTTTTTATTTATTTATTTGATAGAAAGAGAGAGATCACAAGTAGGCAGAGAGGCAGGCAGAGAGAGAGGGGGAAGCAGGCTCCCTGCTGAGTAGAGAGCGTGATGTGGGGCTCGATCCCAGGACCCTGAGATCATGACCTGAGCTGAAGCCAGAGGCTTTAACCCACTGAGCCACCCAGGCGCCCCCTGAAGAGTTTTATTTTAGCTTTCAACAGCCTTCACAACTAAAATCTTGTTCTGTGGAAACGTTTTTGTGCTATTTATTCCAAACAAAAGCAAAAGTGTTAAATATATGAAATTGGTTTATTGGACTGTCTCAATTTCACTTTTAATAATGAACTTTAAAGAATTTCTGACATATTTGATTTCTAGAGCGTTTTCTCAGCTGCTGTCAGTGGGCATTCCCTGATGTACTTGGCAAGATCATTCTTCCAGGAGCTTTGGCGGTATTCGACTTAGAAAATCAGAAAACTCTTTAAGATCTGGAGGAATAAATGGTGAAATCTCAGGCCTGGTGACAGAATGTGAGGAAGCTAATTTGGGACCACGGGCCATCCCAAAGGCAGTCACAAAGGCATGGAATAAGTGGTCAGGTTGATCCCAATTCTATTGTCTTTTTATACATTGTATAATAAACAAACCAGAAGGCAATAACAAGATTATCTAGGCACTCTCCAGGGAAAAAAACAACCAGAAATGGTGTATAAACATGAAAAAGAGCCTTGACATTTGGACATCTCTCCCAACTAAGAAAACAGAGGCCAACTTCAGACTGGACTGCCCTTTGAATGGAAACATGACCAATTAGCTTAAAATTCAGCCTGTTGCCTCTCTAGGACCCACAGTCATCTCTTAACTGCTAGTGTGACCCTGGGTTTACCAATAACCTACACCGGGGCCTCATTTTTCACATTTTAAATTGTGAATGGTGGACAAGTTGAGCCCCTTAATCCCTTTTCAGATCTTGCCTACCAATCCCGAGGACACGATCTTGACCAAATGTCTGCCATACATGAGATGTCAGAACACGTGGTTGTTCCCGCAGACTTGTAGGAGTTCTGAGAGCCAAGACCGTTCATCTGTCTGATTCTGCCTTCTGCGACAACACAAGGGTAGCTTAAAATCCGGGCGAGCGTAGGGGTTTACATCACAGAAACAGACAGACTCTACAAATCAGTGTTCTCTCCCTACCCAGGGAAGGCTGTTTAACCTTCACCACATACACTGAATGAGTTAATACATGTGTATAGTATATAGGTAAAGTATATACATATGTAAAGTTAATATTTATATAAAGTACAGTGCTGGTACATTACAACTTCTATATAAGAGTCAGCTGTTTTTGAAATGCTGATTATTTCAATAAAAGGAGATTATTACTTCTAAGAATTAAAATTTTAAGAAATCTCTTTCTGTTCATGTATTCTCTCACTAGAGGATAAAATTAAATGTAAATTCTATTATTGGGGTGTGTGTGTGTTTGCGTGTGACAAACAGACAACTAGGCCAATTTATTCTTAATTAAGTCTAATTCAGGCTATTGATATGCATAATACCAAAGGCAATACGATTTTTAAGATGTAAATCAGAAGATTTAATTTTTGGTCTATATAATGCCAGGAAGCAAACTGATTACTTTCACTGAGTTGGCAAAAGTTAAAGGTTGTTCTGACTTCATTGATGCCCCAGCTTCTCTCTAAGGTCTGCCTTAGCCACTGTCCCTTCTCTCTTCTTTAAAGTCCTATAGGGCTTGAAGTTAGTGCCACCACGTCTAACACTGAGCCAAGTCTTTGGTGTGACTTTCTCATTTTTTAGTGTATGACACACACCTCTCCAACCAGACAGGACCTCCTCTGAGCGCAGCAGCAAGACTTTCTCTTCTTCCGTCTCCATGACCTCTGTGGACACCTGATGGTCAGTGCTGTCCATCAGCAAACTGAACAAGGCCAAGGAGTGAGGATGGTGAAGAGGAAGATTCCCTACCCCAACCTCCTGACTACCAACTTCCCTCAAGATTCTCACCTTATGTTTCCATCCCACATTCGCTCATTTTCTGCTTCCTGCCTGTACTCTCGCTCATGTTCTCTCTCTTCAACCAAGGTTGTTGAGTCACCGATGACAAGGATAACACCACACATCTGCTTGAAATTCCAGGACCTCATGTCAAACGTAGTTCCAGTTCTTCAGCGCAATCCACAGAAACTAACCAAGCTTAACTTCAACTAAAATGATATTTATGGAACATATATATAAGAACTTAAATGCCTGATGGGAGAGCTGCAGATCCAAGCCTGGGACAAATAGTCAGGTCTAGGAGTCCTGCAGGAAGCGTTTCAGGATCTTCCATAGGCATAGCCACTGCGGTCTGTCAGCCCCATCTGCTTCTTCTGTGCTCCTGTCACTCTGCCCATAATCCAAAAATGCCTAGATCGAGAGTAATCAAACAAGTGATGCTATATGCTCATTCTCCACTGTGTCTGGGCAGTGAGATGAGTCTGACAGCCCATGGTAATCCCTTAACTTTGTGAGAGGTGGGATGGGTCTGCATTTCCTCAGCAAGCCTACACACATCTCTTAAGAATTCTGGGAAGCTTCCAAATACAACTTCCCATTAAAGGATTCAATGACTATTTGATGTTTTCTTGATAATTAATGAATAGATACGAGGGCTAAGATTTATTTTCCAAGTTGATTTAGTAGGAAAAAGTATTTTTTTTTTTCAAATTTTGGTGCTAATTTGTAATACTTTTCCACACTTCTATAAAAAAACATAAAAGAATGCCTATCAAAAATAACAGAATGGGAAGATAATAAATATTTTCAATAGAATTTTATTTTAGCATAAGATAACCATTAGAAAGAAGCCCTCCATAAATCAGTCATTTCTGTATCCAAATTAGGTGTGGTTTATGTGGGAAGCACTGAGACAGCCTAGGTTCTAGAACCATGATCCTCATTTCACAGGGAAGCTTTCATGTGCTTTCTGTGTGTATTATGAAGATTATGTTCTCAGTACTACCCATGGTTGACTATCACAAAGCCCTGGGCTAATTGAACCCACTGCTAATAGTTCCAAGACAATCTAAGTCATGTGGCTTCCACAATACCTGCAGTTCTTCTCTATATTGTGCAAGGCCATTGAGTTCAAGGAAGATTCTAAGAGGGATAGTAGGACAATCCTGGACGAGCTGGGTTTTGGTGGCATGGTCTACTTGAAGCCTTTATGCACTTATTCTTTCCTTTATCCACACATACACCATTTATTGAGCATCCAGCATTTTCCCAGGCACTATGCTAGACATTGGAAATAGAATAGTTCTAATATTTAACCAGCACACAACTATGGCCACATTGATAGTATACAGTCAGCATCTGTTCTAATTGGTCAGAGACTCTCCTATACTGATTGTTAAATACTTTGAGTATCATCTCAGATATAAAGATAAGTGGCTTATAGTTCCTTCTTTCTCTTCTTCCGTCCACACGGAATGGTAAGAAGCTTACCATTTGGTAGAAGGGGCAGACATAAACAAATGAAGACAAAATGTTGAAATAAGTGCTACTCTTCCCCTGATAAGTTACTTTTTAGTTTTGACCTCTTTCAAAGCAAAGTATCTCACTCTAATAAATTCTTGGAAATGATTTATTTTCCCAAGCCTTGTACATTCATACAAGCGTAACTAATTGTATAATGAGAGACAGAGGCAGAAAATAGCAAAGGAGCAGTTGTGTTCTTTCTTTTTCTCAGTTATCTACTATGGTGGATTTTCCTTCATCTCTAAAAACAAATAACAACCAAGAACCAATAGATATAAATATAAATATTTGACAAATGTGGCTCTTTTGAGAAACCGCAAATAATTCAGAATAGCTAAATGCAAAGTATGTGTGTTAAGAAATATGAGTCCCAGAGAAGTTAAATAATTTGCCCGGAATTGCTGATTCCCTACCTCTTCGAATAATCATTTAACAATTAATTTTTGGAGTATTGTGAAGAAAACATAGTCAAAACACACTGTATTTTTATTTTTGTTCTCTGCATTTAATTTTATTGGCATCTGCCACTCTGGATTTCTTTGGAGAAGTAGGCTAAGGCTGAAGGAAGTGCCATCCCCAGCAAGCTCGGCAAGCTCGTATCTCTAAGAGTGACCTTCGCTCAGTTAACAAATGAATGAAGAATAAAGGGCTACAGCATTTTTTAGGGGGCTTTATTAGAGTGATATGATCAGTACAATTTTGGTTTCTCATCTTTTGCTTTTTACCTGCAGGTAATATCATCCCACCAGCACACATGCCTTTTTGAATCCTCCCATTCATTTCTGTCCATGTGTATTTTATAGGAAACCAGAGCCCATGGATGAGCTGGGGGAGACTTCATGTATGTGTGACATACATTTTTAAGGAGTTGCTGGTACAGAGAGAGTGTATACCGTGAGCGGATCGAATCTGCCCAGGAGTCCCAGAAACAGCATGACAATGTCAAATTGTAAGTGGTGATGTCCAGAAGAGCATTTGGGAAAGTGCAGACTGTGCATCTCATACGCTCATATGAAAAGTCACGTGGGGAACACTAGATTTCCAGTTGTTTCAAGGAGAATCAGCCTCTGTCTTGGGTCAGAGGTGATGAAATAGTTGCCAATAAATTCCGGGTTAATATGTTAAATTTCAAACCCCTGTGAAAACTAATTACCTCAGGATGCTTTCTTCTATTTCATACCTCAGTCTACAAAATGTGTATCTTCTTCACTCCTATGAATGAAGACAATTTGTGAGTCTCTCTGCTTTAAATATTCAGAGACTTGTTTGTTTGCTGTGAAGAGACAATGATCGAAAACACTTATTGTAAGTTAATATTTTATAGTGTATTAAAGCTCAACTTTCCTTTATAATACAGACAATTGATATTCAGTTAAATAAACAGAAATAATGTTTTCAGTCAAAATTCACAATTTAGGTAAGGGTGATGAAGAAGCCTTCAAGGTCTTTCACAATTACCTCCGTATCTGTTACTAGAAACTTTCTGGTCCTATCTGTTTCTTTTCCGTACAACTGTAATTTAACAAGTATTTCTTGAAAGCTTATCATTTGCTAGGAACTGTTAGAGAAGAACAAAGAGGAGGGAAGGGAGAGAGGAAGCACGAGGGCAAGCAGAACAGAGGCTCATGGCGCCCATACTGGGGCTGGGCTTTTGTTGTCCAGATCCTAGTTCTGCCATCTTTGAGCCGTGTGCTCTTGTAATAGTTCCTAAATTTCTCAGATAGGAAATTGAGACAACAGTAATAATAAAAACAATAATAATCACCACGTTTTAGGAGGCATGAGTAAGTTAATATTTGCCAAGCACTAGAGCAGTGCCTGGCATACAGTAAATGCTATGTAAAGTCGTAGTGATGGTGATAATAGCTAACATTGGTCAAACGCATATTTTACACCAGGCACTTGGGTTTATTAGCTCTTGTACCCTCACCACAACCTGATGAAGGTGATATCATCATTATCCCCACTTCATAGGTGTGGGAACTGAGGATTGAGGTGATCAGGTATCTGAGATCAGTCACAGAGATATAAGTGAGTCAACCATCTGGAATCTACACTGCCTGAGTCTAAAGAGCCTGTGCTCTCACGTGGCTTATGGTGTAGTTTATGGTAAGTAAAATAAAGGTAAGCCACAATAAACACTTTTATGAGTATAGGATGCAGTATACATAACTGAAAAATAAAACCTCTGATGGTTCAGATATACCTTATTCCAACCGAGAATTCAGTTAATACATATATAATTTATATAACCAATCTCTACTCTGTTTCCTGTGTTCTTCTTTTTAGTGAGGAGTAATTAGATTGTGGCACACCCTTTAACACACTTAACATTTTGGGGGGAAAGGTGGCATTATTTTTTAAAAGAGGGTGCTTTGTAAGCAGTTGGCATTCTTTTAAAATTTTTAAAGAGATTTATTCGTTTATTTTGGAGAGGGAAGGGACAGATGGAGAAGGAAAGAAAGAATCCTCAAGCAGACTCCCCACTGAGTAGGAAGCCTGAGGAGGGCCTCAATCCCAGGACCCTGATATCATGACTTGAGCTGAAATCAAGAGTCTGTCACTCAACTACGGAGCCACCCAGGCACCCCAATTAAAAAAAAAATTTTTAAGATTTTATTTATTTATTTGACAGAGAGAAGAGAGATCACAAGTAGGCAGAGAGGCAGGCAGAGAGAGAGGGGGAAGCAGGCTTCATGCTGAGCAGAGAGTCCGACGCGGGGCTCGATCCAAGGACCCTGAGATCATGACCCGAGCTGAAGGCAGAGGCTTTAACCCACTAAGCCACCCAGGTGCCCCTAATTTTTAAAAATTTTTATAAAAGATTTGTATCTTCACATTTTCTTGGTATATGTAAAAAATAAATAAGTCATTAAACTTCTACTTTTGTAAACACAGAAGAAACCTAAATCATCACTGTATGAGTTAAAATGTGTTTGTCTCCTCAACTCTGTCATCAAAGACCTAGGTTCACTTTTTCTCCTTTTCATTCCACTATTCTTAGCCTGTTAGCGTGACTCAGTGGTCTCAAGATGTCTATTCCTATGGAGACCCCCATTTTCACTGAAGGTGGGAAGAGAGGAGAGTAAAAAGCTTATCAAAAGCCAACTTTCTCTTACCACATGATTTCATTGGTTTGAGTTGAAATGAGTTACATGACTAGAAATGAGTTACATGACTATTCTAGCAATAAAGAATTCTTTTAAAATGGACTCTTTCAGCCTCTGTAGTGAAGGTGGCCAAAGAAAAGAGAATCATGTTAGTTAACTGGATCATAGCCATTCAAAATGCAGTTGATTTTCTAGTATAGATGGGAAAATTTTCAGATAGATAAATATTTAGACTGATTTGAATTAATTGTGTGTTTGTGAGAGAGTTCAGAGAAAAAGAATAAGAAAAATGAAGAGTCCTTTATGACTCTAAAGCCCATAATTTTTAAAAATATCAGTATTTTTAAATTAAAGTTTGTTTTTATTGAAGTAAAATACATATATAAGAGCTAAATAATACCAAGACTTTTGTTATTTAAAAAACAATTTCCTGTTCACTTCCTTGCATACCTTAGATGTACTTCCCATTACCCAACATTTTCAACCTTTATTAGTCTTAATGGTATTTAACTCCACACTGCTAAGTAATATGTTTATAGGATTGTTCCTTCTAAATTTCAATCTGAAATTAAAATTAATTAAAAATTACATAAGGAATACATAAATTTACATTTTTATTGTAAAAGATTCAAATAGTAGTGAAGTTCATTACTAGAAAAATTCCCTTTACTTCTCCCAATCCTACTATCTAACCCATTTTTTCACTTTTATTTTTTTTACTTTTTATAATGAACAATTTCAAACACAAGAAATGCAGAGAGACTATCACATTGGATCTCTATAGCCACCTCTTAGTAATCTTTTATAATACCCTTGCTTTCAGGCATGACAAAGTTTCCCAGACTCACCTTGTAAATTTCTTACACCAGATTTGATATCAGGCCTTTCTTCAAGAAATTCTCCTTCCTTTTTCTGGAATATGGTGTTTAAAGACTAAGCAATATCTATTGACTTCCTTTACATAGAAGAGAAGATTCTATCCTCTTATGTCATTCCCTGTCCATTAATAGCTATATCATAATTTTTAGTTAAATCAATATTTACTGATTATATTATTATGATCATGTAATATGGTTCATACATGGGTTGTGATTACATTCCTAGTCTTGTACAACTTTATGACTTCCTCCTGAGTAATTATTATTCTTTTTTTATTTGCTTAGTTTCCTATGTACTTTGTTCTATTTATTTCTTCTACTCAAGTTCTCCAGGTGTTTATGAACTTTTCCTCACAAATATATCAGAAAATCTACCACCTCTATTTTTTCTTTATTTTTTGTTTTCTTCTGGACAGTTCTTCCAGTAATTCTGTTCTAGTCCATACTGGTTGCTTTCTTGGCCTACTCTAAAGCTATTACCCTGAAATCTTTTTCTGTCATTAAGGGAATTCCCTTTGATGCTCCTTTATGTTAGATCTCCTTCTTTTCCTTTGGGAACGTTATGTCTTCCTCTTTCTTGGTTGATTTCCTTAGTTTTGTGGAGAGTATGCTCCCGAGATTCTCAGGACAACTTACAGAACTGGAGTTCCAAATACCTTGGTGAAGTTTGAAAGACCTTGGATGTCTAAAAGGTGTTTATCTACCATTGCTCAATTAGTAGCAGGAGTGTATATGGAGTATGAGACTGAAAATCCTTTTCACAAAGAATATGATGAAGTTACCCCATCTCCCCTTAGTTTTTAGTGCTGTCTTAGGAGTACAATATTATTCTTATACCTGATCCTTGATAGATGTTGGGATCTTCTCTTCAAACCTGGTGTTGTGGAATTTCATGACAATGATCCCTGTGTACATCATTTTGGGGGATTGGTCATTACATTGGGTACTCAGTAAGTCTTTTAATCTGGATTTCAAGTTCTTCAGTTCTGGGAAGTGCTCTTAACTTACGCCTTTTATGATTTCTTCTCATCTGCCTTCTTTTTTATTTTGGGAACTTCAATTATTAGATATTTGACCTCTCTATCGGAGTTCTTCCAGTTTATCTTTAAGTCCTTTCATTGAATATTCTTCTACTGTAATATATATATATATATATATATATATATATATATTTTCTAAGAGCATCTATTTGTAGCATTATTTTTAAAAAAATAGAAATGAATAGTTTAGCATTTACATGGTTTCTGTATATAACCATGCAGTATATGTCTGATGAATATAGTGTAAACAAAATTATTTAAGTGTTAATGATATTTAAGTCAATATTATCAAGCATTTTTAATTTGGAGAAAGAGAACTCTTCCAAAGCTAACAAAATTGGTAGTTTATATAGGAAGGGATTTGCTAACTATGGAAGAAGCTTTGTGGTTTTAGTAAGTCATGGTTCAAAGGAGCAGTTATAAAAGTGGTAATGCCATGTCCTATTATAATTGCTCCTTTGAAGAAGATGTGGTTGATGCATAACATAGGGCAGTGATCAATGGATTGCCTGCTTGATTACACAGGTATGGTGAAGCCCTGCATTGAATTAGTAAGTATTGTTACTGACAGGCTTTAATCTGGAGCTTGATGATACAATACAGTCTTCCAGCTCTCTGTAAATTTATCAAAGGGTTCACATCAAAGAGAAGGTGATGGTTATGATAATTTAAAAATTTCTATCAGTTTATATTTAATAAATAGTAGAATAAACCATACGCCATGGTATGATTTTTTCTTTTAAATTGCTCTTATTTCAGTCTTCTAGGACATTTGGATATTTCCTTTACTCAAAGAACTACTCTCATGTCCACAATGTACTGATATTCTAGATCTAGCAGCATACAAAATGGCACATTAGTCTTAAAAATTTCATTAAAATTTACCAAATGAACCATTCTGTACCAATAAAATAAAGGTCTCTAAGGGCACCTGGGTGACTCAGTGGGTTAAGCCTCTTCCTTGGTCTCAGGTCATGATCTCAGGGTCCTGGAGATGGAGCCCCACATCCGGCTCTCTGTTCAGCAGGGAGCCTGCTTCTCCCTTTGCCTGCATCTCTGCTTACTTGTCAAATAAATAAATAAAATCTTAAAAAAAAAAGAAAGAAAATCTGGAAGGAGAAAATTTTCAGTTGAAGAAAGCTGTCTCTTGAGCATGCCAAGCTTGTTTCTCTTTTTCACTGACCCTTCCTTCTGCTGGAAAGATGTTTATATGACTGATGTTTATATGACTGCCCTCTGTCATTCCAATCTTAGATTAAATTTAAATTTCTTAGAAAGTGTTAGTTCCTGGCCACTCAACTCAAATTATCCCAAATCACAATCTTTCATCCTTGTTTATTTATTTTTTGTGTTAATGTATCTGTCTCCCCACAGAATGTAAGCTCCTTTTTTTTTTTAAAAGATTTTTATTTACTTATTTGACAGAGAAGGAGAGAGATCACAAGTCGGCAGAGAGGTAGGCAGAGAGAGAGGGGGAAGCAGGCTCCCCACTGAGCAGAGAGCCCGACTGGGGTCTGAGATCATGACCTGAGCCGAAGGCAGAGGCTTAACCTACTGAGCCACCGAGGTGCCCCAGAATGTAAGCTCCTTAAGAGCTGGTTCTTTGCCCATCTCAGTCACTGAATTTCAACAAGTCATACACACATGTATTTGCTACATAGCAGATATTAAAAAATAGTTGTTGAATAAATGTTTAAATGGGCAGACCTTGTTTTAACACTAAGAAAGCCAAGTACAGAAAGGCAGTCATTGACTTAATAGTAATTCACTACTTTATGTATGAAGAAGCGACTTACTGATGATTGTGAAGCAGATGTTCAGTAAATATTTGTCAAATAAATAAAAGGACAAGTTGCCGGTTTTGTTTGTAGTGGATGGTGGAGCCAAAGACACTGAGAATGTGTTTTAGAAGCAAATTATCAATGGCCAGCCTCAGGCTGCAGCAGAATATAGTGAACAGAAAATGTCAAGGTCTTTCACACCCAAGGAGTCAGTACTCACACGTGACCTCGTCATTATCTGGGCCCCTTCCCTTGGGACACCTGTCATGGGCTCAAATTTGTTTTCAGCAACACCTGCATTCTCTTCTTTCCTTTCATTGGTCAAAACTCATCCACCATATGTTTCTTTCCCACAGAGCCTTGTTCAACATAGAGTGCTTTCAACAGTGATGGATAGTTCCCCCCTCTGACTTCTCACGCAGCCAGAATAATAAAATATATTAGAACATATTTTAATATCACTCCCTTGTTTATTGTCCAGTGATGAACAGTGGACTGGCTCAAGAACAACAAACAGAAAGCAGAAAAACAGTTTAGTAAATAACTCAAGAATGGGCCAATATCCATTAAAATACTGAAAGGGGAGCATGTTTTGGGCCCATCTCCACTGAGAGAAATTCCACTTTGCCCACACCCTCCATGTCCGTTGTCCGAAGGATGCCTTGCTATTGAGTTACTAAGTGAGCTGGAGTGATTATTGGGCCTTTGAAATTCCTATGAGAGCAGCCAATTGTAGCTAACAATAAGACTATGGCATTAGTGGGGAGAAAAAGTTTTAGCATTTTTTGATGACTTGATTGGAGAACTGGGTAAATATGAAACTGTTACACATTTTTCTGATTTGCTTAATAAAAATAGTATCAAACATTTATTGAGTGCTTGATATACATTGAGCATTTTTGTAAGTGCTTAGCATGTGTTTTTTTAAATTTTATCTCTGTTTTACAGGAAAGGTTAGGTAATTTTGGCAAAGGTTGTTCAGATAATAGAAAGCACAGCCAGAAATTTGATCCCAGCTCATTTGACCCCATAGTCTGAGCACTTAATCCCTGAAGTATTCCTGCTCGCACAAGGGTGCGAATGAGAAATGATTGCTAGCCGACTAAAAACACAATAGGAATTGTCTCTAAAGAATTTCTCCAAAAACACTCTTTCCCCTTGCAGTAGATAATCCATTTGATAAGCACAATTGAAAAGTTATCGAGATAATCCATTTGATAAGCACAGTTGAAAAGTTATCAAAAATAATTATCCCAAAAGAATTGCTTAATTATTTATAAGAAACGACATATCTTATGAAGTATAATTTCAAAGAGGAAGTACCGTACTTTGTTAATTGTTCACTTTCTAGAGGGCTCTCATGTTTTCTTTTTCCAGGTGGATTTTTCCATCTATTACCACTAGATGGTGTGTGGATTATGCAAACACCCCAACTCTCTTGAGAGGAATTAGCCCAAAGCAAAAAGAAGAAAAATTCAGGAGAGAAAGATAAATGTGGAATTTGGGTGCAGGTGAAGAGGGTAATTCCTGACACAGTGACATTCTAATTGTGGGAGCCTTGTTTCTAGTTCCATCCTTTTTCCTTTCAGAATAAGTTACTTAGGTTACTTAATTTGAGTTAGAGAAGATTTGAATAATAGTCAAAAGTTGCCTGAGAGTTTGTTTTCTTAGGAAATTATATGCTCGTAATCATAGCCAGGCTTAGCATTTTGAAAAAGATATTGAGGAATAAATTCTAATACAGCCAACAAATGCTTCCTCCAACTGTAATATGGGTTTTCTGGAACCTACTATGATCTGAAAATAGTTATTTTTTCCTAATTTTCTTCAATTAGTCTGTAATAAAAGTGGTCATGAATAGCCTGTTAACCACTTCCTGGCAACCATAGGATCAACCAAAATTATGATATTGTAAAATTCAGGGTTGTTTAATGAATAGGACCAGAAAATTTGGGGGAATTTCTTAAGAAGAAATTTTAAAACTAAAGGAAAGTCACCTATTCTTTTTGAACTTCCACTTCTACAAAATGAAAAAGGAAGTCACCAAAGCTCACCAAAGCACACAGCTCTATGACATCTAAAGAAGAAAAGAACGGTATGGGTGCTTGTGCTCGCAAACACACATATGTATGGATACAGCCTGTTTTTTAGTTCTAAACTAGACTTATGTTCTGTTTCCACATTAAGGGTACATGACAATATTATATTTGTTAAAGGAGTAAAGAGAATGAAGCCTCATTTATATAGGTGTGGTGGGAGTTGGAATTTTGTATTGTGCAAGGGAATTATTATATGACTGATCATATTATTATATAATATATATCATATTATTATATGACTGATTTTTCATAAGTCATTGCAGATCCTGTTTGTGACAAAATGAGGCTGATGAGCTTGTAGATAGTAATGTATTATTCTAGGTTAATTGGCTACATTTCACCATATGAAGAGTTATTTCTCTAATTTTTTTCCTTGAGTAAATATATTTGATCAACACTTAGCTGTGAAACCTGAAAAATACCCAGTCGTCACTTTGATTTTGGACTAGGTTTAGGTTTTTGGATTAAAATCAAAATTGAAAATGACCCAGTAATGACAAACACAAGGAGGAAATAAATGATGTCCATGAAAGAGTCCTGTTATCCAGGATGCTTAATTCCACAGTTAAATGAAGCCAGAGTACTTACTTGGCTTACTCACTTCTTCACTTGGGCTGCCACTCTCAGTCCTGAGCTGGAAGGGGGCGCCAACACCGCAGAGAGGAAAAACAGCATGGTCGCTGTGGGAAAGGCACTTGGCTTCCTCTTGTAATGGTCCTTGCAGGACCACTTGCAGGTCTTGCAGTATCATCTGTGAAGACACACCATTCTTTTTTGGTAGTCAGCAAGACCAAATTTGGCTTCACGTCAATTGCATGCACTCTGCTGAATTTTATAGGCAACTGTTGTATTCACTACTTTATTGTAACCTTGGTCCTATATATATATATATATATATATATATATATATATATATATATATTTAAGATTTTATTTATTTATTTGACAGAGAGAGAGAGAGAGAGAGAGAGATCACAAGTAGGCAGAAAGGCAGGCAGAGAGAGAGGAGGAAGCAGGCTCCCTGCTGAGCAGAGAGCCTGGGCAGCGATCCTAGGACCCCGAGATCATGACCTGAGCTGAAGGCAGAGGCTTTAACCCACTGAGCCACCCAGGCGCCCCTTGTCCTGTATTCTTAAGATTATCAATCAATTGCCAAATACAGGCACTCAGTGGATACCTAGGGTGCCTTTTGCTTTTTTGCTTTCTTTTCTTTTTTTTTTAAAGTGGGTTTCTAAGCAATGTAGACTAGGGGAGGGATGTGAAACGTAGTAGATGAGTATTAAAGAGATTGGAGATCAAAGAACCACCCCATGTTTCTTCTCTCCGAAGACTTCTGATATTTATAGGCAACTCCTTTCTGCACTCAGTATCTCTAAAGGTCTGGTGCAGCCATCCTGTACCTACTTAATCATTAGTCTCACTTCAATTTATTCATAAATGGGTTAAGACGTGCACTAGCTGAAGTTATGTTGGATAACTTGTTTAGTACAGAACATGGGTAGTATCCAGTTAAGTTTTTAGGATGTATTAATTGATGCATAAATTGTTATTCACTTATTTGACAAGAGTTGTACTCCTAGAAAGGAATCAATCCTTAATCAAAAATATAAAGAACATTGTTTGTATTGTCGTTGGTCATTTCATATCAGAATATGAAACTCTGTGACCAATATTAAGGCTTGTAGTTCTCTTCAAAACTTGAAGAAAATCAATTTTTCAGGAAAAAAGAATTAACATATGGTTTTAGAGTTGGCGACAATTTGGCATTAGGTACCTGGGTTTTAGAGATAGAAGACAAGGAAAAAAGACTTTTTAAATGCCTTTTAGAACCATCTTGGTATCTCAATCCTTGAAAGATTAACTTTAGCTTATAAATGAAAACTAGTGTTCCAAGAACCTATGTATATCACTTAGCATAATCTGGCTGTGTTGAAATTGCCTTCTTTTCTGAGGAAAAATAAGTGCTGAACTCTGTGACCTGAGTAAAAACAGCAGGACTATCTTTTACTTATAATCTCTTGGGACCAGACACTATAACGTTAGTGGTCATTCACCAGGTGGGTCACTCAGGACTTCCAAAATAGGAAGACTGATCTCTACAGTGCTGAGTAATAAGCCAGGTGATAGGCACATTATGGCCATTATCACACTTTCGTAGTACCACTGATTAAGATTAATAAAAAACAACAATGACAATTTAAAATTATTTGTATAAGGAAAACATTACTAAGAAAACCAACAAACCAATCAACACAAACAGTGGCTAGTTAAGGAAACACCTAGCAGATAAATCCTTAAGAAAATCCTCTAGTACTCTTAATCATAGGAAACAAACTGAGGGGAGGCAGATGGAGGGATGGGGTAGCTGGGTGATGGACATTGGGGAGGGTATTTGTTATAATGAGCACTAGGCATTATATTAGACTGATGAGGGGCGCCTGGGTGGCTCAGTGGGTTAAAGCCTCTGCCTTAGGCTCAGGTCATGATCCCTGGGTTCTGGGATCCCAGGATCCTGGGATTGAGCCCTGCATCGGTATCTCTGCTCAGCAGGGAGCCTGCTTCCCCCTCTCTCTCTCTCTGCCTGCCTCTCTGCCTACTTGTTATCTCTCTCTCTGTATCAAATAAATAAATAAATCTTTAAAAAATATATATATTAGACTGATGAATCACAGAGCTGTACTCCAGAACAAATAATATATTATATGTTAATTAATTGAATTTAAATTAAAAAAAAAAGAAAAAAGAAAAAAATCTTCTACTTACCAAGTCTGGGAAGGATCGGTCCATAAAGGACTGAGGAAATTCCTGTGAGCATTTTGCAAAATGTTCTTTAGGGTGTGCCCATATAGGATCGTTTCCTCCCACCTACCTCACTCCCTGCTGTGGCATGCTCTTATTTGGGGCTGGGGGGGGGAAGTGGTCAGCCCCAGTTGAACACTAAATTAAGTGAGATAGTGAGCTCTCTTGCTTAGAGTTGGTTAAGTAGAAGACATGCAGCTGCAGAACCTTTGAATCCTAAAGGAAATAGATGATGTATTGGTGGGAATAAACCTACTGGCTGCCTTACCTTCTAAGGTCTGGATGACTTAATTTTTACTGCATATTTCATTGACTTCCTATGTAAAAAGAGTGAGATGAGGCCCATAAAGGAGGTACTTCACACAATCTAATGAGGGGGTTTGGACTTAGTATTTCCAACTTGATCTAAGTTCTCTCAAAAACATCACTTATTTTTTTTTTTTTTAGATTATTTATTTATTTATTTATTTATTTATTTATTTATTTATTAGAGAGAAAGACTGAGAATGAGGGGAGAGAAGGTCAGAGGGAGAAGCAGACTTCCCGCAGAGCCGGGAGTCCGATATGGGACTCGATCCCGGGACTCCAGGATCATGACCTGAGCCAAAGGCAGTTGCTCAACCAACTGAGCCACCCAGGCGCCCAAACATCACTTATTTTTAATAGAGTTTTAGATCCCTCCAAGTTTAAGAAAAACACAAAAAAAATGTACCACTGAAATGCACAGAAATCAAATGAATATACCAAAGGAACCACAAGGTCTACAATTCTTTTTCACTCCAATGATACGATTTTTTTAAAGATTTTATTTATTTGTCAGAGGGGGAGAGAACAAGAGAGCAAGAGAGCACAAGCAAGGGGAGTGGCAGGCAGAGGGAGAAGCCGACTCCCCCAGCCCCCCAGCAAGCAGCCCAACAGGGGACTCAATCCCAGGATCTTGGGATCATGACCTGAGCTAAAGGCAGATCTTAACCAACTGAACCACCCAGGTGCCCTTCCACTGATGTGATTTTAAAAGCAAGAATTTATTTTGTAGATGACCATCGCTATGAATATATTAATTTCATGGTTTTATTATTCTTTAAATCTCTTTTCTTCTGTATTTTTGGAAGTGTATATAAATATTCCTTGCACTTTGCTTTCTAATTGGAATCAAGACATCTTAAATGGATTGTATTTTGAGTTGTAACATATTTTCTTGGTAAACATCATAGATTTCCTCAGCACTATAATCTCTGGGGATATTGGAAGCATTGCCATGATCATTAATAAAAGAACATGTAGGATCTTCATCACATGTGAAAGCATCATACAAATCATGTAAATGAATTTTTCCCCCTTTCAGAACTTCTTTCTCTAAGAGATTTGCCATATAAGACATGGGGGTGTTGTTTTCACCGGTGGCTCATGATCATCAGTGGCATAATCATCACTATCACCATATTCATATGCTTTGTAATATATATATCATTAATATACTTTGGATTATATTTGGTAATTTATATAGACTTACAGAGCATTGTTTAAATTTATTATTTAATTAATGGTCAAAAGGTATTATTCCTTTTTTCATACATGGGCAAACTGAAGCTTGGAACAGCAAAGAAAGTTTACTTAAGATACACAGATGGCAAGCAGCAGAGCCAAATGTAGAATTATTTTGTCCACATTTCATGTGCAGCATATTGGGATTTTCAGAATAACTTTAAGACATTATTTCTGCCTTTAAGGAACTTGTACTTTATTTTTTTAATTTTTTGTTTGAGAGGGGCGCCTGCGTGACTCAGTGGGTTAAAGCCTCTGCCTTCGGCTCAGGTCATCATCTCAGGGTCCTGGGATTGAGCCCCGGATCAGGCTCTCTGCTCAGCGGGGAGCCTGCTTCCCCTGCTTTCTCTGCCTGCCTCTCTGCTAACTTGTGACCTCCCTCTCTCTCTCTGTCAAATAAATAAACAAAATTTAAAAAAAAATTGTTTGAGAGAGAGAAAGAGAGAGAGAGAGAGCACAAGCAGCAAGGAGGGTTTGAGGGAGGAGCAGACTCCTTTATGAGCACGGAGCCGGATGCGGGACTCAATCCTGGGACTCCAGTATCATGACTTGAGCTGAAGGTAGCTGCCCAACCAACTGAACTCCCCAGGTGCCCCTGGAAAGACTTGTAGCTTAGTTGGGAAAATGACTGATGTCATGAAAACAGCTTGTACGGATAGTGGATAGAGCATGGTCCTCAGACCATATAGCCTTTGAAGCTCATAGTAACTTGTTTTTTTGAATTGAGTAAGTTTATATGTAAAGTATAAGACAAAAAAAACTCTTTTCACTGATAAAAGGTGCTGTCATAGACATCTGTTGTCTAAGGATCTCAGAGACGTTTGAGATTTTCTATGAACCTAAATTTATATCCACTCAAACATACAGCACCCACATTACCATGTGTCTTCCCAACAACCATGTAGCACACACTATAACTACACAGGGGAAGCCAAGGTGTGTCCTTGAGAAATGCATCCAGTTTTCCCTACTAACCCGGCCTGTGGAAGGACCAGTAGCACAATGCATGTCAGGTAAATTCATCACACATTCTACTCCTAGTGACCTCAGACTCCCGTCCTCTGTAAAACCACCGGTTGGTGGTTAATATTCAGCTGAGCTATTAGGTAGAATACAAAAGTAAGGACAAGATTTGCAATCTGTTAATGTTTTCTTAAGATCTTGTTAAATAAAAGCTAAAACCATCATTAATGGAAGTAATAATAAATTAGGTGCTGTAATTAGCAGTCCAAGTGTGTACCTTTCTAAAAGGTTATCTTTAACTTCTTTTTTTTTTTTTTTCATTAACGTAATTGTGTGTTTTGGATAATCATAGCCAAGGGGGAGAACTGGGAACTGCAAAAGTTAGATTGCTTAGTCAAACAGAAGTGAATGTACTCCAAGTAAGCCAAGACATAATTAATTAGAATGTTATTGGAGTAGTTAAGATCTTTTGGAGGGAAAAGAGATAGACAATTTAAAAATAATTTTTAGCATTTTGCCCTTTATGGAGATTGGGTACATGAAGCATACCCACAGAATTTGGCATGGAGTAGGTATTCAAAAAACATGCTAGCTCTTAGGAAGTTAGTGTTTGTAATCATCAGAGAATGTAAATCCTCTATCATTGGCTTACTAAAACTTCTCTGTTCCCAGAGCCTTTCATGCCTCAGTAGGGCTCTTATCTCATTGTATGCTAAGGCTGACTTGATTTTTCTCACTTCTCGGACTTGGAACTTTCTTTTATGAGGGAGAGAGAGAGAAAGAGAAAGAGAGACTGTGCAGGCATGAAAAGGGGGGAGGGGAGAGAGAGTCCTAAGCAGATTCCCTGCTCCGTGTGGAGCCCAGTGTAGGGCTCTATCTCACCACCCTGAGATCGTGACCTGAGCTGAAGTCAAGAGCTGGACGCTCAACAGACTGAGCCACCCGGGCGCCCCAGACTTGGAGTTTTCTTAAGAAGACCATGTATTATTCATCTCTCTCCCCCCCACCCGGCAACTTCATATCATTCGGCAGGTAATGACTTCTAAATAAGTATTTGTGAAATTTGTTGATTCCAGTTTTTCTCTGTTCGTTATTTCATATTGGCCATCTGATTTCAACTAATCAGGAGTCAAAACTGAATCTGTTTAGGTAAGGACAGCACCATCTCCTACCTATGTTATCTCCACAGCCTACCTACCTTCTCTCTCTGGCTCTCTTCGGCTTCCCCGCACGGGTCCTCCATTATCAGAAATTCAATTCTCATGATGCTGTCTTTCCAAAAAAAACCTGATTCTATCATTCTCTTGCTCAGAAATTTCTCATGCTTTCACATTCCCTCCGGGTTAAACACCTCAACTCCTTTTCATGAAATGCAAGGACTTTCCATGAATAGACTCTTATTCTCCTTTCTAATTTCTTCTGCCACTTATCTCTTTTACTTTACACTCTAACTTTATGGCATCTGTGTTGTATTTCCATGTCTCTGAACTTTTTGACTGCCTGGAAGATCTTCCTGACCCACAACACACACACCTTGCTTTTCTGCCTTGCAGCTTCTTACCTGTTCTTCAACCTGCAGCCCAATACTTATCTCTTATAAATCTTTTCCTGATTCTCACAGCAGACTTAGACTCTTTTGCTTTGCTCACCTCAGGACTCCTCCTGGCCCAGGCTTACACATATCTGTATTAAATCCCATTTCTGATTGCACTTAAATAGTGAGTTTGCCTGTCTATCTTCTGTCAAGGTGATAGGCTCCTTGAGAGTAGGGTAATCGGCCTGTACTAGTAACTCAGGACATATGTGCTGAATGAACGAATGCATGAAGAGTGAATGCATTTGATAGATGCGTCCATAAAACTGTCTTTATAAAGCCAGCAATTCAAAAAGAAAAATAAAAACCTTGTAATCTGGATATTGGTTGAAATGATTAATATTCCATGTCATGGTGGTAAAGACAGCAATAAAAGGAACAAAAAGTATCAAGAATTCAGTCCTTTCCCAGAGGCACATAAACCAGATGTCCTAACACTTTTTTTTCCCTCTTACTTTCTGTGTTAAGAAAGAAAGAAACAGGACAACACAACCCACAGGAAATTTTCCATGACATTAAAGAAGATCACGAAAGCCGCTCTGCAGCTGGTGAGATCAGTGAAAATAAACTCAGTGATTTAATGTAAACTGTCACTTGCTTCTACGGGAAAGAAACGGGGCACAAGCGCTCACAGAAAATGGTGCAGCCTGGTGGGGGTCCATCTTGTTTTCTGAGGACTGGGTCTATATCTGAGTCATCTTTGTTTTCCTAATCATGCCTAGCATAGGCTGACTATGTAGTAGGTGTTTGTGAAATGCAGGACGAAAGGAATAATTGGACCTGTTATCTTAGAGGCATTGGATAAGTCATCTAAAGAGTACCGGATATTGTTTTAGTCTCTGGATTTTGGTACCTAAGTGATACAAATGCTGGTGGGAGCTTTTCACTAAAAAACAAAACAAAACAAAACAAATTAAGTGGTTACTAAAAATGTGTAACGTCTACCAATACTATAAACATGAGAAGGAAAATGAATCTGGCCAAAAGTGTTTTGAAAATGAGACTTCTTGTGTGATTAGAAACATCATGTCCTATCATGTGTCTGCTGCTTTGCTCCATCTTATTAACTTTGGGATAGAGTCTGGGAAACCACTGAAGGTTTCATCTTGTGCATTCAACCAAGAGCCTGTCTGTTTCAGTCCTGGAAGCAGATGGTTTTCTCCTTTTCTTTCACCAAAATCTTTCTCTCATCCAACTAGTCCTTT
>CM052798.1:124712153-124816987 GCA_028533885.1 Nasua narica | reverse complement strand
AAAAACAAGGTTTGTGATTCAAATGTTTCAATCTCTGTGCCAATGGAGATCTAGAGTTTTCAACATATTCATGAGAAATGGTGGAACTTACCAGACAGAGTAGCTATATTCATAGACCTGCTCCAGAAATCCTGCTGATGAATTTCTGAAGCTGAAGTAAATTTGTAATTTACTTTCTTCTCTGTCCCTATGTTTTAGTCATTCTTTCTATATAACAAATCACCCCAAAACTTTGTAGCTCACAACAGAAATATTTTTCATCTCTACCGCTTCTGGGGACCAAGTTTAAGAAGCGTTTGGCTGGGTGCTTCTTTCTGTCTCTGGGTGCTCACGCAGATGTGGGGGACAGGACACGCAGGGACTGGAGCCACTAGCCATCTTCGTGTCATCCCAGGACTGGCTAGGTGGTCTCTCCAAGTCGGTTAAATTGGGCTTCCTCATAGCATGACTTCCCTGGGGCAGTTGGCTGCTTGAAGGGCAGCTCGGGGCTCTGGCATGAATATTCCAGCTCACAAGGTGGCATAGGCTGGGAGTCACACAGAATCACTTCTGTTTCCTTCTAGTGCTTACAAGTATGTCACCAGCGTGCCCATGTTCAGGATTGAAGGGGGAGTCGCAAGGTCCTCGAGGAGCACTTGGGATGGGAGATAATGTTGGGGTTGTCCTTGGAGAATACTTGCTAAGAGCAGGTTGCAGGAGGAGGCTTGGTCTGGGAGACTACCAACTTCCTGATGGAATGAAAATGTGCCTTCTAGCACTTGTACTTGGAAACTAAAAATAGGAAGTCGAGAAGGCCTAGCTACCAGGTCATGAAAAACTAAAGGAGAAAAACAACCTTTATTCTGCTGTTTTTTCTTTACTACTGCCATGTATTATTTATAATGAAAAATAATGATCCCAGATCTTTATAATAATGTCACCGTTTCAAATACTGACAATAGACCTAAAAAAAGAGAAAAAGTTGATTTTAAGTTTTATCCCCCTGCCTGAAAGAAGATGCAAAAAAGCAAAAAAATGGAGACATCTTATCTCACAGTCACAGGAGGAAAGTGAGAAAACTGTGCATACATTATGGGAGACCATAGAAGGCTGAAACTAGGGCTTGAGTCCCTGGCTTATGCTTTGTTTTGCTATTTTCAAAATGGTTTTGTTCTAGTGGGGCTGATTGAAAGTATGATGGAAACCACAAATTCCTGAATTATGAGTTAATATAAATCAACTTTCAGATGTAAGACTGTGTCAGCTGAAAAATGAATTCTAACTGAGAATTATGCATTTCTTTTTCATCCTATGTATTTTAGCCTCTCCTTGTAATTGTGTTCAAGATAACTTAGAACGTATGATCTGGTGGAATTCAGCTCTATTAATAGACAGCTACTAATACACTTTTGAATTTGACTTGTGAGGAATCAGTATTTGTCATCTATTTCATTCCATTATGATTTTGAACCTGAGCACTCCTTCATGTGTACTCAGGAGAAGTCATACTCTTCCACAACAAAAGGTCCACTTACTTAGATTAGTCTCTGGCCCCAATCTGCTTCCAATGTTAGCATGGGACTTACTTCAAATTTTCAAACCATGTTTCCAATATGGCTTTAAAATCTCTCTCTCTCTCTCTATCTCTCTCTCAAGAAGGAAAATATCTCAAGTAGGAGCAAAAATATGTGGAAAGGGTTGCCGCTACTTTTACATTCTACTTGCTGAACTCTTAGCCCTTCTGCTTTGCATCTTTAGAAAGACTCTTGGGGGCAGATCCAAAGAAAGGCTGCCCTCTGAAAGAGTGAAATAAGTCCATCCTTACCTGTGGGATAAATGCCTTGGGAAGCAAACACTGCCTGGGTAGCGTGATGGTCCCCAGAGTCTCCCTGCTCCTGCAGCAAATAACCCCGGAGGGAAAAAGCATACAGGAGAGCTCATCAAACTAGGACTATGCTTCCAATTAGCAGAACACTTCACAACTTTCCCACCCTCTTGTAAACAGAGAACCTCAGGGTTTTTCTGGAGTCAGTTCTGCCTGGGAGCGGGGCTGCTTGGAATTCCACTCTAGAGTCTGAATGGTCTCTTAGCACAGATGGTTTGTGGGAGCTTTTTTCCTGAAGCCAATACGGTCAGAAATTTTCTCCAAAAGAGAGTGAGAATATCAACAGCAGTAATGTCTTCATTTTATCTTATTTAAACTAACTTGTATGTAAGCCCAAACCAATTTTTTTTTCTCCAGATCTGCCTACAGTTACAGTTAGAGTATCAAGGCAGATTGGGAAACAGTGTGTCCTTTTGTCACAAGGTAGTTAGATAAATGCCGCTGAACCCCTGAGACAGCTCTCAGTCATTATCAAGTACATTGAACATCGGCGGCATATCCGGATCATACCATCGTGGGCTGGACTGACGCATCGCAACTGTTTTCAGGTTGAACTTGAGGATATATTTTGTGCAATACCACCAACTCAAAACCAGAAATCACTTGCGGGGGGCGGGGGGTGTCTACTTCCTCCAGATATCGCCATCTTCCTGTATTCCGGAAAGAAACTGGCTTTCAGTAACTGTTGCTTAGACCTCAAATGCACAAAAAATAGGCCAGCTTAAGAACCGCGGAAGAATGACAACTTTTATCTTCGGTGACCAGATGTTAGGTGCTAACGTAGGGCGGCGGTGAGTGGAGTTTGCAGCCGCGTCAAGGGACCGGCCTTACAGTGAATAATGGGAAGTGATATAAGGGATGTTTCTGTCCAACTTCAGAAGCTTCGGTCACACAGACATTCAGGATGTTTGCCTATTTCCAGGGAGAACAAGCAAAATTAGAACACTCAAGTCAAAGAAGCATCTGAAATCCGATGACTCACTTTTTCTTTCATTTAAATAAAAGCTCTGAACACAAATATGTGACCTCAATGCATCTAAATATATGACTGGGTAAAGAAAATAGGTCCTCAAATAAGTAATCAAAAAAAGGTGAGTGGTTAAATAGCAATTTCTTAAAGATCTCCGTGTCTAAGAGAAGTTGCTGGTGATTGAGCCACTTAGGATAATCATTAAAAGTTTAGCCTCAGGACTTTAATGTGTTCAACACATTCTCTTAGCAGTAGGCCTGCCCTTGAACAGGCCATTTAATTTTTGTTCATCTCAGTTTCTTTATCTGTAAAATGGGAACATTAGTAGTATCTATCTCCTGGGAAGATATTCCTTGAAAGAGTGGATTAACAAAGATGACGTGTGCACAGCACTTAACAAAGTGTCTGGGTCACGTTTACTACTCAAGAAAAGCTAAGAGCTATGATGATGTTGAAAATAATCATAAGTATCATTTAGGAAATAAATGCTCTTAAGATTCCAGTACCTATAACCCTGGAAGATTCCAATTATTCTGCGATATAAAATGTATGGATTTAATTTTGATGTTTTTGTGGCTTTAACACAGTGGTAGAGACTATACAGACTGTTTTTATCTTTTAAATTAATCAGACTGTTTGGTAAATATATTAAAGTCAGTCAAAAAATTGACCATATATAAAACCCCAGGCAACAGCTGAAAGTGACAAGCAGAAAATATTGGACTGGGGGCACCTGAGTGGCTCAGTTCGTTAATTGTTTGACTCTTGACTTCAGCTCAGGTCATGATCTCAGAGTCATGAGATCAAGCCCCCTGTGGGGTTCTGTGCTGGGCATGGAGTCTGCTTTAGATTCTCTCTCTCCCTTTCCCTCTGCCACTCCCCCTGCTTGTGTACTCTCTATCTTAAAAAAAAAAAAAAAAAAAAAAAAGCTGTAATCCTGCAATGTTCCTCAACACAAATCAGGCATTTCAAAGATACACAAATGAAGCAAAGCATAGGAATTACATTTCCTGATTTTGAAGGCCTTCTGTCCTGAGTGGAGACCCCAGGACAAAGAAGCCAAGACACTTCACAGTAATTCCTCAGAGCCTTAATTATCAAACAAAGGTGTGATTATAGTCCATTTTTTCCTTGGAAGCAGTTCACATTTGTTCTTTCTGTTCCATACTCCTGGGCACTACCCTAGCCAGGTTCTCATCCCCTCATCACCAGATTCCCAGCATCATTGAACTGTTTACCATATGTGAGATTATGTCTTTCACAAGCCTAATCCTAACCTAACCTTTGCTTTTAGGAACTTTCTGAAGCAATTAGCAAAATCTTTTTAATAGCAAGTCTTTCATCTCATCCTTCCATTCATTAAGATTCCTCATTGCTTCGTACATTAAATCAAAACTATATTATCTGGTTTTCAAGACCACAAAAAAAAATGTTTCTCTTTCCTTGAAAAAGCATTTCTAGATTGTTG
This sequence comes from Nasua narica, assembly GCA_028533885.1. Lineage (NCBI taxonomy): Eukaryota > Metazoa > Chordata > Mammalia > Carnivora > Procyonidae > Nasua > Nasua narica. The sequence goes on along the minus strand of CM052798.1, from coordinate 124,812,685 downwards.
CTTTTTACCTTTAATTAAAGAATTATATATCATAAAATGTGATATATAGCTATAAATTCAAAGTAATATAAATAAGAATTTCAGCAAGAAATGTTATAAAATTCGACAAACTAAATATAAAATGAATCTGGATATTAAAGCACACAAGAACAATCAAGAAGTTATTTTTTAAAAAATAAGGGGAATTTTATCTCCATGTAGTAAAGCATATTCTTAAGTTATAGTGATTAAAACAGTCTGGTATTTACACAGAAATGGAACAATTGAGCTACTGAACCTAACAGAGCTCAGAAATAGAACAACATAAACACTGAAGTTTAGTAAATGATGAAGGTAGCACTTTACATCAGAGAGAAAAAGTATTAACTATTGGTAAACGATTTTGTGTCTACAGCTATTCATTTAGGAAAAAAAAGGAAACCATTTAAATTACAATATACACAAAAGTGAACTGTAGGTGGATTAAAAAGAGTTAAATAAAAATTCAAAACTGTTTAAAAATTAGGAGAAAATATGAGGAGATTCGTTTATAAATCTGGAATGGGCAAAGTCTATTAATCAAGGTGCAAAATGCAAATGTCATAAAGAAAAATATTCATAATTTAACTGTACAAATAACAAAGTTCCTGAACCCTAACAAAGTTAATGGCCAAGAAATGGACCAGGAGGAAATATTTGTAACACACATTTAAAAAGAAACAAACAAAAAAATTGGAGATTATCTAAGTGTTATACAATGATATGGAAAGATGAAGGATATGCAAATTAGTTAAGTACCTTTTAAAGAAATTTGTCAGTTTTTATTAAAATAATTACACTAGAAAAATAAGTATATTTGTAAAAATATTCCCCAGCATTATTGGGACAAGTGAAAATTACTGAGCACCTAAGGGGACTGATGATTAAATTATGTGTATTCATATGAAATAACTATGTAGCAGTTAAAAAAATGAGAATGATCTATTTGAAAATGGGAAAATAGTTTCAAGACCTATTAACTTAAAAATATGGCTAAACTAAATGAAGAGTATGATCCCATTTTGTAAGCAAGACAAAACAAAATTTTACAAAACAAAATTGTATCTCTTCTGTATACATATATGTTTCTAAACATATAGAAAATGGTCTGAGAAGATCCGAGTCAAATTGCCAATGGCAGTTTTTCTGTAGCAGGTAATGAAAAGGGAAGGACACTGTTGAAAGCTGAGGAGATTTGGTTTTGTCTCTATTTTCACAATCAGAATGTTTTCATACACAGCTTGTGCATTAAACAAATATGTTTTTTAGAGTTAAAAAAATGTATGTGATAAGCTAACACTAGGTAGTTCATTTTACTGTGGCTGAGAAGCCACCAGATAGCCACTGTCAGAGCAGGCAAAGTGACAAACTGAATTAGAGACACGTAGGAAGGTGGTCTTAAGCTTAAGTTACTCCAGGGTCAGTCATCTCTGATAGAAACAATAGCTTACATCTTGTTGTTCCTTTATATTTAATAAAGAACTTTGCCTACCTTGTCTCATTTAATTAAGAAGTTGACTGATGTGCTCCTCAGACAGAAAAAGCAAATTAGCAAATTGACTGAGGGAACCCAAGGCTTTGTGAACTAAAAGAGAAGTAATCTGTTGAAGATAGTGGAAGAAAAGAAGAAAGCGTATGAAAGTGCAAGAACCAAGCAAAAAGGATGATTAAGATGGCAACATGGTGCCTTGGTAGAATGTGGTGTTTTGTTTTGTTTTATTTTGTTTCTCCAGATGTGTGCCGAGAGCAGCAGATGATGATTAAACCTAGCCTGGATTTCTGGCCAGTGAGAAGATACATCTCATGAAGGGAAGGAAGCCAGTGCAAGGAAGACTAGTGATACTATGTCTGTGTTGGTTGATTTATATCATCTCAGCCTGAAATTTCAGCAGAATGTTAAGTATTTGACCTCTATTTTTATAGCAACTGGTATGGAAGCAGGACCTGGAATTTCATCTACTCTAGTCTAGCAGGAGTCTCCATGTTCCAGGTGATAGGAATGGGTTCTCAGTCCTCTCAGACTTTATCTACTTGAGACCCATCTGGGCTAATTAGTTAACATTCCTGGGAATTTGCTTGATCCTAACATTTGCCTAGGTATAGATACTATACTGACAATTATGATGACTCATGATGCAAGAAGACAAGAGTTAAATGTATTGTAGGAGTCACTCCTTGAGATTAGAACAAGGGCTAGCACAGCTTTTGCTATCTAGTAAGCATTTAAAAAGTACATGAATCAATCAATGAATGAATGAACAATGCGCTCTGAGATTCAAAATATGGTTTTGGGTGTCCATGAAATATTTCAGGTTAGAAGACAAAATTGCCTCGGCAATTTTGAAAATGAGAGGAACAGATTATTTTAAGGTCCTGACTAGTTCTTTTTTTTTTTTTTTTAAAGATTTTATTTATTCATTTAACAGAGAGAGAACACAAGCAGGCAGAGAGGCAGGCAGAGGCAGAGAGAGGAGCAGGCTCCCTGCGGAGCAAGGAGCCCAATGCGGGACTCGATCCCAAGATGCTGGGATCATGACCCAAGCCAAAGGCAGTTGCTCAACCAACTGAGCCACTCAGGCGTCCCAGTCCTGACTAGTTCTACTTAAGGAACTCCTCCTCCCCATATTTTTCCATTTCTTTCCTGCTGCAATAGAAACATATTCCAGGACCAGAGGCAGACTTCCCAGGTTTAAGTGTGCCCCAAGTGGAGGCTTTGAGTGTAAACTCCTGCGTTCATTATGATCATAACTTTGCCCTCCTTCTACCAATGAAGTTGATCCAGAAAACGAGTTAGCTTAAAGAGTAGTTAAATATAGGCAGAAGAGACATTTAAATATTTTGTTCTTAGAAAAAAATCAAATTAAAGGCCTATTTCTGTTTGAAGTCATTAAAATATCATTAGTTGTATTAAACTTACTCATTAGATCCCTTTAGGATGCAAAGTTCTTGACACGTCCTCAAACTGTTATGAATGATGGCTAAGATTTAGAAGATGAGGCAGTGGAATAAGGGATATATTTCAGGGTGCTTGTGCAGAAGATCTAGAAAGTTGGAGCATTTGAGAGAATTCCCTGAATGTAGAAAAGATGTCGTGTTGATTTATTGCTGGATAGACAGAAGGAAGAAAAGACTGAACAGTAGATATTGGCCTTAAGAATTGATTTGATCTCTGGATCAAAAAGGAGGTAGATAAACAATGAGGGAAGAAAATGAGCAAATAAATATACAGGAGAAAGGAGAGCTGGCAAATCAAAGAAATAAGAAAAGAATGAGATGAGATTTAGAAGAGGAGAAAGTTGGTAGCAGAGTCAACAAGATGGAATCTCGCACAAATACCAGTGGTGACGTTACCTGCATCACTGCAGTGGTAGAACCCCTTACCCAGGTTTGATGATTAACAGCGCACTCTATTCTACCTACTAGTGTTCCAAAAATGACTTTAAAAAGTGCAGATAATCAGTTGTACTTTCCTTACATATGATCAAATAGATACATTTTATAGGTTGACCTTTTAGTCAACCTTTTAATGGGGTGTTTGGTACCCAAATAATGAAATTAAGCATGATTTTAGATTTGAATTGGATAGTTTCTAGAGTAGTGAGTGATGTTAGAGGTAAATAAGGACATTAAGTTTAATTTTAGAAAAATCCATTTATTTAAAATCAGCCATTTTCAAAGGATATGCCCTATTGTTTCCTTTAAAATTATAAGACCAGTCAGAATGGCTAAAATTAACCAGTTAGGAAACGACAGGTGTTGGCGAGGATGCAGAGAAAGGGGAACCCTCCTACATTGTTGGTGGGAATGCAAGCTGGTGCAGTCACTCTGGAAAACAGTATGGAGGTTCCTCAAAAAGTTGAAAATACAACTATTCTATGACCAAGCAATTGCACTATTGGGTATTTACCCTAAAGATACAAATGTAGTGATCTAAAGGGGCACGTGCACCTGAATGTTTATAGCAGCAATGTTCACAATAGCCAAACTATGGAAAGTACCTAGATGTCCATCAACAGATGAATGGATAAAGAAGATGTGGTATATTTATATATACAATGGAATACTATGCAGCCATCAAAAAACCCGAAATCTTGCCATTTGCAACGATGTGGGTGGAACTAGAATGCATTATGCTAAGCCAAATAAGTCAATCAGAGAAAGACAATTATCATATGAACTCTCTGATATGAGGAATTTGAGAGGCAGGGTGGGGGTTATGGGGGGAAGGGAGGGAAAAATGGAACAAGATGAACCCAGAGAGGGAGACAGACCATAACAGACCCTTAATCTCAGGAAACAAACTGAGGGTTGCTAGAGTTGGGGGAGGGACACGGTAGCTAGGTTATGGACATTGGGGAGGTTATGTGCTATGGTGAGTGCTGTGAATTGTGTAAGACTAATGCTTCACAGACCTGTACCCCTGAAACAATACATTATATGTCAATAAAAAAATAAATAAAATTAGAAAATGATAAATTTTGTAAAAACCATGACTATTTTTAAATGAAATAAATTTAAGTGCAGTTCCCTTGTTACTTGAAATTTTTCAATTCACAGTTTGTGAAAAAATCATTTTCATTTGGCTGCTGACTTGGTAAATATTTGGAACATAAATGCAGAATATGAATACAAAGATTTTTTTAACATTCTCTGCTTACTGTAATCCTTAAATTCTCTATATCATTTGAATTCCACAGTTTAGTAACATTTTCAAATTGTCACAGAGCCTTTATTTAGGTGACTATTTTGAGAGACTTTAGCAAATCCAGATTCATTGGGCCTTTAATAAATTTATTTCAAAAAGAAACTAGATCTAATGTAGAAATGAGTAAAGGAGAGAGACAAAATGTAGTTTAGTGTGCAAAATTAAAATTTTGAAGACTCATTCTATTCATGAATTTTTTTAGATAAAAGTATTAATCCCTTATAGCTTTGGTGTGTTTACATGGGACAACTGGATCAAATAGAATTTTTTTTATGAGATAGGTTATTTTTTTAATTATTAACATATAATTTATAATTTGTTTCAGGGATGCAGGTCTGTGATTCATCAGTCTTACACAACACACAGTGCTCAACATAACACATACCCTCCCCAGTGTCCATCACCCAGTTGCCCCATCCCTCCACCCCCCTCCACTCCAGGAATCCTCAGTTTGTTTCCTGAGATTAAGAGTCTCTTATGGCTTCTCTCCCTCTCTGGTTTCATCTTGTTTCATTTTTTTCTTCTCTTCCCCTATGATCCTTTGCCTTGTTTCTTAAATTCCACATATCAGGGAGAACCTATGATAATTGTCTTTCTCTGATTGACTTATTTAGCTTAGCGTAATACCGTCAAGTTCCATCCATGTTATTGCAAATGGGAAGATTTCACTTTTTTGATGGCTGCTGGATATCAGTGTCAGAAATCTTAGTGTCTGTAAACACAATTTCTTATTTTTTTGATTTTTAAAAATTTTTATAGTTCTTGCTAATTAAAAGCACCGTTCTGAATTCATTAGTCAGTTTTGATCCTCTAAGATGCTAGGCAGATGCTAAGACAGAATTAGATGTGTAAGAGATTTATTAGGGAAAAGTCATGCGAAAATCAAGTAGAGAGGGCAGAAGTAGTCAAGGAGCACCTTCAAATAGCACTGCGGTTCTGATCCATGGAAGGGAAGGAGCAGATGAAGGAGGACTGAGGAGGAAGAGTCTCGAATACAGCATAGCTCTGAGAAGGCCTTCACTTTCCAATGGTGAAGCTCTAGAACAAAAAAATTGCTCATTAGAGGAATCCTATGTTGGACGGAGATGGCCCCATTCTAGTACTCCTGTGATAGGCATCGGTGGGAGCAACCTGGGGAGAGTGTTGCCCCAGCCTGAATGCTGCTGCAGATCCTGAGGATGTGGCCACTGCAGGGTTATGCAGAAGGTTCTGTCTTGAAGAAGGATCTTAGTGGCACAGTTTCATGGCTGCCCAGTGGGAAAGAGTCCACAAGCTAATCAAGAGGCAGACAAATTGGAATCTTTTGGTTCAGGTCATTTTTGTAGTATTCCCTTGTAGTAGTAGTAATAGTAGTAGTAATAATAATAATAATAAATACTCCCTATGAGTACACCATGGTACAAATTACAAAGTGCTATAATAAAACTTACATGGTTTTATCATCCTAATTTTACAAATGAAAGGGGCTGAGAGAGGTTAAGTAACATTGCCCAAATTCACTTTATCAGCACTAGGATTTTCTTTACTAAACCACAGCTGCTTCACTTTCACGCATATTTGTTTCAGCTGCTTCATTTTGATTTTTCTTCTTTTTTGATGAAATCTAACATATTGACAAAAAAGGTAAATATTACTTGTATTCATATTTCAGGAAGTCATTATTAAGTAAATACCTGTATAATCACCAATAGAACTTTGCTAACACACTGGAAATTCTGATAGATTTCTTCCCAATCATAATTTCATTCTTTGGTGGAAAGGGAACTTCTGGGGAACAAAAAATTAGAAATAGTTAGGCTGTCTGTCAACAGATAAATAGGAAAACAAATTGTGATGCATCCATACAAAGGAATGTATCTTTTAGCAAAATAAAAACTACCTATTGATGTTCCACAAAGACAGATTACTCTTAAAAATCACTATACTAAGTGAAACAAACTAGACACAAAACAATATATGCTGTATGATTCAGTTATATAAGTTCTAGAAAATGCAAACTTACCTATAGTAGTAAAAAAGCAGATTAGAGGTTGTCCTCAATGCCCAGACTGGGCAGTGAGAAAGGGTTGGATTGTTAAGAGGCATCAGAAAACTTTCATGGAGTTGGAAATATCCTGTATCCATGTGTCAAAACTTGCTGAATTGTACACTATAAAGGATGTAGTGTATTGAATTAAGCCTCTTTAATGACAACAATAAAAATATCCTGCAATGATTGTATATTTATCTATTCTTGTGTGATTTATCAAGTTTTGATTTTTGTATTTTAGGGCTATTTTATTAATTACTTACAAATTTAAATAGTGTGGCATTTTTGTGAAAAACTGACCCTATTATCAAAGTGAAATGACTTTATCTTTGGTAATGCTTTTTGTGTAAGAGCAATCTTATCTAATATTAATAAAGCTATATCAGCCATGCTGATTGCTAGAATTGCTAATATATTCTCATATTCTTTTCCTTAAACTTATTCTTACATAAAGAGCATATCTTTTTTAGAAACAAGTCTGACAATCCCTGAAGCATTAAGTCCATTCACATTCTTCTGTTTTTTTTTTAATTTATTTTAAATTTAAATTTATTTTTATTTTTTTCATTCACATTCTTAAAAGATACTTTTTATGCATACAGATTTCTAGATTAACAAGTATTTTATTTCTGCATGTATAAATGATCATACTACTGACTTTCAGTTTCTATTGTTGCTCTTAAAACATTGACTGTCTATGTCATTGTTTTGATGGTCTGCCCTTTTTCCTGTGACTGCTTTAAGACACTTGCATTTTCTCTGGGGTTTTATAGTTTCACCATGACATTTCTAAATGTGTTTTCAATTATTGAATCCATTTTTTCTGAGTTTTGGAAGATGATCAGTTACTACCTCTTTAATTATTACCTCTGTTCTTTTCCCTCTTCTGAATCTGTCTCTTTATGGAACACTGATTAAAAAGTAAGTTAGCTTTTTTCATGTGTCTGTTGGCCATAGTATGTTTTCTTTGGAGAAATGTTTGTGTCTTCTGCCTATTTTTTAATTGTATTATTTGTTTTTTGGATGTTGAATTGTGTAAGTTCTTTATATATTTTAGATACTAATCCTTTATTGGATATGTTATTTGCAAATATCTTCTATTCTGTAGGTTGCTTTTTAGGGTTTTTTTTTCCTTTTAAAGATTTTATTTATTTATTTATTTGACAGACAGAGAGAGGGATCACAAGATTATTTAGTTATTAAATTTAAAAAAATTTTAAATATTTTATTTATTTATTTGACAGAGAAAGAAAGATCACAAGTAGGCAGAGAGGCAGGCAGAGGGAGGGGAGAAGCAGGCTCCCTGCTGAGCAGACAGCCCAATGTAGGGCTCCATCCCAGGACCCAGAGATCCTGACCTGAGCGGAAGGCAGAGGCTTTAACCCACTGAGCCCTCTAGGTGCCCCTGCCCTTCAGTTTTGTTGATTGTTTCCTTTGCTGTGTAGAAGCTTATCATTTTGATGTAGTCTCAGTAGTTTATTTTTTTGCTTTTATTTCCCTTGCTTCAAGAGACATATTGAGAAAAATGTTGCTGGGTAGAGGGGATGGGTGAAATAGGTGATGGGAATTAAAGAGTACACTTACCACTGAATACTGTATAGAATTGCTGAATCACTATATTATATACCTGAAATTAACATAACACTGTATGTTAACCATACTGAGATTAAAATTAAAAACCTAATTCAAAAAGAAACTTAACTCTTCTATTTTCCATCTCTTTTTAAAATATTTAATTAATTAATTTATGTCAGACAGAGAGAGAGAGAGAGAGCACGTGGGGTGGAAGGGCGGGGGGGGGGAGAGGGACAAGTAGACTCCTTGCTCAGCTGGAGCTTGACATAGAGCTCAGTCCCATGTCCCTGAGACCATGACCCCAGCTGCAATCATGTGTAGGCTGCCAAGCTGACTGAGCCACCAGGCACCCCTGTTATCCATCTCTTAACTGTCCTCCATATTTTCCAACTTTTTGTCCCTGTATGCTGCATTGTGGTTAATTTTATGGTCTCTTTTATAATTCCTTAAATTTTTTTCAACTGTATCTAATTTTCTTTTTAACCGTTCAAATAAATTTTTATGTGTCTCTTCTGCCTTTGTATTTCTTTTACACTATTTCTTCCTTTCTTTTTCAAATCTGCTAGGTTTATTTTTACAGTTTTCCTCTCTTGCAGACACTTTCAAGTTATCTTTAATATCTTTAAACACAGTAACATACTAATTTATTTCTGAATCTGATCATCTCAATATCTCAAATATTTTACATCACTTTTGAGATTTTTTGGATGCTGATTATTTTTCATGTGCCCTATTTTTTTTTTTTTTGGTATATTTGATTATTTTTACTGCGGGCTACTCAATGATTTTGAAAAAGTACTTTTTATGATTCTCTGAGGCCTCCCTGCAGAGATGATTTGTGTTTCCTTCTGTAGACCTCAGTGGACACTACTAATACCATCAACAAAGTTTATGGCTTGAGATTCATTGGCTGCCCAAATAATGTGATCCAAACTTCAAATCTATATGAGGACAAGGCTGTGGTGACTACAAGTTCACAGGGACTTTCTCTGCCCTCTTATCTTTCCTCTATTTACCCAGGCCCATGACAACCTTCTCTACAGTCTTCTGAGGGGTGTGTGTATGTGTGGAAGGTAATGCAGGGGACTTATTTCTGGTTTGTTTTTATCCTGAGATGAACCCCCAGCACCCAGCTTAATGTGGGAAGGGTCTTATAATAAACTTATACTCTGAGTGGACTCTGGGCCTTAAATGCTGACTCTCTCATCCCCTGAGCCCAAATTTATTGGGTTCAGCAAATGCCCTCAGGCTAGAAAGAGCTTCAGTATTACACTATTTCTCTAAATCCCACTTTCCTTTAGATTTTGGCTTGGTAATCCCTTACAATTTTGTCAAGCATTTAATTCTTTTAAGAAGATTTTTAAAAATCTTAAGCAGTGTTTTAATTGTTTCCAATAGGACTTTGGTCTGAATCTAGTTTGTCATTTCCTGGAAACAGAAATCTTGGCTCTTGGGCCTTATGATAGGAATCTTAGTCTGAAAGTTAACTAATGGAAATGATTGGGACATATTCCTGAACATGTAAGAATAATACAGTGTAGAAATCACCCACACTGTTTTTACAGAGCATAAGGAAAACATACACTTGATTTGGGGCATAAACTTATTTCCTTTTTCAAGATACAGCTTTGCAGCATCAAAACTGGCAATGCTGCCACCTAGTACAATTGTTTCACTCTCCACATTGTCCTTATAGACTCTTAATCCCAAAGCAAATATGACTTAGTCCATTTGGGCTACTATAACAGAATGCCACAGACTGGGTGGTTTATAAACAACAGAAATTCATTCCTCACAGTTCTGGAATCTGGGAAGTCCAATATCAAGACGCAGGTAGATTTGGTGTTTGGTGAGCTCTTGCTTCTTGTTCATAAACAGTTGTTTATACACTGTGTCCTCGCATGACGGAAGGGGCTAGAGAGCTCTCTGAGGTCTTTTTTTTTTTATAAGGGCACCAATTCCATTCGTGACTTAATCACCTCCTAAAGGCTGTATCTCATCTTGGGCACTAGGATTCAACTTATGAATTCTGGGGTTGGGGGAACAAATACTAGGCTATTGCAGCAGGAAACCATGTATGCCTATGGATGGTCATTTATAGAAAGAAGGTCGCATCTTGAATAGAAGTCTTAGGAAATGCTCTACTCAGCCCTGTTTTGTCTGTAATTTTCTCTCCTAATTACAACTGTGTTTGAAAGACATGGAATTTTAGGATAAAAAGAGAGATCTTGATTTCATGGTTTCTTATTATGAAATACATCATTGCTGAGATATGGAAAGTTTGGAATAGGCCAAAATATTCAATAGGTAATAGATAGTGAAATAGAGGCTGCAGAGAAAAAAGAGAGTTGATCTTCCACTTCCATTCCCTTCTACTTAATTCTATCAGTTAATGGGGTCTCATCCATTGTGACTTGTCAACAAGTGGTAGACAGACTTAAAGACCAGTGTGTTCCTTGAGATATGAATACAATAAACATTATGAGAAATAAAGCTTTCACTTTTTCATCATGAATGTGAGGTCTGGAAAAAAAAGTTGAAATTTGCATTGCAATGGGGACTCCTGTGAGAGAATCTTGGTTTATGATGAGTGATGAAAGCACTGAAACTTACTATGCCCTACTAGTAAAGCTCAGCATCTATTTCCTGGAAAAGATGAACATTGAAGCCATCATTTTCAGTGAAGAGAGAGAAAATAATATGAAAGTCATATGTTTCAAATGATCCACTTTCTAAGATCTTCTTGTCACTTCTGACAATGTCATTTTTGTTTGGGTTTTTCGGTTTTTTGGTTTTTTTTTAATTCTTTCCAAGGATGTCAACAGAATCTTTCCTGTATTTCAGCAGCCACATTTACTGGCATTTGTAGTTCTACTAAGACATAAAAGTCAATATGTCAACACAAAGTTGCATATCATGGGCCCATAGGCTGATGAAAAACTGTATTTTTCAAACACCAACCTTTTATTAGCATTAACCAAGTTAATCTTTGGGAGATAATTTGGAAAAGTCCCTGTCATATGTTAAAGTTCTAATTTTAAAACCTTAACTCATGGGGTGCCTGGGTGGCTCAGTCGTTAAGCTTTTGCCTTCAGCTCAGGTCATTATCTCAGGGTCCTGGGGTCGAGCCTCACATTGGGCTCCCTGTTCTTCGGGAAGCTGCTTTCCCTCTCCCACTCCTGTTGCTTATGTTCCTGCTCTCACTGTCTCTCTCTCTCTGCCAAATAAATAAATAGAATCTTAAAAAAAATAACATTAACTCATTAAAAAATTAAAATAAATGGGAAATTGTGGGGCACCTGGATGCCTCAGCTGGTTAAGCATCTGATTCTTGGTTTCTGCTCAGGTCATGATCTCAGGGTTGTGAGATTGAGCCCCATATCTGCCTCAGTTTCTCTCTCCCTCTCCCCTGCCCTTCCCCCTCTAAAATAAGTAGATAAATCTTTAAAATATAAAATAAATGGGAAACTGTGAATGATTCATAGACACCATTCGATTATGGCTCTTCTAGAAGACCGGCAAACCTGAAGAGTTGGTTAATTTGAACATATTGCTAATGCAACAGCTTTCTATATGTTCATCAAAGAAAATTTAGGAACATATTTAATCATAACATGTCTTTTTTTTTTTTAAGATTTTTATTTATTTGACAGAGAGACAGCAAGAGAGGGAACACAAGCAGGGGGAGTGGGAGAGGGAAAAGCAGGCTTCCTCCTGAGCAGGGAGCCTGATGCTAGGGCTCAATCCCAGGACCCAGGGATCATGACTTGAGCTGAAGGCAGACGCTTAACGACTAAGCCACCCAGGCGCCCCTAATCATAACATGTCTTAGTTCTTTCCACAGAAATTCTTAATAGAATAGGTTATAATTTAGTAACTTCTTACTCAGGATCTTACAAATATGGATTCATATGCTGTACTAATCTGATATGTTTATCTAATTATTTTTCTCAATGAGAAATTATTTTTGCTGAGCATATTGAATAAAGGACTTTCCTTTTACATACCCATCAACCCAATGGTTAGTGTGGTTGAGACATCAGGTGATAGCCTCGAGAAGCCATGGTTTTCTGCGTAAGTACTGGCCAGGGTTACAAAGGACTGAAGATTTATTCTCAAACATGGCTCAAGAGTATCTGGTCATTGTCATGCAGAGATTCTTATTGTACACATTGTAGTTGTGTGTCTAAAAATAGCCTTAATTTTTTTTTCAGCATGTCCTACTTTACATTTCCCATATTTTCTTTCTCTTCACTCTTTACTTCCCCTTTCCTGATGAACTGGTGATGGTTCAGGCTAGATTCTCTAGTTGCCCCATGACCCTCCCCTCCCTGACCCTCCGTGGAGCTCACCATCCCGGTCTCCCATGTTGCTTTGAATGAAGGACACTGAAGTGTACTGATGAATCCTTTCTAAATTTTACCATAAATTTACCAGACTGCTGAACTACTGCCCACTCGTTACCCCGGTGACAGCCTACACACTGTCTCCTCACGCTTATAAACGTTCATCAATAAAACAAAGGTCATTATTACCCAAAGAATTTGTTTTTGCTTCACTCTGGAAAAGAACAAGTTATTCTTGCCTTGAACTTGCTGCCTACTCAGGCCTATTCCCCTCTTCTGCCTCCTCTGCCTCCAGCCCCACTGTCTTTGCAGTCTCTGTCTGTGTGGCTGAACTTGGCGGATATCCATCTGTGAAGTGGTAAACCAAGGCCGGCAGCAACACAGTAGAACTTGGGAAGGATGGAGCAGGGCATCCGGCTTCCCTCCCTGATGCTGGCTCTTTCATTCATTTTACAACCTTCATAAACCCCGAACCTGTGTGCTTTTAGAGCCATGCCCACTTTAAAAGTTTATCCATGTAACAATATAAGGCCACACTAAGTTAATTTTTTTTTCTAATTTGTGATGTTAAAGGCAAAAATAAACCATTTCTAGGGTTTCACGAGCATCGATTATTTCAGGAGCCAGAAAAGTGACTCCAGCAGGTGGAGCAGAGCTATAAGACAATAAGAAAAGGGGTGGGCTGTGAAGAATTAGGTCTCTAGTGTCATCTAAAAGGGCTCAAAGCCAAATTTAAATGGCCAAAGCATATTTTCAAAAGTGCCAGGTTGTGCCTATGAGGCCATCCGTTTGCAAAACATTTGAATATTTATGTAAAGTGTACATGAAACAAAGTTTTAATAATATATGCTAGGTATTTATGCGCATCTATAATGCACGCCATCACTTGCCCACGAAAACAGATGTCTGTGCTGATGTTCCATCTACAATGTCTGTATCCAAATTAACTCTGTGTAAAGAAGTGAATTCCCCAAAGCCTGAGCTGAATTCCTGCTCTGGTTTCCCCAAGTCAAGCAAGCAATATGACTGCTTGCATTAGTTTTCCAGTAGAACTATAGTTTGCGAGCAGGACCTGCGGCTTTCCCCTGGGGGCGGTGCCCCCCCTCAGCGTCAGGCTCTCTTACTCCTCTAGAGAAGATGGACTCTTAAGTGCTCTCACTTGAAAGAAATCGACAGTTCAGAAATGTTGCTGGAATGCACAGAGAGAAGAGTTTGTCCCTGTTTTGTTGCTTCAGAAAATACTTAATGTGCTTAGTCATTAGAATAGAGAAACTAGCTTAGATTTTAGATACATAAATTAAAAAAAAAAAAAAAGAGTGCCATGGCTCCAGCCTTATCTTTTGGATTCTAGACATAACTACCTGACATCAGGATGATACTGCAAGAGTGGGAGGCCCCACTTCCCCAGCCTCGAAGTGGCCTAATCAGGCAATCTTTGCAGGAGCACCCCCCCGTGAGGCCCTCAAGGAACAAAGGAACACAATGCATAGACCATAGAGAGTCTATCTTTGTTTCAAAAGAGACAAGCCAAATACACAAGGGTTCTTGGAAATAGAAAAAGAATTTTTTTTGAAAAACATTTTTGGGAAACAAATATCTAACTTAAACTTTTCTAATTTCCATTATATTCCCTCATTTGTTCAAGGAACTTGACTGTAAATCAGAGGGCATTTGCATTCAGAGAAAGAGAAGTCAAGCCAAGCTTAGCCCGCGTCTTGTCTTGTCCATTTTGAGATGGACTGTGACTATGGAGTGGTACATGTAGCTCATCCTTCTTTGGACAGTTCTGGCTTGAGTCTATGATGACCCAGTAGCCTATGCTTCTAACCACCGAGCTTCTTTTATTCAGTCCAGGTCATGCTTCCCTGACTGAACCAAAGGGAAGGACAGCTGCTGCCTTTCCCTCACTCTCGCTTAGCTTTGAGGAAGAACTGTTTGCTGGCTTCAAAAGACTTCTTGCATGCCAAAGGTAAAATAAAAATAGTAGGATAGTCTCCTTGTCTCTTCTGTTTAAAAGAGAGAGAGAGAGAACACACAAAGTAGTTTAAAAATAGCATTTGCTGTGGCCAGTTTGGAGCATTTAATAGGGATAATGAATCCCTATTTATCCCACAAGCACATACAATTCAGATGATATGTGCATTCACTGATCCTCCTGACTTTAAAATAATAGTTATGTTAATCAAATACCTACTGTGTCTTAGAACAAAGTGTATATTAACTCATCATGTTAAAAACAACTCAATAAGGTAGATATTATTACTCACATCTTCATTTTAGGGATGGGGGAATTAAGGCACAAAGAGATGGAGTAAATTGGCTAACATCAAACAGCTAGCAACTACACAAACAAGGAATCTAACCCGAAGTTTTTGTTCTTTCCACTCAGACATTCCACAATCTCAAATGAGGAATGGGTCTTTATCCCTCAAGAGGCCCCATACTTGTGCCACTGAATACAAAGTGTGAGCCCTGACCTCAGTGATTACTGTCGCTTGACCTCACTGAATTCACATGCAGGCTTTCTCCGTTGTCTTTTAGGGACAAAGAAATATGTCTTGTGTGAAATAAAGCTCACAAAATCCCCCCAGACAATGTCTGGTCTCTGTCTTCTCTCAGGAAAGAGACTAGTAATTAACATCTACACAAGTAGGGGATTTTCAGGTTTTAGAGAAGGGCAGAGGAAAGAGAGGGTGGGGATATATTCGATAAAAGTATCCATCATATCTGTATATCAGAATAGCGGTCCTTGAGAGACAACGTGAACGTGTTTGGCTCAGTGCCTGTGTATGTGTGCTGGAAAATTGGTGAACACTCTCTTGAGCATGGAACAATTTTGTTCTGTGGAGGAGGGAGCATTCAGAGGGATTTAGGACTCAGACAAGATTGTCCAAACACATGGATTACCAACTCTCTCTTATCCAGCACTCAAGCGTGGTAGTGAGACCTTGCTCTCAATTTTTACTTAATTTCTCACCTCCTCTTTTAAGTTATTCTCAAATAGACAACATAACTTGGCATTCTTGTTTTGTCCTCTCTCACTGGTTCAACCTGTCTGACCTCTTCTGCTCAGAGTCTCCCAGAGTCTTTCCAAAAGAATTAACACTGTTTTAATTACTATCCCCCCAATCTAGAAAAGTTGAGAACGACAGTCAAAAAGCCTTTAAGAAAGAACAGTTCTTTCGATAGCTTGATTGATCAGTAAGGAAGGCTATTAATTCCAGGACTATGCCTGGGAGAACAAAAGTTCCCAGGCAGTGGGTAGGTTTGAAAATAAAAAATATAACATGTGAAGGCAGTGGGTAGGTTTGAAAATAAAAAATATAACATGTGAAAAACTTAGCACAGTTACTGCTCCAGAAAATAGATGGGGAAAATATTAGTGTCTTTCCCCATAAAATCCTACTTCACAGACTTAAGAAAAACATTAAAAGAGATGATGTGTATTCAAATGCTTTCTAGAGATTAAAGCATGATATAAATATATATTGTCACAATAATACTGTGGTTTATTTATTTATTTATTTATTTTTCTTTTAAGTAGACTCCATGTCCAATGTAGGGCTTGAACTCACAACCCTGAGGTCAAGACCAGAGTTGAGATTAAGACCTGAGCTGAGAGTTGGAGGCACCCCATAATGCTGTGGTTTAAAGTTGACCCATGGCCTCTCCTTGTGGCAGGCACCTGCCAGAGCCTCAGGTCCCTTCTCAGTCTCTAAGGCTCCAGGTCACTCTGTTCTGCCTTACTCCTGTCACAATTGTTGTGGTCTCAATAGCCACATCTATGATCCATCAAAGACCTTAGCCTCTTGGTTCCTTGACTCCTTCCATGCAATAAACTTGCCTTCCACCTGTCCTCAGACAGTTACTTTAGAACCTCAGGTATAACCCTCCTGCTCTCTGCCACCACTTCCTCTGTTACTGGCTGGCTTCACTTAGTGCCCCTCATCCAACAATCCATTGACTCAGTAGGACCCAATGTCCTTTACCCCCCTCATGCTCTCACTTACATAGATTAATTCCCAGAGCCAGAACATTTCAACCAGCCATTAGGATACTCATTCAAACCCTTTGTACTCATGTTTATTGAGTTCTTGGCATCTCCTGACCCTCATTAATTCAACTGTCAGCCTCCTTCCTGTCCACAGCTCCACCAGGCTCTTAACCACTGCACTATGCTGCCCATCAGTTTGCAAAAGCGTAAGTCCCTCTTTATAAAGCAGCTAACCCCAGGAATGCTGTGAAAGAGGAATGAGGAACATGTGACTCAGTAACATTTAATGAAATAATTACAGGATTACATTCATGACATATTGCCCAGCCAAGGTGCAGCATTGTTTTTAAAGATTTTATTTATTTATTTTTAGACAGAGAGAAGGGGGAGGGGCAGTGGGAGAGGGAGAAAGAATCTAAAGCAGACTCCACAACGAGCATGGAGCCCAACACAGGGCTTGGTCCCAGGACCCTGAGATCATGATCTGAGCTGAAATTGAGAATTGGTCACTTAACCAACTGAGTCACCCGGGTACCCTGCAAAGGTGCCACCTTTATCATCTCAGTTACAGCCTTTCTGGGGGAAGGTGGTCACTTGTGAATCCTAACTTGGCTGATTGCAGAGTGTTAACTGCCACCTCTGAGTGTTATGGGTGGAGTGGAAGAACATCCTAAGCAGAGCTGAAAGCTCTGAGAAATAAAAGAGTCTTTTGTGTTGTTGTGTTTCAGGAAGAAAAAGAAGGCATTGTGACTGAAGGGCCAGGGGAGAAGGAAGAGAGAGGTATGGCTATGTAGGCATGAGTCACCTGCAGGCACCACAGCCTGTGGTTAGAACTTTAGACTTGTGTCCATCATTGTTCTTTAGTCTCTCCTTGACACCTTTATATTTAACTGGTCTGCTGAATTACCACACCCAATCCAGAATATAAGCCAACTAGGAGCCAAAGCACTTAGACAATTCCCAGTAGACTCCTACCCATTGACCCTCCACTTTCTTGTGCTTTCTGCTAGTCTCTTTGTTCACAGATTTTAGACTATCTAAATGACAATCTTGGATAGGAAACTACTGGCTCCATTCCCAGGCCCAGAGAAATCTCTAGTTTCTCATTATTAATCAGATACCATTCTGAGTATAGGGAAAATAGAGGAAAAAGTCATTGAAGGGTATGTTTTTGTTTTTGTTTTTGTTTTGGGGGTATTCTATTGTTGTTTGTTTTTTTACAGAACTTTTGTTTCCATTTAAGTCGTGTGGTGGCCCTTAATAATCCCCACCTGGTATTCACCTACCCTTGTATAGGTCTTTCCTATATTATATCAGGATTTCTCTGTGTGACCATTATAATATGGCAGAAGTATTGGTGTGCAACTTTGAAAATTAGGTTGTAAAAGGCATTTGACTTCTACCTTGCTCTCTCTTTTGGCTCATTCACTCTGATGGAAGCTAGCTGCCATGATGTGAAGGTTCTCAAGTAGGTTTATGGAGAAATCTAGGTGCAGAGGGACTGAGAGTTCCAGCCAGAAACTGTATAAATGAGTCATCTGGGAAATGGATCTTCCAGCCCCTTCAGATGATTACAGCCATGGCCAAATCTTGACGCAACCTCATGGAAAGACCCTCAGTCAGAAGCATCACCCTGTAAGCTGATCCTAGATTTCTGACTCTCAGAAAACGTGTGAGATGATAAATGCTTGTTGTTTTGAGCTGTTAAGTGTTGAAGGGCAACTTATAAGCATCAGTAGACAGCTTATTAGCTGTCAAGCCTTTTTTGCTCAAAGCTGGAAAAAGGACTTGGCAAGACTTGGCCCTGAAGGAGCATGTGGCAAATGAAGACCATGTAAGGTGACAATCCCTGGGGGTAGATAGACACTTAGGGCTAAATCAACAGTAGGTACTAAGAACAATTTCATCTAAGCAACAGAATTTGAGGAATGAAGAACATTCAGCGGGTCATAGGGGATGTCCCATGCAGCAGGCAGTACCAGGGAAGACTGTCAGGGAGTTCTGAGGTCAGGAGCACTCCTGCAGGCAGACTGAATGACGAGTAGGAGTCCCTCAGCAGGCAGTGCTCGCACATCCAAGCAATCTGCAGCAGAGAAGACTCTTAGCAGGTAAAGATCTCAGACGAAAACTGGGCTTCAGGGAAAGCCTGAGAGAAGATGGACACAAAGGAAGAAGGCTGAGGACAGGGTTGTCAAGAATTGATAAAGGATCCAGTGATAAGTGGTGTCTGCAAAGTAGGGTCAGAACTTGGAGAATAAATTCCGCTGTTAGAAAAGGCCCATGGGGTCAGAACTCAATTAGTGGAGAAGCTGACTTATTGCTCACTCTCTCAGCCGGTAACTGAAACTCCTATGAAAGAGATGAATCCACCTACCTAATGTCAACGGTGGTCACTGAACCTAAGACAGAGGGAGATCTGTAGATGGGAGGTGGGGTTGGAGAGGCAGAACTCCAGACAGACCTGATTAACTTGGATTGTTTCTTAATTCATACATACAGTTTATAACAGCTGGGCCTCTGTTTCCTATTTTATCCTTGAAGATGTAAGAAGAGTATCTTAAATTTCTTGTTTCAAATTTCAGTAAAGTAGAATTACTTATATTTTGATATTTGCTGACTCATTTTATGCCATCATTTTCTTCCTTTTTTTGTGATTTGTTATCTGTGGGAATTACAGAGTAGATAATAATCTTTACATTTGTAGAAGCATTTTATAATTTTGAAAGTACTTACATCTAATTTATGGCACTCAAGTGCTCTGGAAGGAAGCAGGGCGGTTATTATTAACCCCAGGTTACAGAAGAGGATACTGACTATCAGAGGTGTTAGATAACTTGCCTGAAGTCACTTGGATTTGGGAAAGCCAGGACTCATTGTTCTCTGATTTCCTATCTAGTGTTTAAATGTCTTATGATCTTTTAAAATCTATTCAAAATGTAAATTAATCATTAAAATGTTTAAGTTTAGTATTGGGGGATATAATTTATTCTGTTTTCCCTAATCATTATGATGAAGTTTTAGAATATAAGTGAGGCCTGGAGCTGATGACCAAGAAGGAATTCTTGAGACATCTTTGGTGCAAAATGGTGATTTTATTAAAGCAGAGGACAGGACCCCTGGGCATTAAGAGCTGCTGCCCCAAGGTTGTGAGGGTGGCTGATTACATACTATGGGGTTGGGGGAGGTAAGGAAAAAGGGAGGTTTTGAAAGAACTTTTATATGCTAAAGAGAACCTAAGAAACCAGGGGCCTTGCCATTGTCAAGTTAAAAAAAAAAACAACAAAAAACCAAAGTTGTTTTTCCTTTTAGTAAGGCGTTACTAAAATGCCTTAAAGGGCATTTAGTAAGGAAGCTCCTGGAGGAATGTCACCCTCCTACTATCACATATCCTTATCAACGAGCTTTAGGTTTAGAAGAAATTTAACTTTATTTACATTTCCTTCTGGCCCCAGCCTCCCTCAATTTTATGGAGGGGAGGACAAGGTTAGGGCTTCAGAACTGAGTTATGGGTCTTTGGAAGTTAGGCTATTGATAAGAAAGCTTTTACCGTGTAAATCACTAGGATATTTGTAAACTGAGGGAGACTCAGGTGTTGCAGGATTGTGATCTCTACAAGTTAACTATTTGTTTTTCCTTTAGAGCAGCCAGGAATGCCTGAGGCACGTCACAAATACCCCATGGGGTAGGGTTGTGGGGTGTCAGCTTCTGCTTTGTCCTCAGCTTGCCTTCTGTTCCCTCATCAATTACCTTAATAATTTCGTCCAGAAACCAAAAGTCCAGCTAGTGACCTTTTAGATATTGAACTACATAATTCTGGACTGTATAGGTTCTGGCCTCTGATTCCTAGAGGAAGAAGTCCAGAATCACTGAGATACAAACACAAATCTTGGCGCCTCATTTTTAACTGAAGACTCTATGTCTACTGTGGCAATGACATAAAAAGTAAGGGAAAACCAAATAGGAAGTATGGCCTCAAAATTAGTAGGTTTATTGCAAATTGAAGGTTAAATTCTTGCTTCTGTAACTCTCCATCTGTCCATCTTTTTGTGTCTTTCTCTTGTATTTGATATTATATTTATATACTATATATTCATATATATTTAGATAGGTATTTATGTATTTATCAAAACTTTATTTCTTCTTGGGGCACCTGAGTAACTCAGTCACTTAAGCCTCTGGCTTCGGTTGAGGTAATGATCTCAGGGTCATGAATTGAGCCCCACATGGGGCTCCACGTTCAGTTCAGCAGGGAGTCTGCTTGTCTCCCTTTCCCTCTGCCCCTCCCCTGCTCGCTCTCTCAAATAAATAGATAAATCTTAAATCTATTTCTTACTATATCTTTTTGATGAATTTGAAATGAATCATTATGAGGAACTTTGAAATTATTTGTCATGATCAAATATGTGTATCCTATATACATGGGGAAAATGGAAAGGAATCGAGGGAACTATTGAAATAAGAAACATCCACGAGGAATATGGATCTAACTCATGTAAGACGTGTAGACCCATGCCAATTGCAATGCAGGTAATGTGAGTGGTACTGCTGCGTGATACTACAGATAATTCCCAATGAGCATCTAGTTATGCATTGATACCTTTCATACCTTTCCCAGAGGAAATTGAGGGGGAGACTCGGTACCTTTTACAGAGCAATCTTTTGAAGTAATATCTGCCTCCAATTTCATGGCATTATTATATATTTAGCAACCTATGTAATAAAATGTTAAATCTTATATATCCATCTAATTAATTCAAAATATACGTAAACATCAAATTTTATCATTTTAACCAGTTATAAGTGTACAAGGTTCAGGGCATTAGGTATATTAGCATGGTTGTACAACCATTATCCCTATGCATCTCCAGAACTTTTTCACATACTGAAACTCTGTGCCAATTCAACAGTAACTCTCCACTCTTCCCTGCCCCTAGCCCCTTGTAAACACTATTCTATGTTTGCCTGTATGAATCTGACTACTCTGGAGACCTCATATAGTGGAATCATACAATTATTTGTCTTCTGGTTTCTGGCCTTACTTCACTTAGCGTAGGATCTTCAACTTTCATCCATGTTGTAGCTTACATCAGATTTAATTTTCTTTTAAGGCTGAATAACACTCTAGTGAATGTGTATACCCATTTTGTTTACCCATTTATCCATAGATGGACATTGGGTTGTTTTCACCTTTTGGCTTTTGTGAATAATATCACTGTGGATGTTGGCCTACAAATATCTGTTCTGGTCCCTGCTTTCAATTCTTTCATGTTTATACCTAGAAAGTGGAATTGCTGGATCAAATGGTAATTCTACATTCATTTATTTTTGAGGAACACCATACTGTTTTCCACAGTGGCTGCACCATTTTACATTCCCACCAGTAATGCACAAAGTTTCAGTTTCTCCACATCCATGCCAAAATTTATTATGGAATTAGCATCCTCATAACAGAGGCCCTCAAGAGCTCTCTCACCCCTTCCACCAAGGTGAGGACAGGGTAAAAGGGCAATTGTCTATGAATGGGAAAACAGACCCTTACCAGATGCCAAATCTGCCAGTGATCTGATCTTGGACTTCCTAGCCCCCAGAACTGTGAGACATAAACTGTGATTTATAAGTCACTCAGTCTGTGGCATTCTGTTATAGCAGTCCGGATTGACTAAGACACCAGGCCTCATCAATGCATGGCTGGGCCCCACTGCTGCAGGCCTCTCCTCTCAGCCAGGATACTTGATGTCTATCAGCAGGCACAACATGGACCCAGGGAGGAGAGATTGGTAGGCCTGGCATGTTAGCCTCACTCTTAGGAGAATTTGCTCCTGAGATCCTGGGAAGATTTAGGCATAGCTTTCTCTCAACTCCATGGCACATGTGTGTCTAACATAAGTTGTCGTAGTCTAATTTTTTGCCATGTGCCTTTTGCCTTAATAGATTTGAAGCACATTGAATATAAAAATCATTTCTTTTTCACTTTTGTGCCTCTTAAATTAAGCATAGTGCCTGGACTATGATAGGATTTCAGTAAATATTTGATACTTTTCAAATATGTATATATACACACCCATATGCAGACACACAGCACATATACATATAAATATGTCACAGTTGTTTGTAGTAAGTGTTTATGTACTCAACTATAATTCCATTACTCTAGAAAAAGAAGAGAATGGTTTTTAGTTTTCAGCTAGCTAGCTTCTCAGCTATTCTTGGTTCCCAGGTATAATTTCCATCCTGTGTTCTAATTTTGATGACTAGTGCCTTCTTTTGATTTCTATGCTTAAGACTTTTGAGGGGAGGGGCTGGGGGGTAAAATCGACTGTTTTCTGTCCCAATGTCCTTCTTGTTGTTACTTCATGAGACTCAGTGTCCAGTGCCTGGGCTCTCCTGTCAGTGGTGAGTGGATGTTGCCTTTTGGCCAGATCTGTCACATACACACGAGCTCCTTGTTTGTTTCTTACTGTTTTCTGGGCCACTAGGACAACTTATAGCTTCTGTTGAACTTTTGGGTATTATCTGTAGTTGTGGACCTGTAAGTTGTACAGCATGTCCACCTGTAGGACTGGATCTCCTTTCATACCTAAAACTGTCCTTCCACACCCCACAGAGGCATATCCTGAGCTCTAAATGGCTGCATGCCCTGTAATGGAAATCTAGCAAATGCAGTAGTTCTCTCCCTTTCTCTCTCTCTCTCTCTCTCTCTTTTTTTAAGATTTTTAAAAATATATTTTAGAGAGGTGGCAGGGAGGAGCAGAGAAAGAGAGAGAGGGACAAGCAGACTCCACACCAGTACGGAGCCCAAAGCAGGGCTCACAACCCTGAGCTTGTGACCTGAGTTAAAATCAAGAGTTAGATGGTCAACCAAGTGAGCCACCCAGATGCCTCCAAATACAGTAGCTTTTAATAATTTGGAGGGTCATGAATCCATTTAGTACAGCAGATGAAAGCCCCCTCTGCAGAAAAAATGCTTGCAAATATACATAAAATCTTGCATCTGATTTCATGCCGTTGGTGGACTTAAACTGAAGATCTAGTGACCTGGCAGATGGGAGGGGGGTCAGACACAGGAGAAGAAGGGCAGTCATTAAAGCCATTGCCATGTGGGCACCCACTGTCATCTCAATTGTCACTCCTATTAGATAGGAAAGGGATGCAGTCATTCAGTAGGACAGGATTCCTTTTATATATATGATTTTAAAAATATGTATAAAAGATATTTTCAAAAGCCATAGTCTCTAAAGTGGTTTCATGAATAGCCTGAAATACTGTGATTATTGAACAAGAAAAAGAAGTATGTTCTGTCAGCAGGGGATGATTGCCACCTTCCACTTAATAACGTCAGTGTTGAAAAGAAGCGTGGGCAAAACGAAAAACCCACAAACTAAGCTTTTAAACATGCCAATAATCATGAGTTAATGGGGAATGAAAAATGAAGAATTTGAATGATTTTAAGCTGAAACTTTTAAAGGCTTTTTTTATTTTCAGTTTTGCAAGTGATTCTGATGATTGAATGATTGAACCAGGGAAAAAAGGGAAATCAAAAAGAATGTTTAGATTTCACTGCTGTTAGGAGGAAAAAGAAGAATCTATGGAGATTTGAACTGAAATTTTCCAAATTATTCTTTTTTACACAGAAGTTAATCAACCATGGATAAACAATTCTGAGGTGAATCTGATGAAAGCTTTTCGGTTTTTTTACGGATTAGTAAAGAAGACTAAGCTCACAGAGGATATATATACAATATATATGTCAATATTATATATTTAGAATTTCTCATTTTGCAAACTATTGCCTTATTAGTCATATGATATTAGTCAGACTCCAAAAAGAGATTACCTATTCTTGTGAAGCCAGGTGAATATGACTCGCTTTTAGGATAACAATGTTTACTGAAGAGCTAATTTCCTAAACAGTTATTGCAGAGGACTCTGATTTGTCCATGATAAACAGTTTAATCTTGAAGGACAATTTTTTTTTAGTAATGTAAAATGGGAGTTAATAAAGAATTTATATTTTCGGTCATAGCTAAGGTAAGTCATATTTCTTGAATGAATTTTTGAGTAATTATTCCCATTTCATTTATATGAGACCATTACCCAAGATGATTTTATTTTATTTTTTATTAACATATAATGTATTATTTATTTTGGAATGATTTTAAGTATTTTTTAAAAAGATTTTATTTATTTATTTGACAGAGAGAGTGAGAAATCACAAGCAGGCAGAGAGGCAGGTGGGGGGGGGGGGGCGGGAAGCAGGCTCCCCACCGAGCAGAGAGCCTGATGTGGGGCTGGATCCCAGGACCCTGGGATCATGACACAAGCCAAAGGCAGAGGCTCCAACCCACTGAGCCACCCAGGCGCCCCCAGAATGATTTTAAAATAATTTCTTTTTCATCTTTTTTTACATCAATCATGAAAATCTAGATTTCAATTACACTATATTTTCCTTTCTTTAAGTAATATGAAAATAAATAAATGAATAAATACCCTTTTTTATACATTTCTGCCTTCCTTATTAAGAATTCTCATGCTCAGTTTTTTAAAAATTTAATTTAATTTTATTTTTTATTAACATATAATGTATTATTTGCCCCAGGGTACATGTCTGTGAATCATCAGGCTTACACATTTCACAGCACTCACCATAGCACATACCCTCCCCAGTGTCCACAACCCAGCCACTCTATCCCTACCTCCCTACCCCCCAGCCACCTTCAGTTTGTTTCGTGAGTTTAGGAGTCTCTTACGGCTTGTCTCCTTCCTCATCTCATCTTGTTTCATTTCTCTCCCCCACCCCCCACAACACCCCACCCTGCCTCTCAAATTCTTCATATCAGAGAGATCATATGATAGTTGTCTTTCTCTGACTGACTTCTTTTTCTTAGCATAATACCCTCTAGTTTCATCCATGTCATTGCAAATGGCAAGATTTCATTTCTCTTGATGACTGCATAGTATTCCATTATATATATATACCACCTCTTCTTTATCCATTCATCTGTTGTTAGACATCTAGGTTCTTTCTATAGTTTGGCTATTGTGGACATTGCTGCTATAAACATTCGGGTGCGTATGCCCCTTCGGATCACTACATTTGTATCTTTAAGGTAAATACCCAGTAGTGTGATTGCTGGGTCATAGGGTAGCTCTATTTTCAACATTTTGAGGAACTTCCATACTGTTTTCCAGAATGGCTGTACCAGCTTGCATTCCCACCAACAGTGTAGGAGGGTTCCCCTTTCTCTGCATCCTCACCAACATCTGTCATTTCCTGACTTGCTAATTTTAGCCATTCTGACTGGTGTGAGGTGGTATCTCACTGTGGTTTTGATTTATATTTTTCTGATGCCCAGTGATGTTGAGCATTTTTTCATGTGTCTGTTGGCCATTTGGATGTCCTCTTTGCAGAAATATCTGTTCATATCTTCTGTCCATTTCTTGATAGGATCATTTGTACTTTGGGTGTTGAGTTTGAGAGGTTCTTTATAGATTTTGGATAGTAGCCCTTTGTGTGATATGTCATTTGCAAATATCTTCTCCCATTCTGTCAGTTGTCTTTTGGTTTTGTTGATCATGCTCAGTTTTGAGCAGAAAATAATCCTCTTTCCCTTTCCCCAAGTAATTATTTTTGCCCATGTCAGCATAAATGGAAAAGCTCTTCAAGAAAGTAATTGAAAAGTGTGCTAGGTTCCATTAATCACCAATATCTAATACCTCTATACATCTAGGTATATGGGAGGATTGCACTTCCCATCTCCTTCCATTTGACAGGCTATGTGACTGGTTCCAGACAGTGAACTGTAGGTCAATTCCATAGCTAACCATTAAATGCCAGCCAGACACTCCAGAGGATTCTTCTCCTACCACAGTAACAATGGAGGCATATGTAAAGATGGATCCACCATTAGTTTGGGTTCCTTGAGGCACTATGATGAACAGGGCAATGAGCAGAGGCTCTACCAACCTACATTGGTCATTAGCATATGGTACAGAGAAATATTTCTGTTTTAACCCCTGAAATTTTGAGAGTGTTATTTAGCACGGTATAACCTAAACTATTCTAACTAATATAGGGAGAACTATTAATAACAATTACTACTAATAATTCTGATACAAACTGGTATGGACTTGGCAGATACCATATGTCAGACACTTAAACTACCCTATGAGGTAATTATTAATATAATTTTTATTTTATAGATCAGGCAGCTGAGACTGAGAGACTAAGTAAAAGATTACCCAATTAAGAGCTATTAGAATAGGGATTTGAATCTAAATAGATTTACTAGTCAATTTAACTGTTAACCAGAGTGACCTTCTAATAACTCTCCAACTGTACTTTCTAAGACTTCATCAGTACATCAGGGAAAATGATGTTCTTGATTATACCTCAAATGTTTCATCTTTTGTCAATAATTGTGGATGAGAAGAATTTAATTGTAAGCCAGTTTTCTACTTCCTTAATGAAACCATATATAAAACTTTTAAAGTCAAATTAACATTTAGGGACTATCTGTTACGAATTTGGTGTTTTACTAGGTGCATTTTACATGTTTTTCACTTATTCCTCCTTGACATCCTTTCAATTTATATTACTAACCACACTTTATAGAAAAAAAAAATGAAGGACCAAGGAAGATACATATTATGTCCAAGGTCACCCAGCTTATAGATGGCAGAGGAGTTTAAACTTCTGACTTACAATCCCATGCTTTTCCTATTTGGAGAGAATTCATGCACATAAACACAGCAAATGAAGCAATGCTCTAATAGGTTGGTTCATTTAGGATGGACTGGGTCTTGAACAACGTTGGCTTAGGGGACCGTGAGAATTCAAGCCAGCTCTGGATTCTCGCCAATCAGAGAGGGTCTCATCATGCTGGTTCAGAGCATGTGCAACGTTCTGTCTAGTAACCCGACAGCACTGAACTAGGAAATGACTCTCCCCGCAGTGCTTGAGGGGAAAGTGCAGAATGGATTTCCAAATATGCCTGAAACGACCCTGCAAAAGCCACAGACACACCATCTGTTACGACTTTGGGTTGCTGTAAAGGTCTCATCTTGAATGCCCTAAAATTTCTCCCTTTAGAAGAAGACTATCAGTAAGCATCAGGGTTTTGGTCGACTACAGCCTCCTGGCTTCCATACCACTCTGATAGATGCTTCAGTCCACGATATGATATCGGCCTTTCATTAGGTCCCTCTGCTGTGTACCTTTGCATTTCCAAACTCTAATTAAAAAAAAAATGTAAGTGAACGTCTTCATATTTTGTCCCTTAATCTTATCATCAACCTGTCGATGATATTGGTATCATGACGAATTCTTCACTAAAATTCAAATTTCAATTCAATGTGAGCACAAGATTGCCACAGGAGCAGTAGTAGAACAAGGAAGACTTGATTGCTGTTGCATTTGGTCTTAATCATATTTGATTTGTCAGTAAAATTCCTCAGCAAGCTGGCAGTACCTTGCTCCGGGTGTGATAACAGTATATTTTATCATAATACAAATAACTATAAAGCCCTGCCCTTCACTTACTCTGAATTTTGAAGTTTCTCTGTGGAATGTTCTGAGCTCCTGACACCTCTCTGCCCATGAAAAGCTTACTTTAGTTTCTTTACACAGTGCTTGTCAAAGGTTAGGACTAATTATAACTTTAACTCTGCTTTTGGAACCAAATCAAATCCAAAGTGTTAATGTCTTCAAGATTCCATCCATGACTGGCATTTAGAGTCTTCTTGAGCATTTGGAATTTACAGAGCTGAATTTTTTTGGCAGAAGAGTCTGAGCATTGTTGATAAAAGAGATAAAATGTCCAAGGTCTGAGTCTTCTGTCTGTATCTTCTATCTCCACGAGCCGGGTATAAGATCGCTAGAAGGCAGCCTTTCCTGTTAGACTTACAGCAAGAAGGTGTTTAGACTGCAATCAACATTTTCCTTTTAAATATTTTGGAATAAAAAAAATGGGGGGGGGAATCACTGGAGTCACTGATGTTTCTTTCGAATAAAAATAATCAAATGAAAATAGAGCACCATAAGTCAAATAAGAAAAGAAAATTGTGTTAGAATTTTGCCAGCTTTTTATCCCCAGAGTGTTGACACGTACCCGGAAGAAGTAACTCACTTTTCTTTGGGAATAATTTCTTGAATTTATACATTTCACATGTCAACTTATTTTTATCTTTTCATTCTTTGCCCATCTCCTCCCATACTCTCACCACTACCACCACGCTGGGCAATAAAGAAAGTCAAAGAAAAGAAAAAATTTAATAGCAAAATAGCAGAATTCCTTCCTTTTTAATAAAACTTACTCTCTTTAGAATTTCATTTAAAACTAGTCAAACTGTTTTAAAGTGAGAAACTATGAGTGCTGGAAGGCGAAGGAAACAAAGTCCTAGGCCACTAAAAATTTCTCTCAAATTAAAATATAAATGTGAGGGAATTGTGCTGCCGGGAACAAAGGTTTCTTGTTTTTTCTTATTTAGCACTGTGGCTTTCATTAAGGTTCCTGAGGTTGGTAGGCTTTTCCTGGAATTACCTTAATTTTCTGGACTCTTAATAAAGCAACCCCCTTCCACATGCAGGCTCAGGGGTAGACAATACTGGGCACTGCGCCCAGAATGATCGCGGAGATCATCGGAAATGTGTGTTGTTATGTGGGTTAAAGCTAAGATTAAATGGACGATATTCAACAGAAAACAGGAAGAGACAAGAAGGGAAGCTTAAAGGGGAAAAAATGCAAGGAGCCCCTATATATTTGAATGGATGCTCAAGGTTTTTCATAATAAGAAAAATGCAAGCTAAAACTTCACTGAACTAAAATAAACAAATGTGACATTTGTTCTCAGTATTTTAAAAATTTTGTGGAACCTCAATGTCTCTTGAGATCGTAAGAAAAAAATTTTACACTCTTCAGTCATCATCCCTTTTCCCCCCACAAGACACACACACACACACACACACACACACACACACACACACACACACGAGTTTTGTGGTAAACAAATAAGTTTGGGAAGCTTCTTTTGATGATTCATAATGTGCCGAAGCCTATTGAAACCTTTATGAAATTTTAAGTAGTACAATTGTAAAGACTCTTTTACATTGTTTAACGGAGTATCATTGTCTCAGGAATACTGATTACATTTTTGGTAATCACAACTTCAGAAAGGCTGAGCTAGAAATACAAGTAAGAATTAAGCCCCAAATTTGCAGCAACTTAAACTCTAGGCAAATCGGAACTTTGCGTAGGCAGCACGTAATTGTGGAGGATGCAGTAAAGCTACAAGGTCAAGGACGTGGGCCCAGCTGTCAGAAAGCCCTCTTGCATCCAGCTAGTATCTGCCGCTTTGACTCCTCATTATAAAGACTGGATATGTTTATATATACCTCAGTGTTGCTGGGAAAGCCTGGCGCATTTTGAGGGACTGAAAGGCCCTCAAAGACTGAAAGACTGAAATTTGGAAGCCTCAGGAAACTCTTCTTTCGAGTAAGTAAATGGCTTTAGACATGTCAACCAAAATCAATTTCCTCCTTACTTGTTGGTAATTATAGGTTCATAAGAATCTTTTTTTTTTCCTTTTGGACCAAAGCAGGTAGTCTCCTGAGTAGCACTGGCATGATTTCATGGCTAGAAGCAAATATAAAGAAGCAATGAGTCAGCTGTTCTCAGCCTGTGAAAATTATCAACAAAAATACAGTTCCGAGGACATGAGGGAAAGAAGGTGTATCTCTTTATCATGTCTTTATCTTGCTGCTTTTTGTAATAATATTGACTGATATTTACTAGGTTTTTTTCTTTGTTATTCCTGTGGCTTCCAAATCCACATCATATATTTATAAGAAGAAAATATAAATGTGCTGTTTTTTTCCTTTTCATATATAAACATGCTGATGTATAGGAATGTACATAAAATAATGATCTAGGAAGGAAGAGAAGCCCCGGGGAAATGATAAAAAAGATAAAAAGTCTATAAAGTTAGAGATCATTAGAAGGGCAAAAAAAACCTAAATGGAAATAATTCTGGCAATTTCCAATGAAATGAATCAAATGTTCTTGTCTCTGAGAAGCATTGTCAAGAATCTGGTGATATGAGCCAAAGCAGAAATATGAGTTTAGCATGAACTTTGAATTTTCAGAAGAGTATCTGAAGCAGATAATGATGCAAATACTTTTTCTGATATTTGGTACAGCATTTTAGGTTCCTGGAACTTCTTTAATAGCCTTTTCATAAGAGTACTTGTCTAGTATTTTAAATACTCTTAGATGTGGTATGTTTTGAGAGTATATGGGTGTGAATTATGTCATTACCAACGTGCCATTAAGTCAGAATAATCTGGAGAAATTCACGCAAAATTGAACAGATATGTAAAAGAAAAGAAAAAAAGAAAAAATTTGCACTGGTTTTTCTGCCACCCATATTTTTTTTTCCCTAAAATACCTTTCACTGCAGTGGACCACCGTGGCCAGTAAAGATAGTCTTGAAGCTACGAAGTATTAATTTCTTGCCGAAGTTCAGGACACGAAAACAACTCTGTTTTATTCAATCATTAAAATCATCAACAGATATTTATTGAGATCCTTTTATAGTCAGATCCTTCTATTATACTGGGCTGAAGTACTGAATCTGGGAAATAAGGCATATGCATATTCATTAATTTGATAGATACTGAGTGTCTACTATGTGCCAGACTGTATTAGGCCATGAGATATTGCACTACACTGAACAAGAAGACACAAACAAACAAACAACCCCCCTAAAAAAACTCTGGTGTTGAAGTTTATATTCTTATTGGCTAGTTGGGGAGGACAGTGGAAATTGTATATAGAGAGGGATGAGGAATATATTATAATGATAAAACCTAAAATAGGGAAGTGGAGTGTGGGAGAAGGAAGGGAGTTGAAATAGTAGATAAGGTGGTGAGGGGAGACCTCGCTGAGAAGAAGACTTTTACAGAATAGACCCAAGGAAGTGAGAGGGTGAGTACTGTGTGTATATGGGGGAAGAGCATTGGGTCTCCAGGCAGAGGAAATAGCAGTGCTAGGGGCCCGGAATGTTGGAGGAAGAGTAGGAGGTGGATGGGTGGGACAGAGTGGAGGAAGAGCAAAGCAGCAGGAGATGAGATCACAGGGTCCACTAACTGACACTTAGTTTGCTTCCATGTCTTGCTTTTGTCAATAATGCTGCAATAAACATAGGGGTGCACATATCATTTTAAGTTAGTGTTTTCATTTCCTTTGGATAAGTACACAGAGGTGGAGTTGCTGGATCATATGGTAGTTCCATTTTAAATTTTTTGATGTACCTCCATACGGTTTTCCATAGTGGCTGCAACCATTTACAATCCCATCAACAGTGCACAAGGATTCCCTTTTATTCACACCCTTACCAACACTTGAAATTTCTTGACTTTTTGATAATAGCCATTCTGACAGGTATGAGGTGATATCTCATTGTGATTTTGATTTGCATTTCCCTGATGATTGGTGATATTGAACATCTTTTCCCATACCTATTAGCCATCTGTATGTCTTCTTTGGAAAAATGTCTATTCAATTTCTCTGCCCATTTTTTAATGAGATTGTTTGATTTTTTTTCTATCCAGTTGTATGAGATCTTTATATATTTTGGATATAAACTCCTTATTGGATATATCATTTGCAAATATCTTCTCCCATTCAGTAGGTTGTCTTTTCATTTTGTTGATTTTTTATGTGTAGATTTTAGTTTGATGCAGTTCCACTTCTTTATTTATTTTTTTTAGATTAATAGAAAACTTTTCTTTATCTTAACTAATATAATGATTGGTTTGTGTGACAATTTCTACAATGCAGATTCACTTGTGTATTTTTGTTCTTGTTGCCTTTCCTTTTGACATCAGATTCAAAAAATCATTGCCAAGACTGATGTCAAGGAATTACTGCCATATAATATCTTCCAGGTGTTTTATAGTTTCAGGTCTTACATCCAAGCCTTTAATTAGTTTCGAGTTAACTTTTGTATGTGATGGAAGAAAGTGGTCCAGTTTTCTTCTTCTTGTGTGTGGCTGTCCCATTATCCCAACACAATCTACTGAAGACACTGTCTTTTCTTCATTGTATAGTCTTGATACCTTCATCATAACAGGCATATCCTTTTTTTTTTCCCCAAATATATTTATTTTAATTTTTCAGTGTTACAAGATTGATTGTTCATGCACCACACCCAGTGCTCCATGCAATACGTGCCCTTCTTGATACCCACCACCAGGCTCACCCACCCCCCCCAACCCCTCCCCTCCAAAACCCTCAGTTTGTTGCTCAGAGTCCACAGTCTCTCCTGGTTCATCACCCCCTCCGATTTCCCCCCATTCACCCTTCCCTTCCTTCTCACGGGCATATCATTTAACTGTAAAAACAGTTATAATTTGTTTGCCCTCTAATTTCTAAAAACAATTAATTTTTCTGGGTTAGAAATTAGCTTACAAGACAGGTTTAGCTGCCTGCTATGGAATGAACACTCTATTTATTGGCATTCCATCTTGATACTGCTTTTATCTGCTGTGAAATACATGGATTTCTAGATGATATGAACCTAGGAGGTTGGATCATATTGGAGGAGAGAAGGTGGGGAGAGTACAAAGAACAGTCGTTCATGCCTAGGATGGTTTTGGCAGGAATTCAGTGTGTGGCAGCGGGGCACTCTTGTTTTGGACAAAATCTAGACAACATCTGCTGGGATTCCAAAAACATGGCAGCACGGTGCCTGGATATTCCACCCCAGGACAGAGATTTAACTTCACGTAATACCCTCCAGCTGTGGCTGCCTGTGCAGCCATTTGAACTTTCTCAACCCTGGGGTTCTGGTGGATTTTTTGATGAAATTCCTTTCAACACATTTTAGTCCATGATTTTAATTTGAATTTGCCTTTCAATTTAGCGTCACACTTCAGTACGAGCTTGAAGGTTTGGAAAAACAAACCGTTTACCCTCTGCTTCCCCTGGTAATACCTAAAAGCAATATGCTTTGGGGGGACCCCTCCATGCAGGCTGAAGAATGGTGATGGTCGAGGCCATTGCTTTTTTTTTTTTAAACTAAGCACTTGGGATAATTTCGGAGACTGTGAGCAGATAAGGCAGCTTAAAGAATTTTCACACAATCCTCTCTCATGACCCTCCCAGCACTGGACACTGCATTGGGTCACGCTCACAAGAAATTCACCTGCAGAATTTGAGCTCCAGAGCAGTTCTGACAATCCCGGCAGCTGACAGGGGTTAAAACTGCACTAAATTTTGGGGATTCTGAAACAACTCCCCCGTTAGACTCCTTTATTCCTTATCCAATAAAGAGTGCACAGAATTGAGGTGGGCTGAGTTTGAGTCCTGCTTCTCCATTATGGTTGTGCCATCCTGGGCTTGCTTGCTTATTTTCTTCTCTGAGGAAACCTCAGTTCCCTCATTCAGAAATGGGAATAGCAATGCCCCCACCTTACTGGATTGGTAAGAAGGTTAAATGAGATAATTTTTGTAAAGCACTTAACACCATGCCCTTGACCCATAGTAGATACTCAATAAATAATTTTTTTTTCTAAGTAGGCTCCAGGCTAAGTGTGGAGCCCAGTGTGGGTCTTGAACTCACAACCTTGACATCAAGACCTGAGCTGAGATCAAGAGTTGGATGCTTAACTAACTGACCTAGGGGTCCCAGTAAATAATTCTTTACTTACTTTACTTATGATCCAACCTCCTAGGTTCATATCATCTAGAAATCCATGTATTTCACAGCAGATAAAAGCAGTATCAAGATGGAATGCCAAAACAGGATGCCTGGCTGGCTCAGTTGGTGGAGGGTGTGACTCTTAATCTTGGGGTTGTAAGTTTGAGCCCCACATTGGGTGTACAGATTACTTAAAAATAAAATCTTAAAAAAAAAAATGAAGAAGGACAAAGGGCGGCTATTTCCATGTTATCTGACATTTGAACAAATGATTGCTTTGTTCTCTATTCTTTGTGTGGTTGCTTTCTTTCCAAAAACAAATCATTAGACTTTCATCAAAGACAAGGATTTTTGTTTTTGTTTTTATGTTTTTAAATCTTCTTGGGGTATTTAATGCAGAAGCAAGAGTAAATGCTGTATAAAGAGGAAGACTAGATTACATTCATATGTATCAATCTAAAGTTTGTTAATCTTGTAGAATAAATGTATGGTTTTTTTTACTTTGTATGATATCAGCAAAAGATACTTTATTTCCATTTTGTTTTTACCCCTGCGTTGCATGGAAAGATTATTAATGATTCATAGACACAGCATTAAATAACCTTGAATCACAAAGTGAGAAAATTCTTCCTTCTCAATTATCTTTCATGCTTTCTGATTATGTCAAGAAACAGTGTCTCAGTTCCAACTTAATAAGACTTTATCATTTTAGTAATCTTCTTCGTTAACAAAGAGGACAGAGATCAGACTGCAATTTTATTGGTTAATGGTATTTATTGGGGATTAAATAATAATACTGTGTTGCTTCCATTGTACATTTTGTACATATTGTAAATATTTTTAGATTTAACTTCAACTTTTGTTAAACTGATTAGTAAAATAGTATTTGATTCTTTAAAAAATATTCGAATAAGAAAATGAGCCATTAAAAAATACTTACCAAAGAATATTACAACTGATACCCATATATGGTAAAAGTGGGATGATGGTGCTGAAAGAGTTCCCTACCGGGAAAACACTAGCTTAGATGACCTGCCACTTTTCCTTCAGACTTTGGGGACTCTGAACAGCCATCTGAGGATCTGACTCACTCTTTTAGTGCTTGGAGAAGCTGATACACAGGGCAGTGACTCAAGGGGTCATGTTGGATGAATACTCTTCCCTTACCTCCTACTCAGCCTGCCTTTTCCTTTTGGGCTGCAAAGAACAGGGAAGGAGCTAGAAAAGAAAATGAGATTGGAGCAGGAATAAGAAGAATATTCATTCCTAGATTGTCTGCATTTCATATGTTTTCTCAAAGAAAGAACAAATGAAAGACCCTCTCTCATGAAAAAAAAAGGCAGCTGTAGTCTGAACAGAAGTCTCACCATTTTAACCCAGCAATGAAAATATCTTAGCTGCTGAAGCTATTAGCCTACTCATGGTCTTGCTGCTTCCCCCCCACCCCCCTCCAGTATGTGAGGAGACATTTTCCATTTTGTGGATTATTTCTTTCTGTCTCTCTCCCCGTCCCTCTCTTCCTCCCTTCTTTTTGCTGCTATAGATTATTCTGAGATGTTTTTCCATTACCTCAAAAATATTTGCCCGCAGAATATGAAATAATTTCTTTACTCACTTTAATAAAACTTTTGACATGTAAAAGACAATGAACACGTTAATTAGAACATTTTAGTCTGACAAAAATTATTCTTGATATCTACAATTATATAGTGTTTATGCAAATACCAAAAACTGACTAGAATTTGGGTTTTTTTGTATGTGTGCCCTTTATAGGCTGAATCCCAATAATGTTCATTAAATGAACAGATCTATTTTTACTATTCAATTCTTATTACTCATTTATGTTTTTTAAAAAACTATTTCTACCAAAGCTAAGATTTTACTTACATTTCCTGGGGTGTGGGTATGGCTTAGTTAACAGGGACTAAGAAATAGGTCTCTGTAGACAAGAAGTATCTCAGAGATGATCTAGCTCATTCCAGGCATTTTATGAATCGGCAAGTTGAGGCCCAGAGAGATTAAAGAAATTCACTGAAGCTTATATCTCTAGTGGTTGCACAGAACTAAAAATGAAACCCAGAGTCCAGCTTCCCAGGGGAGGGCTCCACCATATTCTTCATCTCCCAAGTGTACAAGACTAGTTACCATTTGTTTCAACTCCTGTGACATATCAATCTTAACAATCTTTTCAATTGCTTTTTTAAAAAAGGCGAGTTTTCCAAAACAATAGTACAAAGCCACCCTTTTCTCTTTCCTCCATTTTTTATTAAACACTCCATAGTATATCCCTTCTTGAATCCTAAATGTAAACATGCATTTTCCGTTAATAACTTTTTATAATCGAGATCAAAGCTGGCATTAAAGCTTTCTCAAGAGTTGAGTCTCTTTCATTTCCTTTCTTAGGAATGTGAACATTAGGAAATTGTACCTCAAGCTGTAGTTTGCCAGGGGATCTATCTGTCTTCACTTCAAAGCAATGTCTTTCTTTCATATTTGTTCCTTTGATAAACAATGTTGCAGCACTTATTGCCAAAAGGAAGAGAAAAAAAGTTATCATCTGGGCACAAAATGAAATATTTTGAGAATATCAAATAGTGCTTTAATCTGATGGGTGGTTTTGCATATAGATTTAGACATCATTTTCCAATAGAATATATGTGTGCAAACATGAGTAAGCTCACCCTTATATTTTATATTTGTAAATTATAATTTATATATTCATATATCACATATATAAATATATATGTACACATTAATATTACATTGATATAGTATCCTTCCCCCTCAAACAAACACACAATAAACTAATTATAGATTTTATTTTTTAAAGATGACCTTTCTATTAAACAATAAAGAAAGTTGGTTCCATCATGTGTTGTGCTTCCTTAAAAGGAAGAGAAAAAAATATCCTCTGAGCAATAAAACCCCTTCTGGTCAACGACGAAAATATGAATGCACAGCTCTGAGGAACTTCGGGTTCCTCTTATCTTACCAGTTTTGATGTGCTAAATAGATGGAGATTTTCAATTTGATCATATTTAAGCAAATTTTTTCCTCTGAATGCCCTGAAATTCTATGCAACATTTTGTTGGAGTGTTACACCAGTGCGTGTGTGTGTGTGTGTGTGTGTGTGTGTTCTCAGAAAGTGTCTCCCAGAATCTATCAGGTTCTCACAGGTCATAACCAAGGTCATAACCAGGTCACAACCAAGGTTGGGTACCACTGTGAGGGGACAATGTGGTGGAACTTCAAGCATCCAGCAGCAATTGAGGAAGGACTCCGGGTAAGCTCTCTCCTCACAACCCACTGCCCCCCTAAAAAAGTGCATACTATAACACCATTTATATAAAACTCTAGAGAACTAAAACTCAATTATAGTGACAGAAAGTAGATTATTGTTTCCTGTGGACTGGCAGCAGGGAGGTGGGAAGACAGATGGTGTATGTTTTAAACTCCTTCTCTCTTGAAAGCCTGGACTGTAATATTGAATGAATTCCCACTTTAAGAAGAAGAATTGTTGCTGGTATTCTTTTCTAGGGATGGGTGTTGGTGATGGTGGTGGGTGGGGGGAGATTGGTAGACCTTTGAATATTCCTCTTAGTTCTATCTACCTCATATGAATTATAATCTTTCAGTACAACAGTTCTGGTTGTCATTCTTTCTCAAGGTTGACATCCATGCTTACTATTTGGCTCTGCTTCTGGGACAAGTTGAGAAAGAACTTTATTCTTTTACTCATTACATGCACTTGCAAACTCACTTGCTTCTCATACAAACCCAACTGTGAGTTGTGTGGAGAGCTGTTCCAGAAGCAGCTTTCAATTACCAGGGAGAACTAAAAAAGGGGATATCATAGTAAGCATTGAAATAATAACAGTGACGGTAATGCCTTCCATTTATTGTGTTTCTGGTATGCGCCAGCGATTGTGCTTTAAATATTATCTACCTTAATTTCACAAGAATTCTATAACAGACATTATTCTCCATATTACACAGATTTTAAAAAAAAAGAATACTTAGCAAAATTGAACAAATTACCCAAGGTTGCTCAATTACTGGGCAAGAAAGGGGAAATGTGAATTCAGTAGGGTTATGCTCCCTAGAGGCAGTGCTTGCTTCACTCCAACTTACTGATTCTACAGGTAACAATTGATCAATATTCTAAGTACAGTGTTGGTTTTCCACCAACTTATATCTTAGATTGAAAATTCACCTGGCTTGAATGCCATCTCACATTTCCTCCTGTGCAAGAATCAATTTCCCAAGGTTATGAGAAAAGACAACAAAAGCTGGGATAATCGACCACCCTGAATGGAGTAGAGATGGATGGTTTTATTATTATTAATAGTCACCAAGATGAAGCCAAGCTAAAAAACTGATTCTTCAAGGAACATGATTGCTCTATTTTTCTAAGAGTAGTCATTATCCAAAATCACTTAGACAGGTATTGTATGTGTGTCATTTCCATGTCTACTTTGGCCAGACTTCAAGGAAAAGTGCAATTTGGTGGTGATGGGGAGGAAGGGAACACAATTCATGAAAATAGCAAGCTATAACATTTCTAAGTTAATGTTTTAGTCTCATAATACAGTCATAGACTCTTATTCTTTCATCGATACATATGCAAGGATT
Organism: Nasua narica; assembly: GCA_028533885.1. NCBI lineage: Eukaryota > Metazoa > Chordata > Mammalia > Carnivora > Procyonidae > Nasua > Nasua narica. Next base: position 124,773,689 of record CM052798.1, on the reverse strand, counting down.
AAATAGTGTGATATTCATTTTTTACCAAACCATCTGTACTCCCAGCCACTTTTATAGACTAAAAGAATAGAATTTGCAATTAAAAGTTCTAATTGTGTGATGTTGATCTTCTTGGACTATGACTATTTAAGGAATCAATCTATATTTTTTGCCTCCTGAAAGATTCTCCCTTTACATGACTTTACAGTCCTAAATGTGCCAGAAGACCAGTGAATTTGCCATGGACTAAAGGCCATTAAGTTCTGACATGACCAATTGCTTTATCACTCAGCTTCCCCTGGACTACTCTCGGCAAGCATGCTTCACTGTGCCTTCACACAATTTGACAAGGTGTGGCCGGCCTTGAAGGTCATTGTGAACTGTTAAGAAAAAAATTCACAATTTCATGCCTTTTTTTTTTTTTGTATTTCAAATCACAAGTTGTAATTTTTATTTTTATATGTGCCTATGTGCATAAAATAAAAAATAAGTAGGATATTTTTCCCTCTTGGTACTCTTATTCTTTATCGTGCTTTATTTTCATCTCCTAATCAATCCAAAACTTCCAAGAGACTTATTAACTGATTACATGTATATCCCTCCCTTAGTTACACTGGACTATCTGGTGTTTGGTTTATGATATTTAAAATTTTACTAGGGTGGAGAGCACTAGTAAGGATGACTCTTTTAAACCTAATGTCTTTTCCTGTTACAATGGCACTTAAGTTGTACATACTTTTTCCTGGTCTGGTCTTCCTGAGTTTATCTAAAAGAGCTTGTGGAAATTAATTCAGAAGAGAGGCAGTCTACAAATTCATTTAATCTCTTCAACAGAAAGTTAGTGAAGGCAACAAATTAAGTGTTCATAATTTAAGAGAAAAATTTCCTCCCATTACTATAAAATAATCATCAATATATTTGGAGGCTTGGATTAAGTATGGTAAGGTTTAAAGAAATTATCATGCTTATTTTTGTTATATCTGTTTTTTGTAGGAAGATTTCTTTTATAGTCTACAGTTTTGATTTCTGCCTAGTATTTTCCACTCAAGTTTAGCAAGGTTTTGAAATATTTTCAAATTTATAGAAATAGCAGCTATATTTTATTGCCACCATTATTCATCAATCTTACAATTACCTCTAAGTTTTTTCTGAAGTATAATTTTCATTTTATTTTATTTTTTCTTCCCCAAGAGGACAGTTTTCTTTAGTCCTTAAAGACTCAGGTTCTTACATGGGCTTTGGTAGAGGTCGCGGGGCAGCACCCATGGGTCTAACTTGGGGTGGGCATTGTTGGGTCCTTCTGGGCTTCAGGAGAGCTATTTTTGGCTACCTTGCTGTGAATGGCAGAGCTCACACAGTAATGGAGTCTCACACACAGCCTGGAGAGCATGCACTAATCATTTAGTATTATTATCCTTTCATCACAGCTACTTTGATAAGTTCTACTTCTGAACAAAAAGATATCTGAATAAATGGTTTTAAAGATTTGATTAAAGCACTAATACCAATCTTTCTCCAAAACACTACTCCTTCCTTAAATAATCCTCTGTGCCCACTGTGTTGTTTTGTGTATAACTTTATCAACTTTAGAAATACCTATATAGATATTTTTGCAGATTTATTGAGGTATATTTGATATACAATAAGGTGCACATGTTTAAAACATGCGGTTTGATAAGATTTAAACTATGCTTGCACCTCTGAAGCTATATGATTTTATTAGTGGAGCTGTGTGGATAGTTAAAGAAATTTTTTAGTCAAACAAATTTTTTAAAAGAGAAATTTTTAAAGTAAAATCACAATTTAGGTGGTTCACTCCCAATTTCATTTATTTTCTTTACCCAGTAGAACCACTCAAGGTAATATATGCTGGGTGGTAGATGGGCTAGACTTAACTTCATCATAATCCTAAAATGATCACTATATTTGTCTAACTGCTTTTACCTAACATTCTCTTAACGTTATTTTATAATTTAATAGGACGTCTTGGCAGTCCAAATTTTGCAGGATCAATTTTTCCAAATTCTGTGATAAATTTATTTGACTGAACATTTTTGTATCTAATGTTCTTTTGACCCGATTACTACATAGGTGCATTTCAAAGCAAAATAAGATTATTTGAATAATTAGTTCTCATTCTAAAATGATTTATGACCACCAACATGTATTTCCTTTTTGTGTGGAAAAAAGGACGGTACTATAACTAAACATTACACACACATCCACATACACAGTGCCCGTCTTCACAGACTCTCTGTATCATTGTCAGTCCCAGCTGTCTGGAAGGTGTCTGTGTTATCACCGGTCTGAGCCATCTCACATCTGCATGGAGAAAGAGCCTTTAGAGCTGCCCAGCCAGGGTGAGGCTATGACGTGGCCTCGCATGGGCTTGTGGCCGAAGAACGTGGAGTTTCCTCCTGCACCCCTGTGACAGCCCGAAGGGGAGAGCAGATTGCGCCTCTCCTAACACCTTTCTCAGAGTTCTGAAATGGGTTTTTCTTGGAATCTCAATGCCTGGAGCCTCATTTTTCTGAGCTCAGAAAATGCATGTTTCTAAACTGTAGAAACTTGTTCTCTCTATGCCAAATGGATACTTATGCTATTTTTAGGCCTCTGAAATCCAGGTAAGGTAAGGGGGATGAAACACTGTTTTCTGCTGTGTGCCCTTCATCACAACTGTGGTATAAGCATTTATGCTGATCAGAGGAAAGCTTCCAGTGCCATTGCTTCCAAACGGTGACATTCTCGAGGGGTATAAATGGGGTCTCATGTCTTGTATATTCATACTAACCGGTAGGTCCTTTGAAAGTAATTTATTTTTGCATCTTCCCTGACCTGGCAGAATATCCACATGTAGCCAGTGGTTAACACTTGTTTATACAATGAATCCTTACCTGGCCAAGAAGAGAGGTAAACCCTGTGCCCTAGGGTGCCAGGCGAGAGGCAGCCGTGGGTGAGCACAAGAGAAATACAGTTCAGTGCAATTTTGAAAATTCATTTCTTGTTCCATAATTTATTTGATGTATGTTAAAGTAGAGATTTTTTAAAGGTGAGCCGCTATTGCCCAGGCCTTTGGAATATGACTGTCTAATGTTATCTAATATTTATTAGATAATAAAGTCCAGGTTAATTGTGGACTTTATTTGGTTAAGGGACAGGTAGTTTAGGCAGTTCTATAAACTCAGTGAACATCAATATTTCCACGTTGGAATGAATTCTCGCTATGACTAGAAACACTAAAATGTGAACTACAGAGAAGACAGAAGACTCGTTTTTAAAAGTTTATTTTATTTTCCCTTAGCAGTCTAGGTAAAGTATTGCACAGGATGATGGAATGGTTAAAGCCCTCTTCGAGATTCCTATTATCTTTAAGATACAGGGAAAGTCAGAGAAGGCATAAGAAAAAGAAAAACATCTAGTTGTATCTTAGTGATAAAGAAAAGATCAAGAAAATTATCATACGATGTCTCTGATATGAGGAATTTGAGAGGCAGGGCGGGGAGTCGGGGGTAAGGAGGGAAAAAATGGAACAAGATGGGATCTGGAGGGAGACAAACCATAAACCAATCTAAAGAAACAAACTGAGGGTTGCTGGGGGTAGGGGGTAGGGATAGGGTGGTTGGGTTATGGACGTTATGGAGGGTATGTGCTATGGTGAGTGCTGTGAATTGTGTAAGCCTGATGATTCACAGACCTGTACCCTGGGGGAAATAATACATTATATGTTAATTTTAAAAAAGGGGAGGGGCGCCTGGGGGGCTCAGTGGGTTAAAACCTCTGCCTTCGGCTTGGGTCATGATCTCGGGGTCCTGGGATCGAGCCCCACATCGGGCTTTCTGCTCAGCGGGGAGCCTGCTTCCCCCCTCTCTCTGTGCCTGCCTCTCTGTCTACTTGTGATCTCTCTCTGTCTGTTAAATGAATGAATATTAAGAAAAAAAGGGAACAGAAAAAGAAAAAAAAAGATGAATTCTTTTAACTTAATTAATCCTTGCTGAAAATCTTTTCAAATATATTAAATTATTTTAAAATGTATCTATATTTTCACCTCAATAAGTATTTTATGCTATTGTACAAATAAATAAAATTGAGTGTTTCTTCAGAACTCTAGAATCTTTTGGCTTCTTCGGTCATGTTGTATCATTAATTGTTAATCAAATTCTTGATCAAGTCCTAAAGCATAATTAATAACATTCTGGTGGTTAGGGATGTAATAATATAAAAATATACTTCCATATACAAGTTGGAGAAGTAAAATATACAGACAAGATATGGCTGGTGAATAAGATGGCATTTCAAATACCAGCAAGATTAATTTTCACTGAATTTAAGAATCTATAGATTATGATATACACTATTACTTGTCTGTGCCACTAAAAAAGAAAAGCAAAGTCAAATCATATTGGCAGTATGTCATTGATTGGATGCATCCTGATTTGAGAGATGTTAAAATTTAAAAAAAGTGTGCATCTCAGAATTAATGACACACTGCACATTTGACATAACAGGAGTAGACTATTATGAGCACTAGTTACAGCAGAGATCATAACTACACAATCACCACTTGAAGATTGGTAGGTAGTATGTTCTTGGGAAGAAAAGAAAGTATGAGCAGAAAGAAGGGAGAGCGGATGTGTGATAATAGCTAATATATATATGAATATATATAATAATATAAATACATATTAACTGCCCAGCATACACACACACACACACACATACACACACACACATATATGGAGAATTAAAAGATATATATTATATAAATAGAACATATTATTTAAGTATATAATTAAACATGTAATATAATATACATATAATTAAACATATATAATTTAAAAGTTGCGGGGCCCCTGGGTGGCTCAGTGGGTTAAAGCCTCTGCCTTTGGCTCAGGTCATGATCCCAGAGTCCTGGGATCGAGCCCCGCATTGGGCTCTCTGCTCAGTAGGGAGCCTGCTTCCCCCTCTCTCTCTGCCTGCCTCTCTGCCTACTTGTGATCTCTCTCTCTCTGTCAAATAAATAAATAAATAAAATCTTTAAAAAAAAATAAAAGTTGCTGGAGAATTCTGGGTGATGCAGGAAGTGGACCTTTTCATGTCAATAAATACTATCACAGTAGAGAAATCAATAAAAAGCCGTAAGACATGCTGTATTCTGCTTTCATCAGTGTGATTTAACCTGATCTGTTTATAAAATACAAATCACTATTTGGGGACATGTTAGGAGGTTAGAAATAAAGTTCTTGAAATGGCGTATTTCTTCAGGGGACTGAATGTGATCTAAAATATAAACCACGAAAGGGATATTCATGATGAAAATTCTGTTCACATCAAGTCTGCAATATAGTTGTACTAATTTAATCCCTATAGGGAAATTAGGGAAGGCTTAGGACATCTGGAAGTGTTGGGAATGAGCAATACAAACATAGTTTAAGCATTTGGGTTATTCCATGATAATATATATTCTGTACACGTGCACGTTCATTCACTGTCCCTTCCCCCCCTCCCTATTGCTATCTCCTTCAAAAATACTTTAGGATTTTTCTTTTGTTGTTGTTGCTTTGTTTTAGAAAGGAACTATAAACATTTACAGTAGGTATTCTTGGCACATCATCACTGAATCACTGTAGTTACTGAAAACTATATTCCCCATCAGAGCCCGTGTCTTATGGTTTAGCAAGACTTTGGTATATCTCTTTCAGATAGGGCAGGTTTTTTCCAGAGACAAGAACCTAGGAAGGAGTCTTACAACTGGGGTCACATCAGAAAAAAGAAAATCCATTCAGATATGTAGGAGATAAACCAAAAAACTGAATTTATGTATATGTGTGAGGAAGATTGTAAAAAAAGACACAGTTCTTACCCTCATAGAATTTTATTAAACCTTACATATATATTTACATATATAATTAATGCAGTAATGACTGTTATTAATAATAATTATTTTAGCTCTGTTTGTTAAATTTTTATCACAGCCAAAAGTTGTGTTGATGCTTTTAATGCATTCTTGAATTGATACAACTGCTTTGTTTGGTGGCTTTGTTTATTCCCATTTTATAGATGAGAGAAATTAAGTACAAGGAAGTACAGGGTTTCAATGAGGTATTTGTGACAGAGCCAACTTTGAAGTTGGTCTTTCAGCACTACCATGACAGGAGAATGTGATAAATACCCTAATAGGGATATGAGCAAAATGCTGCAGGAAACCCTCCGCAGTAAGGGATCTCACTTACTTTCCCCACTTTAACCCAGTGGGTTAAAGCCTCTGCCTTTGTCTCAGGTCATGATCCCTGACCTGATGGGAGTGAGGATGGGAGCGGGTTGGTCAACGAAAGTTTTACAAAGAAGATGATATTTGAATTGGTGTTGAAAGATTAATAGCAGCTCAACAGGGGAAGACCGAAGAAATGTCTTACTGGGGAAAGGAAATAGTCTATGTAAAAGCTAGAAGCCTGAGAGGGATCAGAGGAAGCTCAAGGAATGGGCTGTGCGTAGGTTAGGGAGCAGGCTTGGCAACAATGAAGTTAGGTGATGATAAAATGGTGCCCGACTACAGTCTACAGGGCCCTGTAGACTGTGCCAAGGAGCTGGGCTCACCCTGTGTGCGAAAAAGAGTGGATTCGCCATGAGCTTGTTGGAATGCTGCCCTGGGCAGCCTTGTGTAGACCACCTGGAAGAGTTAAAGCAGTGACTCAGATGGCAAAGGGGGCATTATTCAAGAGTCATTCCAACTGGGTAAATATTGGTGACCAAGTGGTTGTGGAGATTGAAGAAGAAAGAGTTAAGATTATCGTAAAGGCACATCACTGTGTTCACTACATAATCATGAAATGTTAGGCATGACTAGCTAAGCATCACAGGCTTACTTTTTAGATTCGGATCAAGTTGTGTAAATAGGCTTGTCTTTGGATTAGCTCATTTTCCCCTATGAATTACAGATGGCAGGATATATCTTCTTGTTTCCATCCAGTAGCTAGAGTTAAGTTTTCTAAACCTGTGTGTCTGCACCTCTAGTTCTGGGCAATTTGAATGATTAAGGAAGCATTACTATGTAAGCATTTTAGTTTAATGTTTTAAAAAGACATTTTAATAAAATAGTTTTATTAAAAAACAGCCATTTATTATCATTCAATTTTTACATCCTTATGTGGAAACAATTAGCTAAACATACAGTTTCCCACTGAAACTTGAGTTCATGGGGCAGTCCCCAAAGTTCTCTGGGACAGGATGTCTGTGGCCTCCCCCCATCTTCTGTCATTCAGACTGCTCTCTGCATTTTAGCCTCTCTCCGGTTCCCACGCCACCACCGTTCAGGGCCTGATCTCCCTCTGGTCGAAAGAATGTTATTGCTTTCCTCAGTTCCCAAACTGGCGTAGCTGTTGGGGCAACATGAGTTTGATTTGGGATAGGCAGAGGAGATAAGCTCTTTAAAGTCCCAACAAAAAACAGAGTAAGAAATACCCTGCCCTCTGAGACCTTGACTGACCACAGTCCAGCCTTGTGTTTATAAAGCCTTCAGTGCAGCACAGAGGAGACATGGAGACAGAAAATTGGATGAGATGTTCAATTTTCCCTATATTTTACATTTTAGGAAAAGTCAGTTATATATTTTAGAATGCTTCCCCCCCACCCCATTCTTAGAGTAGCTGTCTAAATCAAATCTTATTGAAACCAGGCTGAAATATTCTGAAATATTCCTTTTGCTTTGTAAGGACATGCTAAACTGAGTTTTTAAGAAGTGGAGTGGATGATTTAAAAGTTAGTAACTTAAAATGTCTGCTCTAGAAAAAAAAGAATAATCAGAACCATACCTAGGCTTCAGATTTTATAGATCTACCAGTCTATTTTGAGGTCAAAGGCCAAGGTTTGAAAATTATTCTTTCCTTATTTATATTATCCTCAGCTGAATTCTTAGAACTGCTAACCCTTTTGCTGAATTTTGTGGCCTGGGTTTTCTTTTCTTTTTCAGGAAAATATAGTAATAAGTGAATGCATGATTGTGTAGAAGAATTTCATATAACATGGAATCATTCATATAAGTCTTTCTGCTGACCTAGGTTTAGTAAATCAAATAATACTTATTGATTCAAATATATTAGAATAGTACCATGAGCTTTTGATATTGGCATATAATTAGCAATCTATGTGATTGTTTTATTGACAACTTGTGATTTAGTAGGGCCCAGGTTTAACATGGAAGGAGTTGACTTAATTCTAGTATATATTAAAACCTTATTTATGCATTCTTCATTTTATTAGGAAAATGTGTATTTTGGAACTTATAGACAATGTTATTCAAGATATTTTGTTTATTTATGCAAAAAAAAAAAAAGTTTTGCTAAAACTTCCAAGAAGTTTGGCTTGATTCTTGGCCATTGATATTTCTGCCAAAATGCTTCTGGAGATCTTACATGAATGTTCAGAGTTTTAAGAAGTTGTTTAAGAACCACACAAATGACTGCCCTGATTCTGAAAAAGCACAGCACAGAAATAATGAATGGCACACACAAATCATGAAACCATAGGAGAGAAAGGAGGCTTCGGAATCTTCTAGCCTGACATCCCAGGGATATAGGTTTTTCCCAAGAATTTGATACATCTTCATAAATCATTCATGGCTCCTTTCTTCAACTTCTCAAAAGAATCCCTGACAAACAAATAGTTAAAACCCCCTAGTCTAGGACCTCCCATTTCTCTAAAAGTAATCAATCTTATTTTTATCATTAGCTTAGCACTCAGTTAAACAACAAACACTGCATTAATCCTTGGAGTAAGCCATAACTATTTTTACATACAGAAGGCCACAAGTCCTAACCACAAAGGCAGCACCTCCTTGTTGGTGTGAGTTTTGCTGTCACATCATTCATTGACTCCAGATCGGGATTTCTTTGCTTCCTACACCCTCCAGGCAGTGCAGTTGTCTGTGTGAACCAGGAACTCCATGATCCTGACTCACCGCCCTCTTCCTGGGTTCATCTGGTCTCCGCACGGCGCACAGTGCCACGAGGTGCTCTGCCACACTCAGCATGAATCAGAAACTCTGAAAATGGCTCAGGGAAAAAAATAGAGTAATGGTCATACTTTATTCTTGGAATGTGTTATTATTAGTTTGAGCCAGTTAGATAGTAAATGACGCTGGCGTAGTCAACAATGACATCACTAGTTTTATTCATTTTATTTTATCTCATACCTCCTAGGAATAGATTCTTGGAATAACGCTTTGTTAGTGAAAGTAGACATCAGGACTTAGAGTTTCATCATGACTGTTATCTTCGGTAACACATAGTCTTCTATATACGTGAGATGCCCGAGGACTAGTCTTACTTCTAATCTTCATTGATGTGGATCATTGCCCTCACAGATGTACTAGAAAATGGGGTCTTTTGAAAGGAAGAGTTCAACTCTAGGATAAAATTTCCCTAAGGAAATTAAATTCGATAAGATTTTATTGAGCCCTTGCCATGCATAAGGTGGTGGAAACCAGGCAAAGATAAAAACAAGACAATTTGGTCTTCACACACTGACCTTTTGTGAAGGAGTTTACAGACTCCTGTAATTCATGAGCATAACGCAATTTATACACATTGCTTTGGTGCAGTGCACTGCATGGCGATCATATTGTACTCTGAGGCAGGAAATAAAACTGGAATGCAGAAGAGAGGCTTCATAAAGGAGGTGACTTCGGGTCAAGGTCTTAAAGACTAGGTAGCATATGTGTGATGGTTGTTTTCTGAGGGAGTAGAAAAACCAGGAGAAAGCAAGAGCCAAGACAAGGAGGTGTGACTGTGCATGACTTGTTCAGGGAATGGTAAGTAATCCCAGGCAGGAGTGTAGAAGGCATGAGGAGAGCAATGCGGAGGGAAGCGAGGAGGGCAGATGAGACATGTAGGAATTTACACTTTTTCTACAAAATGTGGTATCCAAAGCAGGGTGAGTAAGGAGTATGAGGGTCCCATTTATAATTTACTTTTTGTCTCTTTCTTTTTAAATGTATATTTTTATGTGTTTTTCTAAAAATTTACCTATCGATGAAACAGTAAATGGACATCTTATTTGATTAATATACATCTATTGGAGATCCATAATTAACTTGCTCCCCGGGGCGAGCACACTCAGAAAGCATGGATGGGGACACCTGGGTGGCTCAGTCCATTAAATGTTTGCCTTCTGCTCAGGTCATGACCCCAGGGTTCTGGAACTGAGCCCCGCACCAGGCTTCTTGCTAGGTGGGGAGCCTGATTCTCCGTCTCCCTGCCTGTTCCCCTGTTTGTACTCTCTCTCTCTGTCTGCCAAATAAATAAATAAAATATTAAAAAAAAAAAAAAGCATGGGGACGACTGTTAGGAGTAACTACATCTTCAGTCTCAAGTAGAGGAAGGAACGAGATTAATTTCTGAATTGGATGGTGGAGACTATGAGATCTAGATGGGTCTTGGAGGTGATATCATTTAACTCAGGTTCGAGAGATGAACTATAGCCAGTGACTGTCAATGATGTTCATGTTGGTGGTAGAGTGGGGTCTGGATAATCCATTTGCATTTCTTTCTTTTTTTAAGATTTTATTTATTTGACAGAGAGTGAAAGAGAGAGAAAGAGAGAGAGAGCACACAGGCAGGGGAAGAATAAGAGGGAGATAGAGAAGCAGGCTGCCCAGTGAGCAGGGAGCCTGACTTGGGGCTTGATCCCAGGACTCCAGGATCATGACCAGAGCTTAAGGCTTAAGCGTCTGCTTAACCATCCATCTGCATTTCTATCATGAACCCCATGTGTTTTTTCTTACCCATGGACATTCTCTCCTTTTAACATATTCCATCAGCAGAGCACCTGGATGTCTCAGTCGGCTAAGCCTCTGCCTTCGGCTCAGGTCCTGATCCTGGGGTCCTGGGATCGAGTCCTGCATCAGGTTCTCTGCTCAGCGGGAGCCTGCTTTTCCCTCTCTCTCTGCAGCTCCTCCTGCTTGTGTTTTTTCTCTGTGTCAAATAAATAAATAAAATCTTAAAAAAACCCAACAAAATTAAACAATATTCCATCAACAAATTAAACATAAATAAGTCCTCTGTTCATGGCGCTGGCAGATAAACCCCAAATAACATTAGCTGAAGCACGATGAAAAGAAGATATGTAAAAACATACCTTAATGACAGAAGGGTGTTATAAAAAAAAGCATTTAAGGTGAAAGCTCTTTATCTGGAAAACCGTGTATGGTATAACCCTATACTCTCCAAACCACCAGATAACAATGTTGCTGTTCCGTGATAAGAGGAAAGGAGCTGGGCAGGCCAGATAGCCCCACTCCCAGGGCCCCCAACAATCATCAAGTGGCTGAAATTCTTACAACACCTTACTTTCTTGTTTTGAAAGTTACCTCCTCCATCTTTTTTAAAGTTACTTTTTAGGAAGAAATCACATTCAAGAATTATAACATGGACTCAGCTTTCAGGTGGAAGTTTAAAAGTCTTTTATTTTTGTTGATTTCAGTTTTTACTGCAATTGGATGGGGGTTTTGTTTAATATTTCCTTAATTGTTTCAGATGATACTTGAAATCGGAGGCCATAAACTGGAAGCTCATGGATAGAATTTGATTTACAGATAGTTTTGTCTTTGTATTTCCACACGGTCTCTCTTATAATTTTTAAATTTTAAAGAACAATTTAAATTTAATTTAATTTTGAAAATTTGAAGAAAGGACACCAATTTATGTTTTATTTAAACTCATCAATTTTTACACATTTTGCGCATTTGTTTTTCTTTCTCTTTCTTTCTACGCACACACACAAATGCCCCTCAGGTTTTCACGTTTTTATTTTTTGCTCTTATTTGTTTTTATTTTTTTATTATTATGTTCAGTTAGCCAACTTAGAGTACATCATTAGTTTTTGATGTAGTGTTCAACGATTAGTTTTTCATGTTTTTAAAAAACTATTTAATAGTGGATTGCATATATCATTCCCTTGTACACCCTAAGATTTCGGTGTGTATTTTCTAAGAACAATGATAACTCTAATACAGTAATAAGTTCTGTAACCCCAGTATAACAATCAAATTTAGCATGCATCTATTTCTCTTATCTACTTTCCATATTCCACTTTTATCCAGTTATCCCAGGGATGTTTCCTAATGCGGTGGCCCCCAATATGTAATCCAGACCAGGATCATATTTTGGCTTTCATTGTCTTGACTGTTCAGTTTCCTCAGTCTCCAACAGTTCCTCAGCCTTTCTTTGGTTTCACATGTTTCCTTGTGATGACATCTACCACATGTTTGAAGAATCCTGGGCAGTTATTTTTATACAATGTCACTCAGTTTGGGTTTTTCAAATGTTTCCTTGTGATTGGATTTTGGTTCTGTATTTTTGACAGAACAGATATTGGGTCGTCCTCAGGGAATCATGTCTGGCAGAAGAGGCCGATGTGCCCTTCTTCAGTGATGTCAATTCTGGTGACCTTGGCAGGGTCTTGTCTATTTTTTCCATTGTATTTTATTATTTTCCTTTTTGTGATTGATACGTAATTTGCGGGGAGATGTTTTGACACCATGTAAGCGTCCTCTTTCTTATCTGACTCCTTTTCTCACCGCAATTGAACATCCATTAATGATTCTTGCCTAAAGGATTTTTTTTCTTATGATAGTCATAAAGTGATGAATTTCCAATTTCAATATTTCTTCTCTATATTAGTCAGCAGTAGACTGTAAGGAAGTTGACTTTCTTTTTCTCTTTCATCTTTTTTTTTTCTTTCCTCCTTTCTCCTCTCTTTCTCTCTTTGTAATCAGTATGAGCTCATGGATTATTTTTTATTCAATTTGGGGGTTTTTAAAAATTTATTTATTTAATTGAGAGAGAAAGTGCATATTGGGCGGCATGGAGGGAGGGAGCAGAGTGAGAGGGAGAAGCAGTCTCCCCACTGAGCAGGGAGCCCGGATGCAGGGCTCCATCCTAGGACCCTGAGATCTTGACCTGAGCTGAAGGTCTTAACCACTCAGGTACCTCTTATTCGGTTTCATTTTAATCCTTTAGTTTTCATTTATTTTGATTCTCGAATTGTCCCAGATGTATGCCTTTCATACTGCGTACCTGTGTCTTTTTGATTTGCTTAGTTAGTTAGTTACTTGCACTCCTTTATATTCTGGCACAACATGTGCTAAGGCTTGTACTTTCCCTGCATCAGCCCCAGAATCAGCCATTTCTAAAGCAAACAAAAAATTGGTTCCTCTTAGTGTGGAATGATGTTTAGAAAAGTTTGAACTCTGATCTGAGCATTAGGTTCATTGCTTCTGGAATATATATATTTTTTAAGGTCTTTCAGTAGTTTTTGGCTATCTGTTGCTGTATAATCAACCGTCCCAACCCATAATGACTCGAAACCACAGCATATTAATGTCTCTCACAGTTGTGTGTTGACTGGGCTCAGCCAAGCATTTTTCATGTGGGCTTGGTAAGCAGTTGTAGTTCAATGGTGGCTGGGGCTGGAGTCGTCTGGAGGTTTGAAATTGAGATTTGGAATTGACCTCCGAAGCTTGGCAGTTGAAGCTGGCTATCAGTTGAGAGCTCGGCAGGACTTTCTACCAGAACACCCCTATGGGGGCTCTCCAGGCAGCTTAGGCTTCCATAGCATGACGGGTGAATTCTGAGAGGAGGTATCTCAAGAGTAAGAGAGGGAAGTAGAACTGCCTCTGCTCTTACAAGCAAAGTCTGGAACTGGCCCCATGTCCCTTCTTGAAAATTCTATAGGTCAAAGTAGACACAGACAAGCCCAGATTCAAACAAGTGGAGACATAGAGACCACTTCTCTTGTGCATGTGCAGGGACAGAAGAGGTTGATAGGAGCCATCTTTGGAGACAAACCACCATATTTATATTAGAAATGATGAATTTATCCTGATACCTCCCATTTTGTTCCAACCCCACAATGATCTCCCTTGTTTGTAGCTCCCTTCTTCTCAATTGTTCAACCAGGTAAGACATAACACAGGGTTGCCGCACGCATTTCACTGTGAAAAACAAACACAGTGAAAAGAGATCACGATTTGCTTGCAGTTCTTGCTTTTTTAGACTGAAGTTTTATAATTTAAATCCTCATACAGCTTTACCATGTTCTTATTGTTTGTTCAGTTTTATATTTTTTGTTGCTATAAGTGTTGCTCTCTCTTTTGGTGCTGTTACAAATAGGATTTTATCTTCTATAATAGTGTTGAAGTTGTATTTATTTGCCCACTCACTATTTCTTAATAGTTTGCTTGTGGATGTTTTTGTTGGAAATGCACTATTTCACACTCTTCACCATTACCCATTATCTTAGATTTAGCCTATTAGTTGGCTAACCCTTAATGGTATTTGTGTTTTTTTCAACTATTGAAAGAAATTTTTTTCAAATTGTTTTATAAAGAACCTAATGTAAATAGTTTTAGTATGTGAAGAAATGATCCGTAATGCAAAGCTCATCCCAATATATGTGTTTTACAAATTTAATTTTTATAGGTACATTTTTTAAATAAGTGCACTGACCTCATAATTAATTCATTTTCATCCAAGGCATACATTTGGCCACTTGTACTGCCCCAAGTTAAGCGATGGGTCTTGTAATTTGAGAGATTCCCTCAGCTAGTACAGTAATAATTACTTATTGCATATATATTAAATAAGAACTATTGTGATAAACTTTGCATAAAATGTCTTCATACTGCGTGGCATTTACAAACCCAGTGTCTTTTAAGAAAGAAGTTTACACAGAATTTTCTACCTGTCCTAATTTTAGCTCATTTAAAAAGTAAGCAAAATCGGTCCTTGGATACAAAAGGCATTTACAATGAAGAACTCTTGAATACTCAATTAACGGGCAAGGATCTGAAGCAATTATCTAATCATCTATTAATTTTAAAACATTTGTTGTATGGTGTTTTTTGACACCAACTAATTCTCCAATTCTCTAACATCAACTGGGTGTCTGACAATTCAATTTAGTTCTGACACCATGTTCCTGGAGTTAACATCAGATCTTACAAATTAAAGGGCTCAGTCCCAAAAGGCACCCCTACTTTTGACACAAGTCACCAGTCCCAGGCCTCTCATCCTTCTGATTGGCTGGCTATAAATTGTGGACTCCCACCATCCCCTCCTCAGGTTTGATAATTTGCTATGATGGCTCACATAACTCAAGAAAACACTTCACTCATGTTGACCAGTTTACTATAAAGGATACAAATCAAGAACGGCTCAATGGAAGAGATGTATAGGGCAAGGTGGTGGGGAGAGGAGCAAAAGAGCTCCCATGCCTTCTCCAGGTGTGCTACCTTCCCAGAACATCTGTGTGTTCATCAACCTAGAAGCTCTCCAAGTCTTGTTCCAGAGCTTTCCCAGAGAGAACTCAGTGTGCAGCAACCCTTCCCTTCCCCAAGAGGCAGGTGGATAGGGCTAAAAATTCCAACCCTCTAATCTCCTGCTCTGGTGATCAGGCCCATCCTGAGGTTATCTAGGGGCCCCATCTTAAGTCATTGCATTATAAACTCAGGTGTGATCAAAAGGGGTTTGTTATGAATAGCAGAAGACATTCCTATCACTCAGGAAATTCCAAAGGTTTTAGGAGCTCTGTGCCAGAACTCAGGACAAAGACCAAATATATTTCTTATTACATGAAAGTAGATATTTTACATGTAAACTATGGCTTTTTTGGATTTTTCCACAAGTAACAGTGGAGAGAAAAAATGAAGTGGGAGACAAATATGAATAAACAGAAAGGGATAAAATGAGAAGAGAAAGTATGTAGAGATGAAGGAGAAAAAGAACAAAGCAGAGAAAAGCATTCACATGCTTTAGGCAACTTGTAAAACTTTTTGCAACATCCCATAGATTTCACAGAATTCATTTGAAGTTGGAATTGGTTTTAACTCTATATATTAATTGTGACTAAAATTCTGATCATTTTGAATTATTTTCTCTTTCTTTTAATGATGATGGTAGTGATAATAATGATTCATATTTTTGAAAGATACTGTCTGCTTATTGTTGGGATATATATGAGACTTACCATAAATTTTGATGATTAAGTATTTTTATAAACATGCAGTTTATTTTCTTAATATTGGAAAAGTCACAGGTAGCTTTGACTACTACAAGAAAACATGAGTTAAGTCCTTGAAACTTAATGAAATGACTCAGGAACCTTTAATGCAAGGCAATTATTTCAGGAAAGTTGAACTATTATAATCATTCATTAACCGATTGTAGAATGGTTCAGTGAAGTTTTCTGTAGGAAATACCCAGCCACCAGAGTCACATTACTAAGTTATATAAATAAACATAACAAATTTGCCTGGGGCTGGCTTGTCAAGTTTATTGAACTTTATTTAGTTCAATAAAAAAACATCACTTTAAAGTGTCTAAAATAGCTCCCAGGGGTAAATCCAGGAACACAAAAATAATGAAAATAAGAACAGCTCTTTTCATTTGAAAGAAAACTTGATTAATTGCTTCTTCTCAGCTAGAGTATCTAGTGGACAAATGAGTAAGAACTAGTGTCTCATGGGAGAAATATATTTGGGCAAATTTCTGTGATTACCAGAGTAGCAGTAAAATGTTTTATTCTTATTGACTTTCTAAATAATTTCATCTGTCCCCTTCTTTGACATACGTTTCTAAGAAGAGATATCTAACAATTAATTCAAGAATTCTGAATTTATATTGAATTTGTTCTCAGGTCAGTAGGAAAATCAACCAGAAGGGTGGGCAATGAGACCCCAAAGAATAAAGACATCAACAACAACACTAGTAGCTACCATGTATTGTGTGGTTTGTAGGTGTCAGACACCGTTAAGTCTTTTACACAAACTTTCGTACCTTCCTACTCCCCAAACCCTGTGTGGTAGATAGAACCACAGAATCTCTGTGGAGGTAGGACTTTCCTTTCTGGTCTGCAGAGCTGCAGAGGAATTTGTCTGATCTACGGCATTTATAGATCCAGTGATTTTTAAGAAAGTCTTTCAAACATATTATTTTTTCTTGAAAGAGCATTCTTCATACCAAATCTACATTTTTCTCTTCTTCTGTCTTCTTAATAATAAAATTTGCCACCACCCCCATAGGTGTGATTTTCTGAAATGTATACAGAAAGTCAATGGCCTTATAATATGTACATGACTGAGGAGCGGGAAATCTCTTCCCTTGTTCTGGACTCTAAAATTTTGTGTATACTGCTAGACTATATTACTGTTGGTCCAGCCTTATCACATTATTCACTGTTTTTACGTTTTGATGGCAACTGTAACATCAAATTGATTTTCACATGTGAACTACTGAGCTATGACCATCCATCTTAATCCTGTGATTATTGATGGGAGGAATTTTTAATTTGCCTTTTAGTATGTATTTCGTATATTTATTTGTGTCATTGTATTTAATATATAACATTTATATATTATTTATATGGTCATCTTGTATAATATATAAAATAAGTTTTATTTATATTTTACTTGTTTACATATTTATATGCTATATATATTTGCCTTATTGAATTTTGTCATATTAGATCTGTTTGCCATAATCTTAAAATCCATATCTCTAACATATTTTATTTCCTTCTGCCCTCATGTCATGTCCTCGCTGAAGTCACTGACCACAAAACTTAACACACACATACATAAGCACACAGTCTTGGATAGAGCAATGGGACTATGCCATTATAAAACCTCACTCAAATTTAGATTTGTTCATTAATCAGTCTTTTTTTTGTATTACTATGTTAACAACAGTATATTTTGTCAGATACCTAACTAAAACCCTCATAAAAAATGGAAAACCTTTCTTCTTTTTGGGAACTTTTCTTATTAATCCTTTGTTAACATTTTTTTTAAAGATTTTTATTTATTTATTTGAGAGAGAGAGAGAGAGTGAGAGAGAGCATGAGAGGGGAGAAGGTCAGAGGGAGAAGCAGACTCCCCGTGCAACTGGGAGCCCGATGTGGGACTCGATCCCAGGACTCCAGGACCGTGACCTGAGCCGAAGACAGTCGCTTAACCAACTGAGCCACCCAGGTGCCCAATCCCCAATCCTTAACATTAATAAGGCTTTACTCCTTAAGTATTCCATAGTCATATTTGTTAAAAAGTTTTGTGTAAGAGACTGATACCAAAGTCACCAATCTATAGAGTTTACATCATCTTTTTTTTTTTTTTCAAATCCAGAAAAGTAGTACCCTTTCTCCTGTCTCTGAATACCTTTTATGAGAACATTTCCTTAAAGATAGTGGACAGTGGTTTGATGTTTAATGTTTCGCTGTACCACAGGAAAAAATTCATGTAAGAGACCTAAGATCATTTAGAATAAAAAAAAGTGTTCTCTAACGATTTCCTTCTCTAATTTCTGCTGTAATTTCATTGCATTATTTTTATGTTTTCTTCACAATACCACAATCACCTCCTCTATAGAGCAAACAGAGAAAATACTGGAATATTTTCACCTTGTCATGTATTAACATGTCGCTGTTCACCATCATCAGCACACTTATTCTCTATTTTCCTGGGACTGCACTTAGGACAAAAATTTGTTTGTTTCCTCTTGATATTTTTTGCAAGCCTTGGTTCATTTCCAGCTTTAACCCTGGTTATATTGTTCTTATAGTAGGCTCATTTCACACTTTGTATTCATCTTTACTAGGTGTTATGATTTAATGTAACATTTACTAAATAGTTTCTATACATTATCTTGTTTGATAGTCACAACATCCCAAGGGGTATGAATTATTAACCCATTTTACAAATAAGAAATTAAGGACATTAACCAAGTCAGGAATCTGATATGCAGTACAGCTAGACTAAAGTAAACAATCTTATTTCAGAGTCTGCACTCTCAACTGCTATAATATATTGGCTTTTCTTTCCATGTTTTTTCCCCAACTTTTTAAAGTCTAGAAAGCTCCTTTTGTACCCATATTCAATAAGCTCCCCCCCTTTTAAGCTCCTTCTTCTTATTAAAATGTGTTAAATGTACAATAATCTTGCTGCTCTCTTGTGTCACTTTTTCCTGTTTAAAGTAAATCAATGTCAGACTCCTTTTTGTCTTTTTAATATTTTACTTCCTAGATTTTAAGTATCAGTCTGACTGTGACTAAGATTCCCCTTCTTGGGTGCCCCAAATTTAAAGATCACATTTTACCACAATTCTTGTATGAAACTTTTTATCAGCAGATTTGTTCTTGAAATTCAGGATTAAGAGTATATATTCTTATAGCTTCTTCTGCTTTCAGAAAAACTTAACTATTAAGCAAAGTAAAGATTTTTCTAATGTACTGCTTATAGCCAAAAGATATTTTCAATGATTACATTATAGATTTAAATATGGAAGTGAAATATGGAGTTAAAAGAAAAGCACCACATAAAACAAGATTATAACATAGTACACACACACACACACACACACACACATATGGAAATAAAAGGCCGGAATAAGTGTCTTGCTCAATGAATGACAAAAAAATAATACAAAGAACGTTGTTGTGAAATTTTAGAAAAGAGAATTTTCTAAAAGCTTTCTGAGAAGAAAAGAACCTTGAACGTGTGATCTATAAAGACATGAGAATCAGAGTAATACTGGACTTCTCGATAGTATGTCTGTGACTTGTCAACGGGATGCCAGAAGACAGTAACGCAGTATTTTTTTTTTTTTGAAGGAGTGACTTTCATCCAGAATTCTATACTTAGCCAAACTATTTGGTCTAATTTTAAGGGTAGAATAAAAATATTTTAAGACATGAAAAGACTCAGAAAACATCTCCATGAAATCTTTTTTTCTGAGAAGTTTCTTTAGGGAATCAAGAAAAAGAAGACTTAAGGGGTTCCTAGGTGGCTCAGTGGGTTAAAGCCTCTGCCTTCGGCTCAGGTCATGATCTAAGGGTCCTGGGATTGAGCCCTGCATTGGGATCTCTGTTCAGCAGGGAGCCTGCTTCCCCCTCTCTCTCTGCCTTCCTCTCTGCCTACCTGTGATTGCTTTCTCTCTGTGAAATAAATTAATAAAATTTTAAAAAAATGTTTAAAAAAAAAGAAAAAGAAGATTTAGAATCCAGGAAATAATGAGAATAGAAACAACCCTCAAATGGTTATTTAACTATAGTTAGAAGATAGATAATGAGACAGGAATGCAAAAGAACTAAAACTTTACCCATTAGAGTGGGAAGCAAGTAATGTCTGAAATTGGTAAATCAAGAAATAGCAAACAAAAATATAATTTATTGATAGCTATTGATCAGAAGAAATAGCTAAAACAAGTTAATAATTGGTTGCCTCTGAAAGTGGGCTGGGGTGAGATAAAGGATAGTGGTTTCCCCTCATTAATTCTTAAATACTTTATTATTTTTTAACCAAGTGCTTATGAATCAGAATAGTTGGAGTTATGTTTCAGTAGTACACAATCCCCAAATCTCTCTGTCTTAAAACAAAAGCAATACATCCATAATGAGCCAACATGGGGGCTATCCTCCATGTAATCTTCATTCTGGGACCCAGGCTGATAGAGGCTGATCTTTTTTTCTTTTCTTCCTTATTTTTTTTAAGATTTATTTATTTATTTATTTATTTATTTATTTATTTATTTGAGAGAGAGAGAGAGAGCAAGGGAAGGGGCAGAAGGAGAGAATATCCAGGAGACTCCCGCTGAGCATAGAGCCTGATGTGGGGCTTGATCTAATGACCCCTAAGATCATGACCTGAACTGAAACCAAGAGTCCAACACTCAACTGACTGAGCCACTCGGTGCTCTGAGGCTGATCTTTACATATGTTCACACATTCACCAAAGCCGGGAGTTAGAAGGAACAGGCCACAGATGACCAACCAAAGGCTACCTCTTAATTCTTACGATAGGATTTGCACACATCCCATCCTTTTCATTTCAAAAGATTGCTGGCCAAAGCAAATCTCATGGCCCAAATTGACAGTATAGAGCTAAGAAATACATTCCACTCTCAGAGAGTTGCAGCACACATTCGTGAATGACAATACAGTGTAAAATAGCTTACAATACTTTTGCAATAGTTAAAAATATGATATAATTAATGTGTATCACTTAACCAGTTATTTGTACCAAATTAATGGTTAGCTGTTTTCAAGCAGTTTTACCATTTTGAAAGGACTGATATGATGTTAAATGCTGATTGACTGATCAAAATGATTGAATTGGTGTTTACTGATGATGACATTTCAACAGCATAGCTAAATTATAAAATTTATCTTCTTGAGAGACCCTCTTATCCTAGAAACAGAAGAGTACATTGAAGTGGGTGGAGAAATAGATACCACCTCTCCATGACAGACTGGCATGTATGGAGAGGGAGGGAAGAGATGGACAGCAGCCATCTTTGAAGTCAAGCTACCGTGTAGTTCAGAAATCATGACTGTATACAGATACCTCCAATTCCATTCCAACCTCACAATGATCTTCCTTGCTTGATCTCCCTTCTCAGTTTCTCAGTCTAATAATATTCACAAAATATTTCAGTTTCAGAATTGTTGTATATATACCACTATGAAAAATAAACCTACTGAAAAGAGATCAAAATCTGTTCGTAGTTTTAGATTCAATCTCTAAGACTCAAGTTCCAAGCAATATATCTAGGAAATTAATGATAAAAAGCCTCTTCAAAATAGGTTCTACCTACCCTCCTAAAACATTCTTCTGAAGTTTGAAATTAACTTGATATTTAGACTACAGCATTTAGAAAAATATATAATGTCTAATGCTTAAAGAAAGGAAGTGTAAGGTAGGTTTAGATCACTTCAGTAGGTGAAAGAAACTGACTGGAACATCTCCAGGAAAACTACCGAGAGCGCCAAATGGGGCTCTTGGTAACTCTAGACATTTGCAACTTCTGAGTCATACTACCTGGGCTTTCTGTCCTCAAACACTAGCTTTCTTCTTTACCATATGCTGACTTTTGGTTTCTATTTACCTGTCTAAGCCATTTTGTTGGCAGGAGCTATTTAATGCTCTGTCCTGCCTAGAGCTCCTCAATAGGCACACCTGTAAGCAATTGTATAGTACAACAAAAATGAACCAACCATTCTTTTGGCTCCATTATTTTGGTTGTTCATGGGTCAGCTCTGTTGGCTCAGAGCTCCTGGCCTGCAACCCTCCTGCTGATTTTCAAAGGTGGAAAAATGCCCACCCCTCCCCCCCAATTTTGAAGGAATGAGTCATGAGGCAAAAGCATCTGGACATGGTATTTAGCTTAGCTGAAGTGAGAGCTGCTGATCCACTAGTGTTAATTAAAATCAATATTCTAAACAATGAAAGGCCAGGGTCACCTGGGAATATGAGGAACTTGCCAAATGTAATACTGTACTGATACTCAGGAAGAGACCAGAGCTCATCCTAAAAATACAGGGGGAGAAAACGGCCAAGAATTTAGTGAGGTCTGCCACACTTTATCCAGAAAATTCAGTTTTGACCAGAAGTAGAAATCAGTCTTGTCTCTATTCTAATTAGCTCCAACCCACATTCTAAGGTTGAGAAATAGGACAAATAGTTAAATATCTTGGAAAATTCCAGGAAATCCCAGTATCCGTTTCCTTACATCACTTAGAAATACACCTAGATTTCATTTAATTTTGAAAATAAATTTCAAAGAATTTAAGCCAGTCATTATCCCTCACACAGTAAAGCAATTATTAGATAAGCTAAGAATCACCATAATCTAATCACACTGGAGATGAATCACCTACTACTTGTATGATGGATGCAAGTGTGCCAGCGTATACCGCTGTTCGTCATAAAACATGTCAGCCAAACTCAGTCCAATGAGACCTCACTACCTATGTCTTCAGTTACTCACTCAGCTGGGGGCTCTGATTCTCTTTCAGGTTGTCACCACCTTAAATTTCTGAAATCAGAAATAAAAACCTTCAACATTTTATCGACACATTCTTATTAACAGAAACAGTATTATGAATGAAGTTTCCAATATTTTCCAGGATAAATGTTCTTTTCAGTAAATAGTCATTTGATAACTGCTCTGTGAACATTTAAACACTGTGATTACAGTTCTTAAAATGACCAGGAGTCATTACTCGAAAGCTTCCTTACTACACAATTACTAGGTCATGTGCTTCTCCTGTGCTTTTGTGCTACTCCAGCATGATTCAAGTTTTGTTTGGGAAAAACTGACTTTGTGTCAGCAAAAAGAAAAATCAGTCTTTTATGGAAATCCATAAAATTAAGACTTGCATTCTGTTTGTGCCATCAAGCACATGGAAGTAAGTGTTGGAAGCATTACATTTTTAGTGTGTTACCAGGCATTAATTGCCTATGGACCACATCTAACATCGTGATAGGGATTATATCCTATCATTTCATCTGGACATCATCCTTGGAGTTGGATGCTAAAATTAAAACAATCTTGAAGAGAAAGAAATTGTTTAACAAGAATACCTGTGTTATCCTAAGTCACATAATACATAACCAAAGCTATTAAAGTAGTTCTTGGAAAAAGTAATCAAAGTCCTAGTAGTAGTGGTGAGACTGGTGAGGAGGAGGCTGATTATGTGAGAGATAGCAGGAACTGAGGGGCAACTGGAAAACCCCTTGTTGATGTACCAGGGAAGGCACCAAAGAATCAAAGGATACTCAAGCTATGTCTAGACTTTCATGAAACCAGTCTTCACTCATCAAAAGTTATGCTCCACCTCACAACTTCTGAGTATGGATTTAAACTTCTTTGGGGGGTTCCAAATCATCACAACAGGTTTGGCACTGGTGTCTCTAGCAAGTCTCTTCTTTCCAAATCTCCCACTAGGCTTTAAGGTCATCTGGGGCCTATGTCATCTGGGGCCTCTTGTTTTTCACCTCCTTTAGAAGAGAAGAACCAAATGGAGGAGGCTATCATAGAAAAGAACACTAACTTCCCAAGGGAAGGTTAAGAGACTCGTGATAGGGAGCACAAGAGTGCAAAGGACGACCAGGTATTACCACAGTGGCGATCAGTCACCTGCTGCTTGGATGATGACATCAGGATGGGCTTCATTCCAAAGGTAAAGCTATCTTCTGGAATCAAGTCAATTATCTGCAAACAAAGCTTTTTGGATTTTGTTTTTCTTTAAATCCCAAGCTTAGTGAGGATTAGCTCCTAATAAGCTACAATTTTGTATTGTGTTCCCCAAACTAGAAATCACAATAGATATGTTGTCCTTTGTTCCTTGTCAGTGTTGTCAGACTCTAGTCTGTAGCTAGTGTTAATCTTCATGATCACTGAACTTTCTATCTCTGGTTACAAAAGCTCCAGGCTGCATATATACAAACCAAACAATAGCCAGGGAAGGACAAAAGTTCATTCATGAGACAGTGTCAGAACTGCAACAGAATAGAGAGACTATTTTTTTCCCTTTTAAATGAGAATGAAACACACACCATAGATTATTCTCATTGTCTGTGCTGTCACAGGGGTCGTTAGCGACAATTGCAGCTATCACTCTTTCCTTCATTCCTGCTGCTAAACATCCATTCAGATCATTCAGTGATGGAGAAGTGGGAAAGATTTTATTCAAACATGGATGATCAACAAATTCTTGCTTGATTTGGGAACTAGTACCATTTAAAAAACATGCTTTCTGATGTTAAAAGGTTTATCATTTAATATTTAATATTATATTTAATTAGTAAATTAATAAAACATAACACATTAAACCAATATTTAGTATTAAAATTGCCTTTTGATGACATTAGTAATATAAATAGTATAATGATAATAATATCTTTTAATAATATTTTAAAAATATTTTACGTAGGCCTTCTAGACATGAGATAAAAAAGTCACCAGTCCCTGATATAATGGATAAATGGTTTATTTATTTTTTTTAAGATTTTATGTTTATTTATTTGAGAAGGAGAGAGAGAAAGAGCACAAGCAGGGTGGAGAGGGGCAGAGGGAGAGGGAGAATCAGGTTCCCCGTTGAGCAGGGAGCCCGACATGGTGCTCAATCCCAGGACCCCAGGATCATGACCTGGGCAGAAGGCAGAGGCTTAACCTACTGAGCCACTCAGGTGTGCCTCCTCCTCCTCTTTTTTTGGTAAAAGGTTTAAATTCCCTTCCTTGTTATGTTATACCTGTCAGCTGGATTCTGGTAACAGCTAAAGGTTTAATTGTATGAAAGAACATTTCATAGAATTCTACAACATTCAGGTAGATGGTCAGATTTTCCTGCTTCAAAATGTAGTTGATCTCTTTCACTGCTTCATTTGACCACCATTTCTCAAATAGGTTTTATCCTAAACCACTTCTGCAAGCTAAATGACAAAAAATTGTGTTTTTACTAATCCATTCATTCATTTATTAAACACTTTCTGAATATCTATTATGTGTCAGATACTGGGCTGGGGATGGAGATAGAAATGAGTAAGTCATTCTCTCTCACCTCAAGGAACTTACAAATATTTTGGTAAGATCAGTACTACTAATAATATTTATTGAGTTCTTATTATGTGTCAGGTAGTTTTCTAAGAACTCTATGTGTATAAGTTCTTTTAATATATAATAGTATCTTTTTAGAGATGGATATATTATGATATTAATTATTATTATTATTATTCCTATTTCACAGGTGCAAGGACCAAGCACAGAGTGACTCGTCCAAGACTACACAGGACAGTAAGGGGTGGAGATAGCATTAAATAAATGGAGGCAGTCCGACCCTGGCTTCATGCTCTTAAAAGCTATGCAGTGATACAAGGAGGTGCTGTGGGAACTGCAGAGACAGTGCCTTACCCAAGCTGATGATAGGGGCAGGTCAAGGCAGACTTTCATAATGAAATGGAGCTTAGGCTGAACCACGAAGACTGAGTAGGGGTTAGCTGGCAAAGGAATGAAGAAGAAATGTAAGGACATCGTGGAGATGAACAGCATGCCTGGAACCCAGGTCTGCGAGTGCTATATGGCCGGATGAAGGACCTTCTTGAAGCCTTGCTCCTGCTGGTGGATGGGGTCGCCAAGAAATGGGTTCGAGAGGGAGGGAGTTGGTGGCTAGAGGTGAGGCCGGCAGGGCAGACCTGCGGACCTCCTTAGGGGAATTGAATCTTAACCTATTCCCGATACTGAACTACAGGTTGTGTGGTTTTTGTTTGCTTGTTTGTTTGCTTGTATTGTCTGCTTATATTGCTTTGAGCTACAATTTCTAAGCTCAGTAAATGTAAAGTCACTTTCCTGAGGCTCAGTTTCTTCATTATTATTTAAGGAGTTTGGTTTACATGACAACTTAGATCCCTTCCAGTGCTGGGATTTTTATCTGTTTGCCTTATTCCTTTAGTCTCTTATTGGTGTAATTAAGTTCTCTGTAAAACTAAGCTCTACCAAGTTTATCTATCTCTGCCTCAGCTCAATATGGAAGCAAGGTCTGGTGAACCCAGGGTAATTATAGTTTGAAGGAGTGATGCTTTCTTCCCTTTTCTTGATGTCAGTGTAGGACACAGTTGGGACGTTAAGGAATGACATAACAGTAGTAGAATTACAAGTTTGGAATACAGGCCAGTAAGGCCAAATTATATATTAGTGAGGCATGATTCTCATAAAACATCATTACTGTAGCGTGTACTTTGTTCTTTGCCTTTCCTGATTGCAGTGAACTTTGATTCAGAGATGCAGCTTTGTCTGGTCATCTCTTTTATTCAATTGCCTCATTCCCATTTCTTGTTCTGCCACAATTATGTTGTCCTGCGACCTCTGCCCTCCCGGTCTCTTGTCCTCACCTATGACCTTTCTCTGGGGCCCTTGCTGCCCAGCTCACATCTTTGATCTGGTCTGTTGCAAAACTATTTTTTCTCTCTTATTGCAGTCAATGAGCTTTGCTTCCCACTCTTTTAAGTTTAACTTTATCTCTTTCATGTTCCTTGGTAAAATTAGAATATATTTCCACTTGCCAGTAGTTTCTTAAAAACTTCTGTTTGCAAAAACTTCACGGTCAGGACTCACGAGGCATATATATGAGGGTAGATTTTTTTCCTTCCATTCCTAGCTCTCTCTCCTGCTTCTTCTCTCATTCCTTCCTCTCTGCGCCTTTCCTCCCCACCCAGAGAGGATGTAAAAGATCTTAAAAAAGAAAGAGGATACACACGACTAACTCAAATGAAAGTAAAATTTTGTGATTGAGGAAATCAAGTTAGAGGGGAAATAAAAGAGAGGTCAGGAATGAAGTTAATGAGGTTAATTTTAAAGCAAGGGTTAAGAGGGTTAAGAGGGTAAGGGTTCCTGCAAGTTTTTAAGAGGCAAGACACAAATTTGGCTCTAAGCAGTTTAGGCCTTACTGCTTAAGAGGAGGGACGCCTGATTCATTGTATCCAAAAGACAGACGAACAAGCAGCACAGAGGTGAAAGGCAACATTTCTCCATGCTGAGAGAGGATTGAAACAATTTCTTTGGTGGACCTCCCTGAAGAAGATAGACTATATACAGTGTTCTCAACAACATCCTAATAAAAGCCAGCCACACAGATGACTTTTCAAAGGTGGATCTTTGGGGCTTATATCATGCCAAAGCAATTCAGGAAAGTAATGTTAGAGGGCTACAATGCAGTCCTGCTCCTCAGCTCTGTACTGGGCTCCTCAACCCAGAGATAGATTTGAGAAGCTGGAGAGCAGCAGTGCGCATTCTGTGGTTCATTATTCGCAAGAGGTGAAGGAGTGGGGAAAGAGAGAGGTTTCCCTGGCCAAATTAATTTGGATTTGCAAACTCTCTTTGAAGATTCAACATGCACATCAGCATATAAAGAAGGGCTCTGAAAAGTCCTGTAGTAAAGAAACATACTTACCTTTGTTTAGCCTACTTCTTGTTTAAATATATTTAAACATAGAACTAGTTTTTATTACCATTTGTGTTTTCTCCCCAATCCAAGCTTGGGCCACTTCACTATGTCCAAGAAACAGATTAGTAGGTAATAATTTAGTTGGGTTAATCACACACAAATGTTTATTTTGTAAAAACATGTCGAAATATATCAGCTTTTAGATTGTTACAAAATCACACTGGAAATTAGGTGAAATTGAATTATATCTCACTAAGGACTTCAATGACATTTTCCTTTGGGTCAAACAAAAGCTCTTCCTTTTAAAATATAAGAAAATGTTCCATTTTGGTATTTAAAAAAATGACTACTTAAGATACTGCTGACATCAATTTAACCATACTCATTTATAATTTTTCAAATATATTGAACATAAATTTTTAAAATTTCAACTGCTAGTAGTTGAGCTTTTTTTAAAAAAAGATTTTATTTATTTGTTTATTTGACAGAGAGAGACACACACAGTGAGAGAGAGGGAACACAAACAGGGGGAGTGAGAGAGGGAGAAGCAGGCTTTCCACTGAGCAAGGAGCTTGATCTTCATCCCAGGATTCCGGGATCATGACCCAAGCCGAAGGCAGACACCCGATGACTGAGTCACCCAGGCGCCCCAGTAGTTGAGCTTTTTTGAGCAAAGTATTTCTATATTAAATTAACTAATCATTTTTATGTATCATAAAGTTATACCATGATTAAACTTAAAAGACAGATTTCTTAGATATGCACCAAACACTTTCAGCAAGACTTGTATATTTAATCTCTAAGTAGAAATGAATAATTAACAATAAATCATATCTTAGTTTCCCTTTTCAGCGGAGACAGGAAATTAATGGAAGATATTTAAAGAAACACAGTGGCATGCCTTTGGCTCTATAATTAGATGTGCAAAATTCTTCCTAGGTCTATTTTTTTTTTCCCAAGCAAGCAAACAAACAAATAAACAAGGATCAATGAATGAATTGTATGAGTCAGAAGTTCTCTCCCAAATATTTCCCAAGCAGCACCTTTGCAGAAGTCAGTTCTTTTCCATTCTCAGTCCCTTCTCTTTCCTTTGGTTATACAAACATACTATTTTGGGATCACTACTTATCTGAGGTATAATGCAGATTCCAGCCTATCTTCATTTTTAGAACCCACATAATAATTAAATTCTCTACTGAGAAAATTACTAGGCACAGAGAAGTGATCCTTCTTTACTACACTAGACTTTCTTGTTAGGAAGAATTTTGCACATTGGACATTTTTAAAAGATTAAAAGCTATCAGTTGAAACCTCTAGCGAGACATATACTTTTCTTTTGAAAGTTATGGACAATAGAAGATATGACAACTGGAGAGTTCTGACCCCATCATTTTATAGATGCAGAGACTGACGGTTAGGCACAGAAAGGGATTTTCCTATGATCACATACCAGTTGGTGGCAAAAATGAAAACAAAGCTTGGATGTTCTTATTCCTAAACCAGTGGTATCCCATGACACCATGCTGATAATTTACAGAAATCTCTATAGACAAATCAAATATTATTTTTCTGTTGATGAAATAGGTTTATAAAAGCAGGAAGTCATAGAGCTTATAAGTACTTATAAGCACGGGCTCTATTTGTAAATAACACGGTACTACACAATGAGTCAGAACATCCCAGGATGTGAAGTGATTCTGGTGTTTGGAGGACGCTTACCACAGTTGGTCCAATTATTAGATTGAAAAAGTACGCAAAATGTATTACTATGACATTGATCATCATTTGTCCTCTTATTCTCTAATGTTCAACCACCATCTCTATGTTGGTGACATGGAAATACACATCTTTAGCCCAGACTTCTGCCCTAAAGTCTAACATCATAACTCCAACCATCAATGAGACATCTCTCCTAAGTTCCTCAGGGACCTTAAACCTTACCTGGTAAAATTTGAACTTATCATCTTGAGCCCTCAATCCTGTCCTTGTCCTGAACACCCATCTCAGGAATGCCCTTACCAACCCCACAGAGTCCCAGTCTGGAAATCTGGGCATCACCCTGATGCCTTCTTAACCACCAACCCTCACATCCAATCAGTCACCAAGTCCCAGAGTCTTAATTATCATTTGCATACATAGCCTTAATTCCATCTTCCCTGCATCTTTAGTTCAAGTTCTTGCCATTTTTGCTGTCCTGCATCAGCCTCCTAATTAATTTCCTGCATCTCCTATCATTCTTTTCCAGACCACTAACCAATCTTGTCTATTGCTCAGGCAATAGGAAATGCCATACTATATTTATTTGGTTATCAGAATCCTTTCAAATTCTATGTAATCGAGCAATTACCATAGACCCTCTGCTTAGGGAACTGGCTGATGCTAAAGGTATAAGCTGCTGGTATAAACTGCTGCTTGAGTTCAATACTATCGATACATTTTCTATGCTTCCTCCTTGTTTCATTAAATACCATAGGAGAAAGAAAAGGGGAACATGCCAAGTATATAGTATGAGCTTTCTGGACATATAATTAAATAGGTTTTAATAATTTTCATGACACATTTTAATGTTTCATCACTTACTTGGGAGCAACATTTATAGATAGATATAAAGAGAAGAAATAGAAACGGCACTATCATCTGTCCTCCCCTTTAAAAATATTTATTTAGATCTAAGGAAGGCATGAAGTCGGCAATGTACACAAATAGTAAGCAAATAAAGGTTTATGAGCAATGTTTATAAAGGTGAATTCATGTTATGGTCATCGTGAGAAGTTCTAGAATGCATGAATGTGTGTGTGTGTGTGCGCGTATGTACATGCACACTTATGTGTACACGCTCACAAGTGCATGTGTGGTTGTCTCATTTTCTTCCATTCATGGCAAATAGTTTGGAGCCATTGCTTCATCAATATCAAGACTGCTGCTGACAGGTCTAATTTCTGAAAAATGGCATATAGACTTTCTAGAGGTTATGACAGGAATAAAATGCTCACACTCTACATTCTCTTTACTGTAGTTTTCCGTAAAAGTTCACTGATTCTATCCTTTTTGTAATTTCTTTTGCCAGCATTTAAAAAAAATCATATTTTTTCTTCAAACAGTTGAAGAGTTAATAATGACACCTGCAATAGCAAGGCAGCCAAAGAGACCACAGGGCGTTCATGATCCTACTGCAAAGACAGGTATCTGGGAGTATGAAAGAGCATTTGGGCTTCAATCAATAGATTTGCATTTTATACCTTTCCAACTCAATACACTCTGCTGAATAATTTGTATGATTCTTATTCAAAAGAGGAATCCTTAAAAATTCATCAGTAGTCCCTATTTAGATACTTGCTAGCCTTACGCAGCTCAGAATCTTTCCCTTTCTTTTTATTCCTCTCACCATTCTAGAGTATTCTAAATAGTTAATATACCTGAGAAGACTCATAGGCTCATATCAGATTGTGTGTGAGAAAGCACGTAAGCAGATACAGGGAATTATACAAAGGCAAAACAGATCCACAAAATCATAGGACTTTCAGAGTTTGATAAGAGTGCATAATTCAGGGTGCCTGGGTGGCTCGGTTGGTTAAGTGTCTGCCTTCAGGTGAGGTCGCAATCTCAGGATCTTGGGATCAAGCTCCTCATCTGGGGGGCTCAGCAGGGAGCCTGCTTCTCCCTCTGCCCATTCCCCAAGTTGCACTCTGTCTCTCTCAAATAAATAAATAAAATCTTAAAAAAAAAAAAGAGTACAAATCCAACATCCTCATTTTATAGAGAAACTAATTTTGTCCTAGGAAGGTAATCCAGA
Source organism: Nasua narica (assembly GCA_028533885.1). Lineage (NCBI taxonomy): Eukaryota > Metazoa > Chordata > Mammalia > Carnivora > Procyonidae > Nasua > Nasua narica. The sequence continues at coordinate 124,742,152 of CM052798.1, read as the reverse complement.
TTTAGGTTCCACGGCCAGTAAATAGGCAAACTGATACTAGTAGCCAACATGATTATTTCATCGAAGGCACTGGGGACAGGTAGGGTTCTGGGAACTGTTGTATCAAGGCCACGTGCTCTCATCTAGCATTTAAGGAATGCCTATTTCCAAGCCCCTATCATTATAATTGCCTCTGTCAGGATTAAGTATGTAGGAACTGAGCAGAATGCTTCTATAAAGGTCTAGAAATATGTAGAAGCACATCAGGTGCAATTTGGGGTGAATTGGGAAGGTTTTTATCTCATATGTCTGTTCCCTTCATTTGTTCCATTGCTGGCCACTTCTTGCTAGAGGATTATACCACCTGGGATAATTTGTCTCAAATGACTGGAGGGATCACCACCTGCTTTGTTTCCTTTCCTTCTCTTGTCCTTTGAACCTCCTTCCTCCTTCCATTCATTTATTTTATATTCTTTCATTTCTCCCTTCCTCTCTCTCTGCCTTTCTTTTGTATGTATTGGTATCTATCATGTGCCACTATAATAGGTATTGCAAAAAAGAAAGATTAGAAACTCACAGTCTTTATCTGCAGAGTTCAAGGTCCAGTGGGGAAGATAAATATAGAAACACAGTTACAAGGAAAATGCAACCCCATTGTTAACATAGAGTTCCTTGCAAAGTGTGGGAACCTAGAAGAGGGAAAACCTAACAAGGGAATTAGGTTGCAAGACAGAGATAACGTGGAAATGATAGGAAAGACTTCAAAGATTTCATTAGCAAGGACCATGTTCACTTCACAAGCATGTGCTGAATTGTTCTAGGCACTAGAGATTACTGAAGTAACCAACACTCTCAGTTTGCCCAGGATTTTCTTGGTTTTAAAAGGAAAATTCTCATATCTGAGAAGCTTCCTCAGTTCTGGGCAAACCTGGATGGTTGGTCATTCTACTAGGGACGGAGTGGCAAATAAGACCAAGGCAATCTTTTTGTCTAGCACTGAGAACACACACTGAACACATAATTACAAAATATGTATTTTTCTTTAGTTACAGTCATTTGTTCATGATTTTACAATATTTTATTTCAACGTAAATCTAACAAAGAAAAATAGTTCTGTAAGTCAGAGAATATATCCCTAAGGAACGTTTAGGCTGAGACTTTAAAGAGAATGTTTGTATTAACCAAGCAGAGCAGCAGTAAGAGGAAATAGCACAGTGTAACATGGAAAGAGAGTGGTGCTCTGTGCATTTGAGAAATGGACAGGAGGCCAGCATGTCTGAGCGAGTGGTGCCAGATAAGCCTGGAGACATAGCCGGGTCAGATGATGCCTGCCCTTAAGGGTCATGTTAGGGGCTTATAACTTTATACTAAGAGCAAAGGAAAGTCTTTGAAGGATTCTAAGGAGGGCTGACATGATCAGCATTTTTAAAAGAGGTTACTCTTATTGTTTGGAGCATGAACTTGGAAGTAGGACAGAGAGGGGCTATGTCAGAGCAGTGAGGAAGCTATTGCTCTAGTCTCGAATATAGATTTGAACCACATGGACAAAGGCAGAGGAGGAAAGATGAAGACAGGTGAGAGAAATTAGAGAGATAGAACTGGAAGGACTTTGTTGGTTGACTGACTGTCAGGAGTAAATGAAAAATGAAATGACTTTTACTGAGATTACTGAATTACTAGACCTAGGAGGATTAAAAGATCAATTTTAGCAATAATGCTTTTGAGGTCCTTATGAGACATCCAATGAGAGGGATACCTGGGTGGCTCTGTTGGTTAAGCACCTGCCTTCAGCTCAGTTCATGATCCCAGGGTCCTGGGATTGAGTCCCACATCTGGCTCCTTGCTCGGCAAGGAGCCTGCTTCTCCCTCTGCCTGCCTCTCCTCCTGCTTGCTCTCTCTCCTTGACAAATAAATAAATAAAATCTTTTTTTTTAAAAGAAAATATCCAAAGAGATATGTCAAGCAGGCAGTTAATTATGTGTGTGTTCAGAATGCAGAAGAGAGTATGGAGGTGTAGATGCAAATGTGGGGACTGTCAGCACAGAGATGGCACAAGAATGGATGATATTACCTGTAGAGACTGGGAAGAATGATAGGAGAAGAGGACTTGAAATGAGATTCTTTCCTAGGTAGATGCAGTAGAAGAGAGGAGACTATTTGCAAGAGAGTGATTAAACAGACATATTGTACAATCTGAGCCAGTTAAATAAGTGAATGAAAACCAAAGGGGATTAAAGAGTAGATAAAAAAAGAAGTTTCCTTTAAAAGAGGGAGTGATCCAGGCATCAGTGAACCCAATAAGGTGAAGGAAGAATAGCAGCCAGGAGTGGTTGAATGAGCAAGGTAGCTAGAAGATTAAGATAAGGGTGATTTTCAGTGAGTGATTTTGGAGGTTGTACTGTTTTATCTGGAAGACAAGGTTCTTAGTGCAACCGTGGGAGGAAATGGCTGTGGTAGAAATTAATGTGAATATCTGCATCAAAGTTAAAGTCTCCTAGGATGATGGCTGATATTGGGGTAGAGAGAAAGACACGGAGTCTGCAATAAATATGACTGGGGAGTCAGCAGATTATTGCAATGAGGAGAAAGGTGGTTTACCTCAGTGGTAGAAGCCTCGATGCAGGTGTGGTTTTTCTTCCAGTTTTATTGAGATATAATTGACACACGACAGTGTATTAGCCCAAGGTGTACAATATAATGATTTGACATATGTATAAATTGCAAAATGGTCACCACTATAACTTTGGTTGATGGCAATCACCTCATATAGTTACAAACCATTCTTTTTTTCTCATAAGAACTTTTACAATCTACTCTCTTAGCAACTTCAAGTATACACTGCACTATGGTTAACTATAGGCACCATGCTATACATTATATCCCCAGGATTTATTTTATAACTGGAAGTTTTTACCTTTTGACCATCTTCATCCATTTCCCCTATGGCCCACTTCCTACCTCTGGCAATGATCAATCCATTCTCTGTATTTATGAGTTCGGTTTTTTTATATCCCACATATAAGTGAGATCATACAGTATTTGTCTTTCTCTGACATCTCATATAGCAGAATGCCCTGTCAATTACTGTTGTAAAAAATGACAGTATTTCCTTCTTTTTTACAGCTAAAAAATATTTTATTGTGTCCATTCATTTTCTTTATCCATTCATCCATCAGTGGACACTGGTTACTCCCATGTCTTGGCTATTATAAGTAATACTTCAGTGAACAAAGGGGTTTAATATCTTTTGTTTGTTTGTTTCCTTTGGATATATACCCAGAAGTGGGATTACTGTATCATATGATAGTTCTATTTATAATTTTTTTGAGGAATCTCCATACTGTTTTTCACAGTGGCTGCACCAATTTTCATTCCCACCAACAGAGCACAAGGGTCCCTTTTTCTCCACATCCTCACCAGCACTTGGATAATAGCCTTCCTAATAGGTATAAGATGATATCACTTTTTGGTTTTGATTTGCATTTCCCTTACAATTAGTGATGTTAGTACCAATTAGTGATGTTGGCATCTTTTCATTTACCTGTTGGCTGTTTGGATATCATTTTTGGAAAAATGTCTATTCAGTTCCTCTGTCCATCTTTTAATGGGACTGTTTGTTTTTGTTTTTCAATTGAGTTGTATGTTTTAAAAAATATTTTGGATATTAACTCCTTATCAGATATATGATTTGTAACTATTTCTCTCCCTTTTCATTTTGTTGATAGTTTTCTTTGGTCATGCAGAAGCTTTTTAGTTTGATCTAATCCCATCTGCTCATTTTGCTTTTGGTTTCAAATCCAAAAAATCATTACCAAGACTTATGTCAAGTTGTCGACTGCCTATGTTTTCTTCTAAAAGTTTTATGGTTTCAGGTCTTAGGTTCAAGTCTTTCATCCAATTGGAATTGATTTTTGTGTATGGTGTAAGGTAGGGATTCACTTTCACAGCATGTAACTATACAGTTTTCCCAACACACTTTGTATATTCTTGGATCCTTTGTTGTAAATTAATTGACCATTTATTTTTCTTTTTAAAATCAGGAGTGGGAGTGGGGGCTGCTATGGGGATAAGGAGCAAGATCTGAAAGTGGTATGGGAAGAGAAGTCGCTGTTCCCACTTTTCACTCCTATGTTACATGAAAGGTAAAAAAAGGAATGTCTCCCCTTGAGAATGTTGTGGAAAGTGTAGGGAACAGCCAGGTTTCAGGTGAGGCAGGGAGATTAAGGAAACTGAAGATGGAAATATATATTATTATGTTCTGAAAAGCATAGCCAAAGTACTTGGGAGACAGGAAGTAATAGGCTATCTGGAGATAGGTTGGTTTAACAAAGGAGGTTTTTCATGAGTAATAACTGGCAAAACCAGGAATAAGTGAAAGGTGGATTAATTTCCTCTTGGAGGATGGTAAGTGTTTGGGCTGGGTGGCAGAGCCAGAGATTGTGGTAGGGAAGCAGATATCATTTTCCTAGTGGTCCTGTCTTCTAGGAAGTTGTACTGAGTGTGGCAGGTGTGGGTGGGGAAGCTCTATGAGTGGTTCTGAATGAAGCAATGCTCTTAATTAAGTATGCTTTGATGTTTGGTTATCTCTCTCTCACCTAACATTGAATAACTACTTTGTTCCAATGGTCATGGCTTTACAAATTTTGTTCTGCCAGATGATAACCATTACTGTATGTTTACCTAGGTTTGTTTTATCCATCCATTTCCTTCAATATCAGTCTCAATATTTAGAAATGCTTGTTTCCTTAGCTGAGTTTCTTAGGTCATGGATGATAAATCCGGACTGCTGATTTCTTTGGCAGTCAACTGGCTCTCCATGTGACCTCGAAAAACCTCACTGCAATGTGAAAGTTCACCTGATGCAGGACCTGAGAAAAAAACAAATACTAGCATGTTCAAAGTCAAAGAATATTTTCAATATTTTCGTAAACTATTTCCTTTCTACTCTACTGCAAAATGGCCAGAGATTACTTGCTGTTATTTGGTAGCTATGGGATATAGAAAATTTGAGAATATGTCAAGTTTTAGGTATGGGCTAAAAAGTTAAAATTTAGAAATAAAAGTTATGAATTTGAGCTTTCCTATGCTCTGTAACCATACTCTATATTGTGTTTACCCCTGAGGGTGAAATGGTTCAGCTTGATCAGCCGGACCCACAAAGATATCCAAGCCCAAATCCCTCCTGGCTTTTGTTTATGTAACATTCTCTCTTTGACCTTATCACAGATAGGCCAGAGGGCTGCAATCCTTATCTAGAAAATACAACCAAAGGTTTCTGCCTAACTTGCTGATGCCATTTCCTTTTAGGTCTTCAAAGAAGAAAGACAGGCTTCTATTCAGAATTACCTACAGCTAGTCTAAGCTGTCTCATTCCTGTTCTCCTGGTATAGTCCTGAGAAAGGGAAGGGCTGGGCAGAGTTTTCTTGGTATATGATGCTACCCTTATTCCCTCTTCTTGACCAGGCCTAGATTTGTGTGATTATGAGTTATGTTTGCTTGTTTGTATGTATTACTCTTTGCAGAGCCATTTAATCTCAGGTCCCAAGCTCTATGGTCTGCTTTGAAAGTGAGTAACAAATACAGTTAGTGTTGTGTCTGCTCAACGAAAGATAAAGAACCAAGATCCCTGGAACTGTGATCCTCTTTATACCCTGCAAAAATATTCCACTTCTTCAAAAACAATTCTGTAGAAACACATAGGACTTTCAGACAACCCGACACCGCTCACAAAAATTTAGAGCTACTTACCCAGAATTGGCTACAGAGCCACTTCATAAGTCAACCAAGAAAATCTGGCTCCTCCTCTGGTAGTCAAAGCCTCAATCTTGAAACCAAAACAAACAGTACAAACTCCCTATTATTATCCAGTTTGGTTCCCCACCTTATTTATAAAAACGAACTCTCGATGAATTTTGAATGTTTTCAAAATGCCAAGATGTCTCCGAAGGTAATGATTTGTCACTGTTGAAGATACTGGTACGTTGAATTTAAACAACTGAATTGAGGGTCAGAAGTTGAGTCGGGGTTCTTACACCCAGGATGCTGACCTTGTGAAAGTCATTTCCTTTTTTAAGTCTCCATGCCTTCATTTGTCAGACATGGTTAATAATGAACCCTTGAGTGATGTCCTGAGGTCCTATTGGATGTGCTCTCTGCACATACAGCACGATGACTCCTTGTTCTTACAAGGATTGGATTAGACAGTGTTTGTGTACTTGTTCCATGACTGAGCGGTGTTATATAATTAACATACTTCAGGCCTGGAAACAAATGAAAGGAAGTTCTAAAATGTTCTGATCATTGGTGGTTTCACTAGAGTAAATATTTGACTTACTAAGGTGCCTGGAACCCGGTGAATATTTATCAAATGGATAAATTTGCTGAGTACTGGGACTTCAGGAGAAAATCAATAGCCTTACTCATGACCTGGTAGAGTTTGTAAATAAATGAATGAATGAAAATACTTACTGGTAAAATATACATTCTTGCATGTTAAGGGAAGTATCTGACATTATTTAACACTTGCATTTCACACTTTCAGAAGGTTACACTCGAGGTTTGGTTTCCCGTAGACAAAAATTCTGATTAATAATCAGCTAAGGAAAACAAAAGAGGAAATATTTCTGATTCTATTTCTTAACCTGATCATCCACTCTGGGCCCCATTTGAGGATAAAAAGCCATTCCTTCATTTATTATTTCATTAATCACTTTATTGAGCACTTTTTTGTAATGGGTGCTGGGGTGGATCCTGAATGAGACATTTTCCCAGTCTTTATGAAGCTCACATTTGTACTTTGCAACTTTCTCAAACCCAAAGCTCCTGGTAGGCAGATAATCACAGCCAACTGTAGTGCTGGATCCCTCCCCACCACTATTTCCACAATAATAGGATCATCATCTTACTGTTCTATTACCTGGCAAGGGCTCTACTGGCAATACAAAGAGGGAGTTACCTGGAAAATTGAGACCAGATCAGAAAAGCCCCCTACAGAGGATTTATGACTTCCAGAGTCTCAGATAGCTACCCACTGTCATTTCTCAATTGCAATAATAGTAATAACAATAACAATAATAAATTTATATAGTGCTTTAGGCATTATCTTCATTTCATATATAAAAATTGGGACTCAGAGAGCCAACTAAGCACAGTTGGGAGGTTACTTTTTTTTTTTTTTTAAAGATTTTATTTATTTATTTGAGATAGATAGAGAAAGCATGAGAGGGGAGAAGGTCAGAGGGAGAAGCGGACTCCCCACAGAGGCGGGAGCCGGATATGGGATTCGATCCAGGGTCTCCGGGATCATGACCTGAGCCGAAGGCAGTTGCTTAACCAACTGAGCCACCCAGGCGCCCCTGGGAGGTTACATTTTAAGGGTAATTTAGGTCTCTTCGTTCCCAGCCCAGGGCACATTCAAACATACCATGATGTCACTCTTCTAGCTACTCCTTTACCCTTCATTTCTGTATTTAGAGTTCACAAACTTTACTTTAGAATTTGGTAGAAAAGAAAAATGTGATAATTTTGCTCACCAATGAAAGAATAAACTAGATTTTAATCTGAGGATTGCTTAACTGACAGGTTCATGGATATCAAGAAATAGCATCAGTGACTAATTTAAGGCAACATTCAGAAATGTTTTATCATGGAGGATTTGTTGTTTGGTAATATCAACAATATTATATGCATATGATGAACATTTTATTTATCAGAATGCACAAGTGGATAGAAGACACCTCAGAATTGGCGTCATTTATTTGTTCTAAATAAACCAACCAAGTATGGTTAAGAATGGATCCACGCAAATATGCTTTTTACCCTGGGATTTTTACCTAATTAGATTTAAATCAGTGAGACCCCGCCTAAGCCAGCATCCATAAGTGAGGTGGTTTTTATATTGAGGATATGACCAGATCTGTAGGTATTGTGATAGCACCGCAGGCTAATGGAGAAGTTGCCCGAAGACTGACTTTGTGAGGGTCTTTGAGTCATTCAGTTGAATCATGCTGAAGCCTATGCATGGGGTGGGTCTAAACTTTCAAGAGTTCTCGGAAGATTAAGTAGCAGCTTTTTTATTTTAAATGAGGGGCTTTGAAGTTGGAGAGCCCCATTTGTCAGCTGTGTGCTTTAGAGTCTTCATAATCCTGCATCTCAATTGTCTACCTGTAATATGAAAATAATGATACCTATATTATAGAATTATAGGGAGGATTAAATGAGACATTATTTACCAAGCAGTTAGCATCTTCTCTGGCACATCGTTGTCATTCAGGAAATAAAATATTTTAGAGCTGTAGAAGGAAAAGCTATTACATACATACTGACCAGTGAATACTCAATATCTGCTCTAGTGAGAAAAAAAAGAAATGTAAATATCCCAATGATCTGTGCACACAGAAGTAGGAGAGAATCCAAAAAAATAGGTCCTACATCTGAATATCACATCAAGTTTTAAAATGCAGGCTAAGTGCAGGCAATGAATGGGTCCTGTCATAAATAGCCCTGGCCTTCTTTGGCATTATTATACATTCCTGACAAAAAGAACTATAAATCTGTGTACAGAAGATATCATATTTCAACCTAAGCGCAAGTGGAGTTAATTCTGGGGAATATGATGCAAATTCTGGGGAATATGATGCAAATCTTTCAGAAGGTTTTGCCTAATGGATTAAGCAGCCATCTGGGAGACTTCTTCAGAAGGAAGGAGACAGTCAGATAACACATCTGGCCTCATTATGAAGCCCCTGTGAGAACGTCATCAGTGGGAGAGCACAATATCATTCAGTGCAGCTTGGATCTGTTGGGTGTGGGAATTTAAAGTAATCTGAAAGAGCTGTTGACCCATATTACTTGGGGTTGAATCTTGGTTTTATTGCTCACTGTCTGGTTCACCTTGGGCAATTTTACCAGTACTAGTTTTCTGCCGCTGTGTAACAAATTAACCTACTTTACAGCCTCGACACAACACCCATGTATTAACTCACAGTTCTGGAGGTCAGAAGTCCAGGAGGGTTTGACTGGGTTCTCTGCTGTTTGGGGTGTCAGAGTACGGAGGTCAAGCTGTCAGCGAGGCTGGGCTCTATCTAATCTGAAGGGTCTGGGGAAGAATTCATTTCCAAGGTCATCCCTGTTTCTCATGACCATATGTCTGAGGTTCCATTTTGTCACTGTCAGCCTCACCCATCTGCGTTCTTTGTCACATAACCTTCCTCCATATTCAAGCCAGCAATAGCACATTGAGTCCTTCTCATGCTTAAAATCTCTCTGAATTCCCCTTCTGCTTGCAGCTAGAAAAAAACTCTTCTTTCAAAGAACTCACTTGACTGGGTCAGATTTATCTGGGCTGATCTCTGAACCTTAAGGGAAATTGACTTGGAACGTTTAGTACATCTACAAAATACCATTACCACTAGTGCCTGTATTAGTGTTTGACTGAATGACCAGAGGATGGAATTTTGGGGGTTCCTCTTTGGGATTTTGCCAGCCATATTACTTAACCTGTCTGCTTCAGTCTCCTCATAAATTGAGACAATAACAGTGCCCACTTCATGAGATTGTTGTGAGGGTCAAATGGTATAATGTATGTAAAGCGCCTACAACAGTTCTGGTGCATAAGAACAGGATTATTAAATATTTTATTTTTATTATTATTATTATTATTATTATCAGTGTTAAGCCTAATCCTAAAGTTGGCACCTAGGCAACTCTGTGGTGGTTCCAGGGGTCAGTAGCAGAGCCTGTAGAAGAAGTATTGGTGACAAGGCAGAAATAGACATTTCTGGTGGAGAGAACAAGATGATGCAATGCCAAGCAGAGAGGGAGGAACCCAGTAGAAGGGGCACAACCAGAAAAGGACAGAGCTCACTGGTGGCTGACCAGTTACTCCTGAGCACACTGGTAACATATTCCATGGACTCCCAGAAATGCTCAAGGGGGTACCTTCTAAGCTAAGCTCTGGCTGTGTGTTAAAATCCCTGGGGAGCTTTTCAAAGATACTTAGCTTGGGCCTCAACCTAGACCAATTAAATTAAACTTTCAGACCTATGTCTAAATAGATTTTTAAAAGCTCCCCAAGTATTTCCATGTACTAGCAGGTTATAAAACTCCAAGGCTAAAGGGGAACTAGGAAAACACAAAATACTCCCGAAAGACATCAAAGAACTATCATTCTTTAGCAATGACTATCTAAGGTTAGACATGAGACCATCAAATCTCCTTTTTCTTTTGGGCTGAGAGCACCTGGCTTTCCAGTGGGATAAATGGAGAGTAGTTCTGGCCTAGCTTTGGCCAAGGTGGGTTAGCAGCAGGGAGAGATGGAGGGGAGCGATGCTGAGGGGTAGAGGAGAAGTGTGAGGAGAAATAGGCTCACACTGGAAGCAGGAGCAGTTTCAGGAACTTCTCTCTCTGGTCAGTCCCACACTGGCCTACCAGCCACCACATAACACTAGTATTGGGCATGTGCCAGGTCTAGACTCAAAATAACAAATGTCAGTGGAACTGGAGCTAATCCCCCTGTGGTTGTTACTGAAATCCTTGACTTTTCCTTGCCCTGGTCTAGGGAAATCAGGGTTACATGTAGGGGTCAAGTTTGCTGAGTTGTTTTTGTTTTTTCATCAGCAGACTCATCTTGGCTGGCATTAAAGCTGAATTAAGAGCACATATCAGCTGGGTGAAATGGAAAAGAAAGCTAGAAGTAGATTCAATATGGTTGACAGTGAGGAATTCAGCTCAGGCTTTCAACTTGGCCTTTGCTGATCCGTAGGGAAGACAAACTAGATAATGATGAATTAACAATATATTAAAATGTGTGTGTGTGTGTGTGTGTGTGTGTGTGTGTTTTCTGGAATGTCTCTCTTCAAGAAATGCTTTCATGAGTTCTACATAGCCTATTTGATAGTTCTTAGAATTTTTTAAAATTTTATTTATTCATTTACATCAGACCTTTTTTCCAAAAACAGCTTAGATTACTTATTCATTTATGAACTCCTACATCAATTTTTAAAAATTTTAAAATCTTGATAATTTGTACTTTAAAGCATTTCATGATCCCACTTTTATTTACACAGTTTTCTAGTAAAATTTAAATTTTAAGCATGCCTTGAATGATAATATTGCTGGTAGGGTCTCATAAAATGCTTTTAAACTTTATCTTTAAGGCACTTTCCTGAAAAGTACACTTCCTGGCCAATTATACCACCCACTTGATCTGGGGTCTTTTGACTGGCCAAGATATTGGTGGAAGAAGTTGTGTGAATCCAAGACTGGGCACTTTCACTTCTCTTCACAGTGAACTCAAAACCCAAGACAATCCTTGAATACTCTTTCTCATCTTTAAATTGGTTTTCTCATTGTGGCCACTTGGATGCCTTCCTGTCTTAGAGCTCAATGCAGATGTGAATTATTAAAGATCAAACTAGTAGACTGATCAAGTGGAAAAATAGATTATAGGCTGCGGAGATCTTTCAGCCCCGAACCCAAAGTGAGGAGCTCAGGCCAGAGAGCAAAAAGATCCAAAGTGATTCCTGAAATAGAATTCAGTACTCTAGAACACCTAGACATATGATAACAAATAGAAAACAACGGTTTTTGTTTCTTCTTAAAGATATGTCTTTACTAAGGACTTATCAAAACTTTAGTCCCCAAATCAAGGAGATAGAAATAAATATAGAGGTCACTCTAATAGCTATATTCTCTAAGCCACATTAGTTCCATAGTTGTGAAATACACGTGTTTTCCAAATTATATGGAAAGATAATTGGCTAGAATTATTTTTAAGATGTTAATTTTTAAAAATTTATTTCATAGAATTAATTTAGTTGGGTTAAGTTCATCATTCTTTGGATGCTTTTAATCATTCTTTGGATTTTTTAATAGTATTCACCCCCAAAGCATTTTTAAATGCTTTTAAAATAAACACAACAGGATAGGGTTTCATCAGCAACATGCCCAAGCATAGAAACCAGCCCTGTGATGCTTCTCACAGCCGTTGACCCAGCCTGGAGTGCAGAAGCAGGCTGAAACTTACTGCATTCTGAGCTCACCTACATTTCCAATAGAATCTCTTGTTTTAAAATACAGCTTATGGCTTTGTAGAAAATCAATCAATGATCTGAATTGTTAGAGATCTAATTTAGCTATTCCAGACTTTTTTTCATTTTAAAAATGCAAAACTGCCTGAGAATGTTGAAGTCCCAGCAAGAAAAGGCCAGTGCTATTTTGGGCTGTCTCTGAAGACTATCATAGAGAAGGGAGGGAGGAAAACGGAGGTAGACACATCTGGGATGCTATTTTCAGGCTTCTGGATTCCAGAAAGACTCTGGAAAGCTGGAAAGAGACCAGAAGTGTAAAAGGAAATGATTAATGAGTGAAGTCAGGGCAGAAGAACTCTAGATTGCTTGTTCAGGGTATGACCGAGACCTTGAAAACCAGAGAGAACAAGGAAAAGCAGGAAAGAAACCCTCACCTATATCAGTCCCTGGTGGGATGGGTGTATGGGGGGGCGGCTCTTACATATTTTAAATGAACTAGAGCTAATATTATGTTAAAGAGAAAGAGGGAGAGAGAAAGAGAGACATTTGCCACATTAGTTCGAAACCCCGCCAGGACCTTGAAGCTTTGGATCAGGTATCCTGGGGACAGGGCAGTGGCTCTCAGCCCTGGCTGTGTATCTGCTTCCCCAGGAGGGTTTAAAAAAACACCCACACCCAGGCCTTACCCACAAAGGCATAGTATTAAGAATAGCTTTCCACATTGTGAAAACCTGTAGAGATTACAATGGTACTTGTAGGTTACATGAAAATACATTTTTAAAGTAATATTCAAGTCACAGATACTTTAAAATAGCAGCATGGTATTATATGTTGTTGTAAAGGAAATCTTAAAGTTAGTTAAACAGTTCAATACGAAAGCTTTTCGTTTTCCTTTGAGGAATGGTAATAGTCACACAACAATTTATTACGATCTTTTAACAAAGATTATTTAAACAAAGCTATGGAGACTATACCTAGAGATCAGTGTTTCTCAAACATTGATTGCAAAAGAATCATCTAGTTGATCTTATTAAGGTGCAGGTTCTAATACGATTGGTCTGAATGGAGCTTGAGCTTTGGATTCTAAGACATGGCTGGTACTGCAGGTCTAGGCACATATGTGGAGCAGTGGGCTGTGGTATTTTAAATGGCTTCCTTTCCCATATTCTCAGACCTGGAAAACCTCCAGAAATGATTTCTACGTGAGATCTGTCACGTTTATTTGCAATCCAGGAGGGTGGAGTTGGAAGAAGAAAGACTTCTTTTTAATGTATCCTAAATGACTCAGTGTTTACCTTAGAAATACATAGGTCATGGGGAAACGCTTTCTAAGGTAAAGAAGTTTCACCCCACCTGTGCCCAAAAAGAGTTAATTCATGTACTCCAAAATTATGTCTTGACTCAACGTGAAATGTTAAATGCCATAAATAAACTATCAGCACAAAAAAGCAGCAATTTTTTTACGCTAAGAAAATAACTTGTTCCTGATAAGTCTGGCTGTTCTACACTCACTGCTAACATAAGGCGCTAGATACGCGGTGAGGAACGTCAAGAGGACACGGGGAGAGCTGAGGGACGCCAGGGAGCAGATGGACTTGGAGTTAGCATCTTAAAAAATGTTTCAGATCATATACCATACTTAAGAATATTGCACATGTTCTTTGGAAAATGTTTTCTTTTTCCTTAATGCAAGTGAATTAAGCAAATCCAGATTCTCCCCTTTAAATAAAAGCATGCTACCACAGGCTCCTTGTTTCTTTTTAGGAATTTCTTTCTAAATAAGCCTTTTTAAAAAATGATAATTCCTTACCAACCTTTATTTTATTTTTTTTCCCCTCCCTTTAAGTTTGAATTTTTTGAGCCTTCAAAAGACCTATAAAGTGTCAGAATGTTATGTTTTCAAATGCTCCTTAGTTTTTGGCACAAAGAACAGACTAATTTAAAAATCAAAGTATGCTAAATCCATGGCCACTGTGCTTATAAGTCATACTAAGATGTTCTTAGAATCCAATAGAATAAGATAATAAGGAAATAGTGTTTGATCACCTGGAAGAAATTAAAGAGGAAGTAATGTACTCTTCCTACTGAATGTTTTTTCATTCTTTTTTTCTTTAAGATTTTATTTATTGATTTGTTTGTTTGTTTGTTTGTTTATTCATTTGACAGAGAGAGATGTAGTAAGACAGGGAACACAAGCAGGGACAGAGGGAGAGGGAGAAGCAGGCTCCCCACTGAGCAGGGAGCCCGATATTCAGGGCTCCATCCCAGGACCCTGACATCATGATCTGAGCCGAAGGTAGACGCTTAACCAACTGAGCCAACCGGTTGCATATATTGGATATTTTTTCTAATCATATTCCCAAATACTCATAGTCTTTCGTATTTCAAAGACCACATGAGAGTTACTCAAAAAGGTAGTAGAAATTGCTCTGGACTTGAAGGTTGTTCTCTTGCCAAAGTTGCCCTCCTAAAAGAAAGGTTAGAGAACACCTTATTTTTTCCACATTCTTGTTCCAATGGCTCTTGCTTCCCTGGTCTTCTAAGAAGAATATCTGTGTTTGAGCATCCAGTATGGTAGCCACCAGCAAGACGAGGTATCCCGTAAGTATAAAATACGTATTCGATTCCCAGACATGGTATAAAAAATAATATAAAGTACCCTATTAATAATTTTTTTGTTAATTTCATGCTGAAATATTAGCATTTTGTGTATAGTGTGTTACATAAATTATTAAAACTATTTTTACCTTTTCCTTTCACCTTTTCAAAAGTGGCTACCACAAAACCTAAACCCATGTATGTATATGTGTCGGACAGGGTTATTATATAGTAATTATCTAGATTACTCATTGTTATTTTGGAATTATATTCTATTTATTGACTATTTGTTATCCCTAAACCAAACACTTTACCTGTATTAACTCACTTAATCTAATGATCTCCACTTTACAAGCGAGGATAGTGGGCTTAGAGAAGTCACGTCGTAACTTGCTCGAGTCACACTTCTAGTAAGTGGGAGAGAGGGGTTCAAACCGACCTCTATCTGAGGACAAAGTCCATCTCTCAGCCAGGGTGTTATAGGTCAGGACCAGGGTGAGGTGAGGGAAGCATTTGCCATCGGTGCAAAATCTAAGGACACTGAAAACCTCAATAATAAAGACATATATGTTAATGGATTTAAAAAAAATCAAAGCTAGTGCAAAAATTCCATAAGGAAGAAAATTTTAAATAAAGACAGCATTTGTTTCTGGATTGTATGATGCGGTCCTACTCACCTCACCCTAGTCTTGGCCCAGACCATTAGTCCACCTTCCGGAATGACTGCTCACTTTCCTATGTGCTACCTTTCCAAATATATTTGGCTCGTGGAGAGGGGCCTGAACCTCACATTTCATAACTTATGCTGGTGGTTCCCAGGCTTGGTGAAGAACATGGGAGGTAGTACTAAATACAGGAATAGAAAAAGACTAAAAGGAGATAACTCCCCGTGTTTAGAAAGGTTTTTCTATGTGTTGGGGGGAGGGGGAAACCAGTGGGATTACCCCATCATCTAGCTATAAAACATTAGCAATTAAAAACAAATGTTTAAATTTTGCTAAATAGGCTGTGAACTTGATTTAAAACTGTTGAGTAAGCACATGTAGCTGAGAAAGATACTTAAAACAACAATTTTACACAATGGATGAAACGCCATGACTTTCACAGCCAAACTCAACAAATCGAGCATACTATTGGGAAATCTTGGCCAGTCTGTTTAATTTCCATTGTTCGCTGTGTGAATCGCAGGGTGGACCATTTACAACAGGTCTTTCCAAACACCGGTTGTATGACAAGGGCTCATAAGCAGACCTAAAGGAACTCAGTCATTCCTCTATATTGGAAGGTCTTCATCAAGAGGGCAAAACAGTATTTCCTATGGAACCTACAAATCTTACTACCAAATATACAGAACCATCAGTATCTCTCTATTCCCTTTCCTAGCTAAGCTGCTTCAAAAAATAACCAAACCCCCAATCCCGCCTCTACCTCATTTCCCTGTTTAGTTCACTCCCTTCTGATACCCATCCCTCTCTCTACACAGAAAGTACCTTTGTTATGGTTCTCAATGATTTCCTTCTTGTCAAATCTAATGGACAAGTAATGGTTTGCATCTTTCTTGGTCTATTAGCTGCTTTTGACACAGTTGGCTATTGCCTCCTTTAATTACTTTTGGCTTGATTCTCTAGTCTTCTGGTTTTCATCCACATTCTTAGATATTCCTTCTGAATTTCCTTCAAAGGAATTCTGTAGTGGAAATATCCTTTCGTCTCCGTCTTGTCTCCCCTGCCATAACATCCCCCTATCATTGATATCTCCCCAGTCTTCATCATCTATATCAATCTCTCTTTACCTTTTGAAACCTCAATTCTTACTGTGGGTTTGTATTGCTCCTTCAGGATATACTCCCTTCCCTAAATGCAAATCATGCCATCAAGGGCAGCATGGACAAGATAATCAGAATTTTGGGATCTGACAATCATTATAGATTACTAAAATCATCCAGTTTTTTTGTCTTCCCAATTAGCCCTTGTCTGGCTCATATTTGCCATTGTAGCCTCAGTACCTGGAGGAGAACTTGGCACATATTGGTATATATCAGTGTGACTTTGGCTGGAAATAAAGAAATTCCAACTCAAATGACCTAAACAAAAAACAAATAAAGCCTATCATAGAACTGGAAGTCCAGCATAGAGTATGCCAGTGGCTTCATGATGCCAGCAAGAGCTCTACTTAGTTCCCTTCTAGGTCATCTTCATCCCAAGGCCAATTTCATTAATCAACATGGCTGCCTGTGGGAAGCAAGGGGAACTACATGACCACTTGTTCAAGAAGAAATCCCTGTCCTTTTGTTTTTCTGTACCTCTAGTCAACATTAGATATCAACAATCATAACTGGCCCAGTCATTTTATTTGCAGGGGGCAGGAAGGAGGAACACCTATTTGGAGTACATTTCCCAGATGTGAAAGTTCTTGGGATAGATAATATATAAAGCCAATCAGATTTCACATATATAATTATAGAAACCATATTACTCAATTCAAGAAAAAAAAAAATCTCTGAGATTTCCCCAACATTCCTTTAAGCCAAGCCCTTCCAGAAGCAAATTTTAAACCTTTGTTCCAAAAAATGTCCTTTATCTTACAAATCCCATTCTGCTTTTCCACTTCCCAATTCCTGGGACTGTCCACCTCCCAAACCTTGAGGAATTAAAGTCTTTCTTTTCTGTATGGTTCTCTAAGTTTTGTCCAGAATCCCGGGGGTTGAGGGGAATATAAATATAGATAGAGATGCAAAATTTCAGAAACATTCTGAAAATTTTAAGTATCGCACCAATGGCACTCTTAGTCACCTTCAATTTCTTCTAATTCAAGTTGCCCAAACTCCAGTAACTAACCCTAAGGTCACGAAGGACAAGCCACTTTTCCTCTCTTTATGATGCAAACTTCTAGATGTTTCCTAGCTTTGCTGTCACCCTTCTTCTTGCTCTGCTTCAAATCTGTGTTTCCTTTCCTTTGGCTTATCTGCTATTTTTAGCTCAGGGCTTGTCCTTCCGATTTGTCAGTCACATTTATCCCGGATTAAGCCCTCAGTATTTTCTCCAAGCTCTGCTTGAACTCTGCTCTGGCTGGTTCTGCTCTCCGCTGCCTTGGGCTGCCAGGCTCCGGGGTGCCGAATGCTTCCAGTCACCCTGCATGAGGTGCCCTTTTCTTCTGCCCTTTTCTTGTTCCCTTTGCTCCCTTTATGTTTAAATTCCTTATTTTAATTCATATTTAGCAGTACTAGGCAGTCCAAACACTAATTTCCCCTTGTTCACTGCCCATTACACAACCACCTACTGACAGAAGCATGTACATGTTAGTGACAACCCTTGGCTCGCCCAGTCAGGAGGGAGGGCTCGAGCTCAGGCTAGGAAAGCTGATTCACTCTAGCGAGCCTGGTCCCTGTTTGATTTCACTTGAGTTACTGGAGTCTGTCTAATTGAAGATCTGACTCTCTCCATAGAAATCAATATCTGAGCTCATCATCAACTAGATCTAACGAATTCAGGCTTGCCTGGTTTTTAACTTAAGAAATTGGGAAAGTAATAACATCAATTATTAAGAAACAGAAACATGATAATCAAGACCAGAAAGAGGCAAACTTTTCTGTAACGAGCCAGATAGCAAATATTTTTGGCTTTAGTGGGCCTTCCAGTCTCTGTTACACCACTCAACTCTGCCATTACAATGTGAAAGCAACCAAGGGCAATAGTAAATGAAGGGGTCTGGCTGTGTTCCATCTAAACTTTTATTTACAGAAACAGGCGGTGGGCCAGACTGGGTCCGTAGGTCGTAGTTTGCCAACCACTGATCCAGATGAATGGGCCCCCCCGCGGTGGGGCCGAGGCCAAGATGTGTGCCTAGAGGATGAGAAGGCACAAAGTCTCTCCTGATGGAAGGAAGGTCAGTTTACTCGGTGGTAAATAATAGGAAACAATTTTATATTAAAACAAGCCCAGATATTTTATGAAATAGAAAACCGCTTTGGACTTTATTGAGGCAGGCTCTTGGGAATACATTTTTGACTCTCCTCTGCTATTAGGGGAATTCTGTTGGGAAACTTTAAGAAACTCTGACTGGGAGATACTTGTATAACTAATGACTACGTGGTAATAGCAATACCATCCTGTCTAATTGCAGTGCCTTCGTTTCCCCACACAAGTCTGAAATGTGGCTCGTGCTGGACCTCTTGTGTTGTCCTGAGACTAACAAATTTTGTTCACTTTCAGGATTTCACAGTAGGCCCTGCCTGCTGGCTGGTGAGACCCTCAGATTTTCTTGGGCATTTCTCAGAAGAACCCAGTTATTTTAGCACAATGTCCAGAAGCTTTCTGCTGTTTTTTCCGCTGAGGTTGCTGCAATTATTATGTCTTTTTTTTAAATATATATATATTTTTCAACTGCAGGATACTTGACACACAATGTCACGTTAAGATTCAGGTTATTATGTCTTTTCTGGCTTATTCCACATCTAAATATTATATAGGCGATCTTCACTATTCAGATTCCATCTTTGCGATTTCACCTACTCACTAAAATTTATTTGTAATCCCCAAATCAATATTCATGACATTTTCACCATCAATAGCAGACCTGTGCCAAGAGGCAAAATATTTGAGTCACCCCATGTGCAAGTTCCCAGCTGAGGTCAAACAAGATGACATCTGCCTTCTTGGTTCAGTTCTCATACTGGAAGTCTGTATCTTTTTTACGGTGTATTTACTATAACACATCTGCTTTTTGTGCTTTTTTTGTTCGGGATTTTGCTGTTTACATGGCTCCCAAGTGCAGTACAGAAGTGCTGTCTGAGGTGTTCCTAAGTGCAGACAGGCTGGGATGTGCCTCCCAGAGAAAACACACGTGTTAGATAAGCTTCACTCAGGCATGAGTTCTAGTGCTGATGGCCATGAGTTTAATGTTAATGGATCAACAATAAAGTGTCTTTAAACAGAAAAAGACATAAAATAAGGTTATGTATTGATTGGCAAAAATACCAGTAAGCAGAGGCTCAAAGGAACCTAGCTCTGTATTCCCCCAGGAGCCATGGTTCAGTATTTGCTAATTCAGTGGTCAGTGACTTTACAGGACATAATGACCACAGATAAACAAGACTCCACTGTAATTCCATTTGCAGGGTCTTCTTACTCTGTGCTCAGTTTTAGCCAAAGCTGCCCCATCATATTGCCATCTACTTCTCTAAGACGGGTCCTGGGACGTCTTGCCACACATACACAGATCAGCAGCAGTAGCAGCATCGCCTGGGAAGATGTTGGAAATAAAGAATCCTGGGAGCTCCTGGGTGGTTCAGTCAGTTAAGGATTTGACTCTTGATTTTGGCTCAGGTCATGATCTCAGGGTAGTGGGTTCGAGCCCTGCATCAGGTTCTGTGCTAGGTATGGAACCTGCTTAAGATTCTCTCTCTCCTTCTGCCCCCGACCTCACCACCTTGCATGCTGTCTCTTTCTAGAAAGAAAGAAAGAAAGAGAAATGCAGTATCCCAGGCCCCACCCCAGATGTAGTGAATCGGATTCTGTATCTAAATAAGATTCCTAGGTGATTCGTATAGACATTGAAGTTTGAGAAGCTCTCCTTTAACACATCTCCTTCTTGCCCACAGTTATCTCACTGGTCATTTTGTTTGTTTTGTTTTTTTCTGGTTACACTAGAATCACCTTTACTTTTTACCTGCCAAACACTAGCTTTTCATGGTCAGTTCTGTATTTCTAGTCTGATACCATCCATTCACCAACTCATGAATCCATTAACTAAACCAACAAGCTTTTTTTGAGTATCCATTTTGTGATAGATATAATTCTGAAAGTAAGATTACACAGGAAAAAAAAAATCCTCAAAGGACCTGCATTCTGTAAGGGAGAGAGCCTGCAAACCAACACCGTAAATTACCGAGTAAACAGCAAGAATAGATTCACAAAAGAGGCACAAAGATAACATGGAGATTAACACTGATGGATATGGTCTGTGAATACTTCCTGGAGGAATTATTTTGAACACAAAATAATTTAATCCCTGTCAATACGATTCAGCAAAGAAGTTATTTTAAAACATTAAACATTAATCCTTTCAAATCTAATATGTAACATCCTCTGTGTACACACACCACAACTAATTTATAATAGTTTTCCTACACAGGAACGAAAAATAACAACAACAACAACAAAAGAAGTGTAACTAAGAAATAACAGAATATATGCATAGAGATGGAAGTTTTTTCATACCTACCCTTCAGGTTTCTTTTAATCCTGGCATAATAATTCAATTTCCCTTTCCTTTCCTTACAGAGTCCGATGATCCTGCAAAACCGTGAGAGTTCTGATTATTTTGTGATCTATTTTTATGTAATATGGACCCTCTTCAGGCCAGAACTCTACAAAGAAATTAACTTTTTTCCAGTATGTCTTTTAAGAAGGCACAAGTTCATTTCACCTCTTATATGAAATTAGATATGATGGAAGTATAAAACAAAAACGGAAGAAATATTGAATCAAATGAGCTACTGATTGTTGGACTGAATAGTCACTTAGATCTTGGAAAATAGCCTTATCCTCTGAGTACAGGAAAACTGCAATTTAGCTTGCTATCATTTTTCACTGATTGTCACAAAAATGCCTCAAAGCCGGTCTGTATCAGGCACTTTAGTTCATCCATGAGAAACCCGAGGCACTGGAAGGTGAAGTGATTTTATGCTATGAGTCAGCAGAGCCCTGGGAAACTATGAGGGAATATGAGCTGTAGGCAATTTGGGATAAGACCGTTCTAAGTCAGTGAGCGACTTTATGAAGAGGTAAATTTGAAATTAAAAGCTATAATTAACTCTCTCCGCTGGAGCTTTGTTCTAGCCTCTTCCTTTTGGAATAATGAAAACACTCTCTTAATATCTTCGAAAATAAGTAAAGGAAGGCTGAGTAGAACTGTGGAACCTCTGTGAGTAGTGCATGTGTCACGAAGCTGGTGGTATCGTGACATGTACAATTGGGATACATGTACAATTGGGATACATGTGTAACAAGATAGGAGTGCATGTTCCAATGTACATTGTGAGTAATTTACACATGTACTAATGTGCTCCTGGATAAAAGGAGTCTGAGTCATCCAGCAAGTATAAATAAATAAATAGATAGATAAATGAATGAATGAATGAATGAATGAATGAATAAAACACAGAACAACTCACAATTCACTTCTATAGTTGCAGGTAGCTGGCATGTTATTAAGTGATGGACTTTGACATAGAGACCAAGAGTAGCAACCCAAGATTACACTTCAAGAGGGCAGAGAGTCCGAGGAGCTGAAGAAACTTGGAGTTTGGAGTACACGGCTGCAGATTCCGCTCTCCCCTCACCTGCTGTCTTCCTGGGCAGGTCCTTTCCTGTTTGTTTCATGTGCAGCAGGGGGAGGTGGCTGGACTAGGGGGTTTCTGGCATCCCCTACATACAGTTCTTGTGCTATCTGACTCTATATTTGCAGAGCCTGCTCTCACTGGAGTCCCGAGAGAGGCACACTCTGCAGCCGTCACCCCACAAACAGTCCTGTTATTCCTTTCCCTTTCTTTATGCTAGTAACCTCATTCCTAGTGATGCTATTTCTTACCCGGGGAAACGGCTGAGAATTCTTCCCCCTGATATGACAGGAGGAAGTGGTTTGAAGTCTGGCAGACTGTCCAAATTCTGTTTTCCTTAATCACTGACTGTGTACTGCTGTTGGTGACTGGAAGCTCTTGCTAGACCTCAGTTTCTTCATCCATGAAAGGGGTATAATAATATCTATTTTGCAGTTTCTTGAGTAAATTCAACAAACAAGCTAATGCTAAGTGATTCTGCATGAAATATCAGGCACAAAATGGATTTCAAAAATGGTAGTTCCTTTCCTATTTTCTCCACACTCTGCTATTTGTTCTTACTTAAAGATAAAGGGCTAGTGCTCCAAAGTCAGACCACAGTCAGCGGTTGAAGACAGTTTCAGCTTCTCACCCTTGAAACTCCATTACGTAGGCAATTACATATTCTGCTTAAACAGCAGGTCCAGGCCTTAAGTACACCACCAATCCTCTTTTTAATAGATGGGAAACGTGGGGCCTAAGCCAGCTAGCCACTAAAGACTGAGTGAGAGTAAATAACAGCATGTAGGCACTTTGCACAAGTCTGACATTCCATATTTATGCCATACCTTTGGGGCAGAAGAGCTAAAATAGAACATAGAGATCTTTCTAATGTGGGAAATAGGGGCCACTGTAATGATGCTGAGGTAATGCTTGGAAGAGCTCAAAGGAACTGAAGCAACCAAATGGCCCCAGAGAAATGAGAGGAAACAGGTAGGATTGTGGCCCAGGAGGAAGGATTAAGGTGTGCGGATGCAAACAGCGTGATTCCTTTTTGTGTGTTTAAAGCCAACTACATACACAACAAGGAAGAGCTAAGAAATTCACCCTCTCAACTCGGACTTTTAATAAACAACATTAATGTGAAGGCTCCTAACTATCCAATAAGTCTGATAATGGCACAAAGAACATGTAAGGCAAGCTGTAGAGCTGGGCAGAGTGTCTTTAACTTGTTTGCTGGAAGAAACCTCTCACAGAATGCAAAAGCTGTGGTCTGGCTGTGGTCGGCTGTGGTAAATTGATAACCCCCCTCATCTGACAGGGGGCCTCCCATCGACCCCACCCCCACCCCCACCCAGTCTCCTCCATCACACACACATTGCCTTTTCTCTTAGCTTAAATTCTAAGAAGATCAATCATGGGAAGAGCATGCAAATAAAGCTTAAAATGCTTTAAACGGCACTTAGAAAGTTTGAGCTCTGGTTTGCAGAGAAGAAATCTAGGACACGGCATGACTGTGGACCATGGGAAGCCACACAGGAAAAAGCCTGTACTGTAAAGAGCAACCATGTTACTAGTCAGAGAATCAGGGATGATTCTAAATGTGTCGCTAGTTTATTTCGTGCCGTGCAGGAAGCTGGGATTGGAAGATGCAAAAATTAAGAAAGTATGGTCTAAAAAAAAAAAAAAGGATGGTCTTTGACCTTAAGGTGCTCACAAGTTAATGGGGGCAACAGATTATGTCTCCTCAACTGTTGTTAGCACAGTAACAGCTCAGCATGGTAACTTCCATTTGTAGAGGGAGCCGCCTGAGGAGCAAGGCTGCCAAGATGTCTCGGACAGTGCAGACTGAGGGGCTGAACAAGGCTCACCTCTCCAGCACACCCCCGCAGCACGCCCATTCTTTCCTTCGTCCTCGCTGAGCCTGAGCCTTAGGGACTCCCAGGTGACCAGAGTGCTCATCTTGGGACCTCTCGGCAAGTTTTATGCTGCAGAGCACTCTCCACACATCTTATTCTCATAGGTTTCTGGCTCGCACAGCCTAGATTTGCCCTGTGTATAGGGCGATGTATACACTATACCGTCATTTTTATACCACTTATTGTTCTCTAAAGATAAAGCTTAAAATGAAGCAAATGGGTTATCGTCAAAACAAAGGAAATCAAAGTGTTCTGCCGGTTTTGTTGTTCTAACATCTTGAGAAACTGAACACATAAAGGACTAATTTGTGCTGTTATTTTCAAAGTCTTTAAAGATAGTGATGAGCAACTCATTATTTTTAGACTTTAATTCAGACAAAATATAGTTTTTGAAAAGAAAACACATCAATTTTGGCATGAATCAGGGTGAGCTTGGCTTTCAAAGTAAGTATCACGCCTTATGAATTCTTGACTTATATCCTATAAAAGATAGGACAGTATTATTTGCAAATGCACAATACATAAAAGTCTGGGACTTAGAGAGTTAAATGACGCCATCATAATGAGTCATTGGAATTATTGGTTTTTCCTAAGCTATACTTATTTTCTCACATTAGCAATTGTGTGCTTATGCTCTGATGCCAAGGTGTGCCGGTGTTGTTGCTGATCTGTCAGAATCCCCGTGCTCACTTTGTACCAGCTTGACGAAATGCGCCTGAAGGAGTAATAGATACATTTGCAGTCAGGCTTTGGCATGCCCACAGAAGACATTGAACTTGACCATCTCAACAATAGGAATTTCAAAAGGTTGGTAAGGGAATGGCAAGATCTATTCTGAGAGACTGTGGATGTGGGCGGACCTATTTGCAGATGGGATCTTCATTTATTTCCTTTCCATGAAAATGGGTATCAGGTTAGAGACCTTCCTGAGAACAGCAAGGATCCAAAAGAACCATCCAGCCTCATAGTATCTTTTCTTTTGTTCAAGCAAGACAGGTTAACATAGGGAAAAAGGAGAACAAAGTGCAATAACAGAGGAATGAGTACTTCTGCTTGAAGGTAAACATTTGAAAGTCAAATGTTTGAGATACTGAGGCTACATTCAATAACTCAAGAATGAGCCTACTAATTCTTAATATTCTATCTGCTTGGCATTCTTTTCAAATTGACCAAGTTTATATAAAAGAGTAGAATTTTCCCTACTCTACATGCTTTCTTTTTTTACCCTGTATAATCCCACAAATCCTATGAACAAATACATGAAGATTTTGTGAAAGGAAAGTAAATGATCTTCAAGTAGTTTGCAGGACTGGCCATGTAGCAAGAGAGGGCCCACAGTCCTGAACCCCAGTCCAGCCCCCCACTTCTGGAGACACTGTTAAAGCATGAAAAATTATATTTGTGTGCTCTCTTTTAAAATAAAGCCCTCAAAAAAATAAGAGAACAGCCAATACATTCCAAAAAAAAAAAAAAGAGCTGACCAAATATTAAAACTGTGCGTCTGTGTGTGTGTATAAAACAGTGAGGCAGTGTTGCATCAATAGACAGAATAAAAGAACAGAATAGAAAATCCAGACATATATAGAAAGTCAAATATAAGAAATTTACTATTTGATAATGGTGTCATCTCAAATAAATGTAAGAACAATGGATATTTCAATATATAGTGCTAGACATCTGGGTGGCCCCCTGGGAAACATAAAGTTGGATCCATACTCACTCTGAGTTAACAGGATAAGTCCCATAAGATAAAAAATTTAAATGTTATAAAGGGATAAATCCTAAAAATATTAGAAGAAAAATATGAGAGGATTTTTTTATGATTCAAAATTAAAAATTACTAAGGCAAAATTGTTAGGCTAAATACAAATTTATTTTAAAAGTCTGTTTAGGAAAATAAATACTGTAAGCAACATCAAAAAACAACTGACAGATTGGAAAAATATTTGCAACTCATATCACAAAAGGCTAATTCCTCAAATAAATAAAGAGCTTCTAAAAATTCAGGAGGAAAAAACACAATAACTCAAAAGAAAAATGAGCAGCAAATGAACAGATGGTTTATAGAAAGTAGATTAAAGTGATTCAAACAAATGAGGAGACACTCAGTCACATCAATAATAAGATGCATGCAAATTAAAACTACACTGAAACACAATTTTCCACCAATCACTAAAAATCCAAAGTGGAGGCACTCTGTTGATCTGATTGTAGAGAAAGAGGTGCTGTCATGTATGGTTGGTGGGGTGCTAAATTATTACAACTCTTGTGGAGAACAGTTTTGCGCTGTCAGAATTACAGATGCATATTATATTTTCCTAAGTGATTCCACTTCTTAATGTATACACAAATTTTCCACTATAGCACTTTTTTTTTATTGTAGTACAAGTATCCATCTGTGGAAGAGTAGTTAAATGAAATTATAATATATTTATATGATGGAATGCAAAGCAGCTGTTTACCAAAAAAAAAAAAAAAGAATATGCTATATAGACTGATACGGAAAGAGCTCTCTGATTCATTGATAAGGAAGAAAGGTTCAGTATAGTATGCCCTTTCTGGAGTAAATAAATAGGAAATAAGACTCTCTCCTCACATTTGTTCACATACTCAAACAGAGATTATGGGAGGATACCTGAGATCTTCCAAACAATAGCTGGGTTGTCAAGGGTTGGAGGAGGAGGGTGGAAAGAAGAATTTTAGGCCTTGGAAAGAAGTTTTCAAAACTACAGCTGCTTGGGATCAGAGGCACAGTCTGGAGTCATGGAACTGATTGGCCTTAGTGGTCCACTCAGCATCAGACAAATGGCTTTGGCTTCATCTTCCCAGAGTTCCTGCTGACAGCACCGGGTAGCTCTCAGATTGTAGGAGCACAACACATTCTAGAATCAAAGAGCAGACTTAGAAGACACCGCAAGGGGCCATTGCGCTAGAACTTGGATGCAAGCCATCGGCCTCCCTCCTCTTTCCCCATTTTCTCCTCTGCTGGACTGGTAATTCTCAACTAGGGGTGACTTTGACCCAAGGAGGCATGTTTGGTTGTCATGACTGGGAATACATCTATTTGGCTTAAAATGTCAATCGTGTTGACGTTGAGAAACCCTGCTCTAGAGTAAGATACCACAGAAAGGGTGAAACCTGTGAGGGAAAGCACAGGGAAAATGAGAAATGTGCTGTCATTAAGAAGACTGAAACCTTTACACCCACCCCTGTGTCTGAGGTAACTCAGAGTCCCAGGTAGAGACAAGAGAAGGATGATTTTTCTGTGCCCTGGTATGACAAACACTGTGAAACTCAATCTTGAATAAAACATGAAACAAATCTAAAAGCACAGTGCTATAATTCAAGAATAACAACTCCTTAAATCCCCCATGTATTGGACATCTGTGTTCAGTGTTGGTCACTCTCATTATTGCCCATTCCACTCACAACAAGGCCTGATTTACACAAGACCCTGTGTGTGGAAACCCCAGAGAGACAGGAAAAGCAGCGCTCCCACAGCAGAAGGGCTGTTATCTCTGGAAGGTAATTCAGCAGCTGTTAACAAGTCTCCATTTACTGCAGAGCAGCAAAAGGAAAGAACAATGTGCTGACTCACTAATTGCCAGACACTTGGGGCAGGGAAGGGAGGGGAGGGACTGCTGTAGGACACAAATCACTCCATATAAGGGGCTGACTGGAATGAGGCCATCATTCCAGGCTTCATAAGCTGATGTTCTAAAGCTCAGGGAATCATTTGCAATGGCAGAAATGACAGTAAGAAAATGCATTCTGATGCCAGGGAAAACAATCAAGGAGAATGAGAGCAAGTAAGAAAGAATAGATCATTAGAGTGGTAGAGAGGGCATCAGGTGTGGAGCCACATTCTCCTCGAGGGGTCTCTTGGTGGTGGAGACCCAGATTCCTAACGGAGGCTTTGTGGTGAGGATTAGACCCGCACACCACAGCCTGGGGCATTCTGAGTGAGCACACAGCTTCCCGTAGCGTGTGTGGTATTAATCCCTGGACCTACGGGAAATGTGCTTGCCTTCTCACTTTTCAGGAATTTCTCTTAAAGGGAGTTACCATGGCCCTCTGCCCTACTTGGAGGCTTGGCTTTATGGAATTTTGCCTGGTTTACTTATGGAGCTAGTCCTGTACTCTCAAAGAATTAAATGTGTGGCCTTCATGGACATTTTCCCATTCTTCAGCTCTCCTTCGATTGGTTGTCACTGAGCCATTAAGTCAGTCTCTTTTTTTACTATTCTTTCTCCCCCTCAGACCGTGAAACTCTTCCTCGTGTTGAACAGGGAAGTGGAATTTATAGACTGACACATAGGAGTACATTCAGGAAAGGACGGAGAATGTTAGACTCATAGGTCAAAGCAACTCAAACAATAGTTACCAATTATTTTTGGCCACTATTTTATGTCCTGATGGGGAAACACCAGCAACAAAACTCCTTGAGGAATGACTGAAAATAACACTCTCTCCTCAAGAAATGAAGCATACAAACACACTTTAAATCTTTCATGCCTATGAAGGCTCAGGGAAAAATTTCCATGCAAAGATCAAGATTCAGGATTAGTTACTCTAAGGTTCAATAACCAGATTCCCCATTTCCTTGGAATGGTACTAAAAATCAGAAGAGCTTCCACTCACACCACCCTGAATACTTCAGAGGGTTGCTGTATACTGTCTCTTGTTTACTCCTTGTCTTGATGAGATTGCTGGAGTGTTCCCATTTTAAAGACCAAGAAACCAAGGTCCAAAAAGAAGACGTAAATTCCTTAAGGTCATAGAGCCAATAACTCAGCTGTTTCTATACTCCAGTGCTACAAACACTTTGTAGCTACCACAAAGAACTTACCAGGTGGTAGGTTTGGGGGAGAGGAGAGTTGGGGGGAAGGACAGGGATCAGCAGCAAAGATTTATTTAGTATTCCCTATGTGTTCAGTACTGTGTTAAACACTTACATTCTTTACTTTTTTAATGCTAGCAACAATCCTGTAGTGTGGGGATGTCATTTCCAACATGGACTAATAACACAATATGCACATATGGTAGGAAAGTGGGAGCTCAGTAATAAAAATTGGGAACACCTGCTTCACCAGCTGAAAATATAATCGTATCTTAGTTTTTTTTTATTAACTGTTTAGGAATTCACATGAACTCATGAATAAAACGTCCAAGGTTGCTCTCTTAAAGAGTCAATATATATGTTCTCCCATTATAAACTGTTGAAGAAAGCCACAAACACACTCAGTTCAAAAGAATTAATCCTCCCTCTGAATGCCAGGTGGAGAGAAAACTGAAGCATCTGGCTGGTCCATTCATGTCATCAATTCTGTTACTCTCCTACAGCGTCCGTTTCTGTCCCACAGTGTCCTATTGAACACTTTGATGTTTCCAAGGCCCAGGGTCCAAACATTATTCTGTCAATGAAACTTGTGTTGGTCCTGACTCTTGCGGAGACCACTGGAAAACCCATTTACTGGGGCTCTTTAGTTTACATTCACATACTCAACCATTGATCTCAAAATAAGATCAATACGCCTGAGAGGATTGGGTTTGCAAGGGTATCAACCTCTTCTGCCCACTGTGCCAGAATTAGCTCTGGGCCATAAATCTCTAGACCCAAGTTACAATCTCTAGACCCTATTTTCATTGTAGGCATGGGTTTCTGCATAAAACTTGCCATTAGTGGAAAGGAAATGGGTAAGACCATTGGGAAGGAAATTCTCTTGGCCCACAAAACTCTGAGAGGTAACTTATATGTAGACCATGACTTCCATCATTTATTTACTTATTTTAGCCATTTTTATTTTTTTTAATTTTTTATTAACATATAATGTATTATTTGCCCCAGGGTACATGTCTGTGAATCATCAGGCTTACACATTTCACAGCATTTGCCATAGCACATACCCTCCCCAAAGTCCATAACCCTACCCTCCCCCACCTCCCAGCCACCCTTAGATTGTTTCATGAGTTTAGGAGTCTCTTATGGTTTGTCTCCTTCCCCATCCCATCTTGTTTCATTTCTCTTCCCCACCCCCCACAGCCCCCTGCCCTGCCTCTCAAATTCTTCATATCAGAGCGATCATGTGATAATTGTCTTTCTCTGACTGACTTATTTCGCTTAGCATAATACCCTCTAGTTCCATCCACGTGGTT
>CM052798.1:124664831-124711653 GCA_028533885.1 Nasua narica | reverse complement strand
CCCTTTCTCCGCATCCTCGCCAACATCTGTCGTTCCATGACTTGCTAATGTTAGCCATTCTGACTGGTGTGAGGTGGTATCTCACTGTGGTTTTGATTTGTATTTCTCTGATGCCAAGTGATGTTGAGCATTTTTTCATGTGTCTGTTGGCCATTTGGATGTCCTCTTTACTGAAATGTCTGTTCATATCTTCTGCCCATTTCTTGATTGGATTATTTGTTCTTTGGGTATTGAGTTTGAGAAGTTCTTTATAGATTTTGGATACTAACGCTTTATCTGATATGTCATTTGTGAATATCTTCTTCCATTCTGTCAGTTGTCTTTTGGTTTTGTTGACAGTTTCCTTTGCTGTGCAAAAGCTTTTGATCTTGATGAAGTCCCAGTGGTTCATTTTTGCCCTTGCTTCCCTTGCCTTTGGCTATGTTTGAAGGAAGAGGTTGCTGCTGCTAAGGTCAAAGAGGTTGCTGCCTGTGTTCTCCTCCAGGATTTTGATGAAGTCTTGTCTCACATTGAGGTCTTTTATCCATTTTAAGTCTATTTTTGTGTGCAGTTTAAGGAAATGGTCCAGTTTTATTCTTTTGCATGTGGCTGTCCAGTTTTCCCAACACCATTTGTTGAGGAGACTCTTTTCCATTGAATATTCTTTCCTGCTTTGTCAAAGATTAGTTGACTATAGAGTTGAGGTTCCATTTCTGGGCTCTCTATTCTGTTCCATTGATCTATGTGTCTGTTTTTGTGCCAGGACCACACTGTCTTGATGATTACCGCTTTGTAATAGAGCTTGAAGTCTAGAATTGTGATGCCGCCGACTTTGGTATTCTTTTTCAACATTCCTCTGGCTATTCCTCTGGTCTTTTCTGGTTCCATATAAATTTTAAGATTATTTGTTGCATTTCTTTGAAATAAATTGATGGTATTTTGATAGGGATTGCATTAAATGTATAGATTGCTTTAGGTAGCATTTTCACAATATTTGTTCTTCCAATCCATGAGCATGGAACGTTTTTCCATTTCTTTGTGTCTTCCTCAATTTCTTTCATGAGCA
This sequence comes from Nasua narica, assembly GCA_028533885.1. Classification (NCBI taxonomy): domain Eukaryota; kingdom Metazoa; phylum Chordata; class Mammalia; order Carnivora; family Procyonidae; genus Nasua; species Nasua narica. Next base: position 124,710,608 of record CM052798.1, on the reverse strand, counting down.
CTTTGTAGTTTTCTGAGTACAGATTCTTTGCCTCTTTGGTTAGGTTTAATCCTGGGTAGCTTATGGTTTTGGGTGTAATTGTAAATGGAATCGACTCTTTAATTTCTCTTTCTTCTGTTTTGCTGTTGGTATATAGGAATGCAACTGATTTCTGTGCATTAATTTTATATCCTGACACTTGATTGAATTCCTGTATGAGTTCTAGCAGTCTTGGACTGGAGTCTTTTGGGTTTTCCACATAAAGTATCATATCATCTGCAAAGAGTGAGAGTTTGACATCTTCTTTGCCAATTTGGATGCCTGACTTCCATCATTTAGATGACCAGTCAGAATAAGCTCATTCTCTCAAGTACTGTAAATGTGCAGTCTACATTGTATTGTACTTCCCTTCATTCATGGCAGCTTCGACTCTGAGGTCTACGGTATCTTTTCCCACCGAGAATGTCTGTCACTGCATTATAATGCAGGAAGGAGATTTTTTTTCCAATGCTGAAATTAAAAAAGAAACGAGGTCTTGATTCCTTTCCTTCTAAGCATTTCTTTGGTGCCTGGATACATTTTTCTACCTTCGTCCTGGAACCAATACCCATTTTACTTGGAATATAGAGAGCTACTTTCAAGAAGGCACATGTGGTTCTGAAGTGAGAGAGTGAGATTCGAAGAATGAATCTCATGGACAAAGAAGAGCAGGTAAATTGATGTAGTTTTTTTAAGCAAAGATACAGAAAAAAGCTCTCAGGAGTGAGAGGGGTCCCAACAGGGTTGCCACTGAAGGCTTTTAGGGTTGGTCTTTTATTTAAGGCTAACGGGGGCGGAAGGGGGGGGGACTTAAATCCTTTTAACAACTCTATACATAGCACCATTTAATAGGGACTAGTGATTAACACCTTTAATGGCTTACTTCCTTTTTAGGGTCTGGCAATTCTTTGTTGGTCACAAGTTGATGTTATAACAAGACCTCACCTCTGACACCTGGGACAGAATGGTCTAATTTGTTCTCTTATTTCTGGTTTCCTCACACCTCTGCATTTTGGGGATTTCTGTGAGCCTGATCCCATAGCCCCCAAACTATCTCTCCCTACCTCGTCCCATGGGTCCCTTACTCTGTTCTATTATTTTTCCCCTCTAGGATAATAGGTGCATATTGAGCTTATGTTGTCATAACCAATTTCTCCCCCAAAAAATAATTTAAAAAATTTTTGCCTTCTATGTCTCCAAACATAGAAGAAGAACCTGGCACAATTTTCAGAGCTCCATCTTACCAGACGTCCCTCACTTCCTGTGTGAACATCAACTGGGCGATATTACTAATCACATCAGTGTTATCTTTCCCTCTAAAATCTGCTCAGCAAAACAGTTTATATTGCTGTCTAAACTATATCATTTCCCAGACTACTGAAATAAAATAGAAACGAAATATCTAAGTAATTCCAGAACATCTCAAAAACAAACCTATTACTGTGGAAGTCACAGTTCATAAATAACTTGCTTCTATCAACATATAGTTATGTAATATTAGACTCAGTGATGCAGATGGTATATTTCCTCATGACACTTTACAAGCAAGCTAAAAATGTACAAATACCTCCAAAATAATGACAGAGGAAAGGGAAACAAATTCCAAACCAGAGGAGGCAGGCTAGAATCTCATTTTATGAAACCATGAGACATTTTACATAATGCAAAGTAACTTCTGTTACTCTGGGAAGAACATAGAATACCTAAAGAAAATTACCTTACCGGATATATTGGATTGAACACATATTTTCTTCTCTTGTGTTTTCCCAACTCCCCACTACCACAAAAGACAATGGGTTTTGTTTTAAAGATATAAACCCCGTAGAGGCAAAGAAATGAGCATGATAGCATCAACATTTTGAAAACAAGAAATATGGAAAAGGCAGGGGACCCAAGGAAGGTAAATTTAAAACCATAGCAGGGAAAACTGAAAACCAATCTGATTTATATGGTGAGACCCTAAAAGTTCTGGACTTGATAGCACCAGGTCCCTCCAGAATAGGATGAAGAGAGATGGTTTGGCTAAGATAAAGAGAATGAATTGAAATTATAGCTAAGAAGCAGCTGGATCAGATTGTTTCCTTCACTCCAACAGGCTGGATGACTAAGCCTCCCTACTCTAGCAGAAAATTGAAAGTTTATTCTCCAGAGAGGGTAAAAAAAAGAGTCTCCAAACTGGGAGACATTAAACACATTAAGGATGGGGATTCTCTTTGGGAGTGACTACCCTACTGCCCTACTGAAGCTCATTCAGCTCCATAAACAACCAGCTCCATCTTTTGAAGTACACATAAGAGGCAGGTGTGCGTAGACACTGGAAACCATTATTCGTAGTCAAGAATTAGAAACAACCCACCCCCCCAAAAAAAGAATTAGAAACAACCCAAAGGCTTATCAGCAATACAATGGATAAATTAATTGTGGTACATTTGTAGGGTGGAAACTCACAAAAATAATGTTGAATAAAAGAAGTCATACACAAAATGGTTACCTATTGTGAGTTTCTAATTATAAAAAAGTTATTAATTCAGGAGAGGTAATGATGAGGGAACAGAAGGCAAGATGAGGACAAAGCAGAAGCTGACACCCCACAACCCCCCCATGGCGTATTTGTGACATGCCTCAGGCATTCCTGGATGCCCTAAAGGAAACACAAATAGTTAACTTGTAGAGATCACGATCCTGAAAGACCTGAATCTCCCTCAGTTTATAAATGTCCTAGTGATTTATAAAGAAGAAACTTTCTTATCAATAGCCTAACTTCCAGAGACCCATAACTCAGTTCCTGAAGCCCTAACCTTGTCCTCCCCTCCATAAAATTGAGGGAGGCCGAGGCAGAAGGAAATGTAAATCAAGTTGAATTTCTTCTAAACCTAAAGTTCATTGACAAAGATGTGTGATAGGAGGAGTGTGACATTCCTCCAGGAAGCTCCTAACTATCTTACTGTTATGCCTTACTAAAAGGAAAAACAACCTTAACTTGACAAATAGCAAAGCCTCCAGTATCCTGTGTGTCTTCTTTAATACATGAAAGTTCTTTCAAAACCTCCCTTTTTCCTTATGTCTTCCAACCCCATAGTATATAATCTGCCACTCCTCGCAACCCTGGGGTAGCCCATGGGTCCTGTCCTTGTGCTTTAATAAATCACCATTTTGCATCAGAGATGTCTCAATAATTCTTTCTTGGTCATCGGCTCTGGACTCCACCCCACTGAACCTCACCTATATTCTAAAACTACATCAGTAGGAGGACATAGACATTGAAAAGCCTTTCAGATGCTGGCGATTTTTTATTTCTTGAGCTGAGTGTAGTGAAATGGGTATGTTCACCTTGGGATAATTTGTTGAGGTATGTACATTTACGATCTTGTTGCTTTTTCACACACACATAATACTTCAATATTGAAGTTTATTGTTTTAAAATGGACCACCTAACAGACCTACACATTTCATATCAACTTCAGAAGTCTTGATGACCCTATTTTCATTGTAGGCATGGGTTTCTGCATAAAATTTGCCATTAGTGGAAAGGAAATGGGGAAGACCATTGGGAAAAAAATTCTCTTGGCCCACAAACCTCTATTGAGAGGTAACTTATACCTAGACCATGACTTCCATCATTTAGATGACCAGTCAGAATAAGCTCCTTCTCTCTATACTATAAATGTGCAGCATTAAAAAAATCTCCATTTCTTCCTAGCTCATTTTGGTAAGCAGAATCTAAGAAGTCCCCAAGATTTCAGGCCCCTGATATACTCACACTTTCTCTCAGTGATTCAAATAAACATCAATTTATGTACCAAATGAAGGGATTTTTCAAATTTAATTAAGTTCTCAGATCTTTGACATTAGAACCAGGAGGTTATCTTGGGTGAGAGAGAGTTTTCCTGACTGGTCACAGAAGAGAAAATCAAAGGCAGGTGCTCTGGCTAGCCCAGAAAAAATCAAAGCTCCATGCATGAACTGCCTACAGAGGTCATGTAGCGAAGAGCAGGCAGCTTCTAGGAATGAGAATGATCCCTAGCAAAGGTTACTAGGAAAATTGGGGCCTCAGTCCAATAACCACAAGAAAATGAACTTTTCCAATCACTACTGAGACCTCAGGCCCCCTATGAAAATCACAGCTCTTGATTTCAGCCTAAGGAGACCTTGAGTAGAGAATCCAGGCTGAGTAGAGAATCATGCCTGAACTTCTACCTACAGAAACTTAGATAATAAACTTGTGTTGTTTTAAACCACTAAGTTTGTGGTGATTTCTTAGAAAAGGGATACAATCATCTTCCCCCATTATTATGAGGCACCTGCTCACTTTCTATGTTGTATTAAAAAAAAAGTTACTAATTATTGTGCTTGGTTCAGCAGCACACATACTAAAACTGGAACAATACAGAGAAAAGATTAGCATGACCCCTGCGCAAGGTGACACGCAAATTTGTGAAGTGTTCCCTATTAAAAAAAAAGTTATTAATTATTAGTTACACTTGCCCTCTTAAACTTCCTAAAATTCTCTAATAGAGTTATCATGAATTTCTCTCTGTAGCAGACCAATGTTAGTGTTTCACAAAACTTGATAACTCATTGGTCTGTACCCTAAAAGACTGAGAGGGGTCAAAGGTGAAATTTAGAAAACAAAGCTTAGTTTGAATAAAGAAAGCACAAATTTGCTAACCAGCTCTTGAAACATGTTCTCTCTCTTTGAGAGATAAATAATAATAATATAATAAGATGTAATTACATAGTCATATAGAATTGATTTCACTTAAGGAACTAACCACAGAATTTGTTCCAACTATAGGATAGAGATAATTTAGATTTTTAAAAACTTTGCACCAATTTGTGTGGGACAGAGGCAATAAATGGCAAAGAAGGGAAGGTGGAATCCGCTCCGTCTCTGGGACTGACATAAGGAGTGATGACCATATCTTCCCACAGCCCAGCGTGGACGTTTCTTTTGGCATCAGACCATTGTCTTAAACGCAGCGTGGGTAGAATAATATGGCAAGTCCTTTGTCCCTGCCATGCTGATGGTGTAATTTGTGCACCTAACTCTTCCTGTCTTTGCTGGATCCGTACCCTTTCTCTATAACCTATAAAGGCTGCTTTGTATATCTACCTCATCATTATGATCAACATGATGATATCTTTTAAAGGAAGTTATAGATAATGCTTGAAAGCAAACTTCCTGACTATAATTAAAACAATTTCTAGCATTTCAAGCATACATACCTTCTATATTAAAAAGGGAATTGAGTTGAGGAAAGCTGCATCTTGCCAAAGATTGTCTACGCGGGCTGGCTGAATGCTTGTGGATTTGTAGAGAATTCCACAGTGCTTTGTGGGCTCTGCCAGTCAGGCATCAGGGAATTCTGAGAAATGGCCTAATTAAATCAGCACATAATGAAAGAAGACAAAATGCTCTAGGTCTAAAGACACAATGTGCCTTTGGCCAATGCAGACTTTGACTGCATCTACAGAAAGCGACCGCATCTCAAGAGAGAAGAAGCGGTCAGCAGGAAAGATGGCACAATGACAAGATCCACAGAGCTCACACAGCACTAGTCAGGTGAGAGATAGTACTATGTTATTTTTCTAGATTTGGTTATATTTTGATATTGGACAGTTTTTTATTACCTATATTTTGTTGTGATTTGTTTCCTCATCCAAAGGAATATTTATTTTCATATGTATTATTTTGTATTTTTTTCTTATGTGGGTCCTCAAAGTTGTGTAATTATTACAATTTGAATATAGAAGGAAGGAAAAGGGAGAGAGGGAGGAAATTCAATAACCGAAGAGTACAGAATTCATTTGAAGAGTAATGGAGAGTATCTTTAAAACTACACTGGAAAATATAAGACAATAAAATGATATCTTTAATATTTTGAAAAATATATAGTTTTAACTGTTTCGAGCCAAATTGTTAACTGTGAGTGTAAAAATATTCTCAGATATGCAATATATCAAATAATTTACATTTTCTGAACCACTTGTAAGGTATTTACTAGAAGTTCTGTTTTATCAAAAGGGCAGGTAAACCAAGAAAGAGATACACACAGAATTTAGGAAACAAAGGATCAAACATAAGAAAGGCAAAGGACATGGATCATGGTAAAGGGAGATTACAAAGTGGTAGCTGTCAGTGATCCCACACAGCAACCACTCCAGATTGAAGAAAGAGCCTCCTCTTTGAAGGACTCAAATGTTTGAATGTACAGAGAGTAAATTTACATAACTGAGGCAGGTGCTAAATTTTAGTATTGAATTAGTGATAATTACATAAAAAACTATTCAAACAAAAAATGTATATAACTTTATGAGGTGAGGTAGTGAGTTGTGCAAGATATAAAAAATGATCATGGCATACTACATGGTTTAGCATTTACATAGTCATCATAAGACATACACTGAATGTTGATTCAATCAAAATTACGATATAACTGGATTCAGTGCATGGAGTGAGCTAAGTGTTATGGGAAGACATAGTAGAGGGGGAATGAACAAGAAGAACCAAATCCTTATATTTCACAGTGAAAAGTCCATAAATAATGAACCAATCTGAAAAAGCAAGAAGGAAGATAGTGGCAATTATTAGGAGAAATGGTGGTAAACTCCCAAATAATTAGCTTGAAAAGTTGAAAAATGGTTGTTTTGGGAGAGCAACAAATGCAATGACCTTCAAAGAAATTTTCACATCTTTGGAGGAAAATTGTAGGGGAAAAAATGGACAGTGTGTACATAAAAATTTAATAGAAATAAAAACTGAATTGAAAAAAATGTTAAAATTTTTAAATGTTTTCCACAGTTACATATTCTTTATATAATAGAAAGTCAATTTAGGGTATAGCGGGTAGGGAACTTGCTCTGCTTAATTGATTTCAAATTTTAATTCTTTGAATGTTTGGGGAAAGGACAGAGTTAAGAAAAATTATGGTATAAATTATAACTAAATTTGATGAAGTTGAAAATAATGTTGGTAACCATAAAAGTAAAAGAGTTGTCAGATAAATTTCTGTAAATGAAATTACTGATCCTTTCAAAGCTCTATTCCATTCTGTGCAGGAGTCACTTTACATGAGGGACTTTTCTGTTTTTCTGCTGTGGGTCTGTGCCCTGAACATTCTGCTTATTCTCACTCATTCCCTTAATAAATACTTATTAATTATCTTTTATGGCCATCTCCATGGTAAACACTGAGGATGTGTTGTTTAGAAAGATGAGGCTAGTCCCTGTACATGAAGTTTGAGGAAGATGCACTTTAAACTGGCAATATTGACCCCTCCCTTTGCCTTATGACTGCTATTTCTCTACCCACGCTGACGTCCTATTTCTTCTTCAATCCAAGTTCTACACTTCACACAAGACCTAATTTAAGCTGTTTCCCATGTCAATCTTTCCAAAAGATGTAAGAATTTTCTTCAACATTCTTGTGTGTTTGTGTCTTTAATGTGTCATTTCTTCAGTACTTTCATAGTGATACGAGTCTTAAGTACACATAGGTGAACAACTGAGTAAGATCATTACCGCTTGATTGTGTTGCAAATATAGTGGGTGGTCATACCAGAAGCTTCAGAAGCTGAGTCACATCCTTCCTTATTCCATAGTGCAGACAAACTTCATAGAGTGTGAGTTTCCCTTGTGTACAGAACTGGGACATTAGTATCTGTCTTAGAGCTCCCTTATAGCAATCACAAAACACATTCAGTTCTAACCACTTCATAACAATAACTAATGTAGGGCACCTGGGTGGCTCAGTTGGTTGGGCGACTGCCTTTGGCTCGGGTCATGATCCTGGAGTCCCGGGATCGAGCCCCACATTGGGCTCTCAGCTCCACTGGGAGTCTGCTTCTCACTCTGACCTTCTCCCTGCTCATGCTCTCTCTCTCTCTTTCTCTTTCTCGAATAGATAAATAAAATCTTTAAAAAAAAAAAAAAACAATAGCTAATGTACATAGGTACTTACTGTGTGCCAGCCACGGTTCTGTGTGCTTTAACAAATTAATACCTTAATCCTCTAAGAGACCCTGAGATATGTGTATTAACTGTCCCATTTTATGAAGGATAAATTTGAGTCTTGGAGAGATTAGGTAACTTGCCTGCTGTCATGGAACTTGCCAGATGCGAAGCCAGGCAATCTGGCTCCAGTGTCCATCCTGTTAGCCTCTGGGTGACACTTCTTCTTCTTTTTTTTTTAATAACTTATTTTTTAAGATTATTTATTTATTTATTTGGCAGAGAGAGAGAGAGAGAGAGGGAACACAAGCAGGGGGAGTGGGAGAGAGAGAAGCAGGCTTCCCGCTGAGCAGAGAGGCTGATGCGGGGCTCCATCCCAGGACCTTGGGATCATGACCTGAGCCAAAGGCAGACGCTTAATAACTGAGCCACCCAGGTGCCCTTGGGTGACACTTCTTATCAAAGAAATGCTCAATGAGTAGCAGCTAGTGTTAGATTATGACAGGCAGTTAACCTAAAGAATATATTGCATATCAACTCTTCATTGACTTCTCTGTAGCTCTAATTGTAATTCCTCCGTATTTCATGAACATGGTGTTTTGACTTCAAAATGAGGAACATTAATTGAAGATAGTGAGAAAAAAACCTCAGAACTTAAAATACTCAAGTGACAGAGTTTATCTCATCGTTTTAGAATAATTTTTTTAAAATGGTATCAGAATTAAATTATTTTTTATTTTATTTTTTAGAATTAAATTATTTTTAGATGAAAAAAATAAGAGAACAGCATTTTACCATGACTATTTCATTGGTGCTATACATTAGATTTTTGTTTGTCTTCATTTTCCCAGAAAAAGATATTTGTACTAAGAGATTCTCCTTCCTTACAGAAGCCCAAGTGTGAAAAGCAGATTTCAGAAGTCATAAGTCTGTGTGTTATTTCTGGAAAATTAAAGACATGAACTTTTGCTCTGTGGTTAATTGCACTTAATAATTAGGAAACTATAATTAAAATTTGAAATGAGAAAGGGTAAGATCAGATTAATCATAAGGCACAAGATGAAAATAAAAACATTTAAAATTAAATTGAAAGAATAAAATTACAATAATAGTTTTTCTAAATTTTCTAGGCATGTTAGTAAATGATAATGGGGCTTGAGAACCCTCAAACTAAAAACTCAAAGGTTTCTCTAAAATATCATTTGGGGCTCCTGGGTGACTCAGCAGTTAAGCATCTGCCTTCAGCTCAGGTCATGATCCCAGGGTCCTGGGACCCCTGCTCAGCAGGGAGTCTGCATCTCCCTCTCCCTCAGCTCCTCCCTCAGTTTCTTCTTCTGCTCCAGCTCTGGCTCATTCTCTCTCAAATAAATTTTATAAAAAAGTGAAATAATATCATCTCACAAATAAAGTTATAATACTAATGCATATTTCTTACAAATGCCTGAAAACGTAAAAACAAAAGAAGAAATAAAAATTGTAATTTTTTTGTTTCACTATTAACTACAATCACCACTCTTACTCGGTGCTCTTGCTACTCTGGCTTTCCTTAAAAGCAGCAAGCATTTACGGTTCCTTCAAGGAGAAAAGAAGGGATCTGTGGGATTTGGCAATTGCTAGTATTTCCCCATTCATTCTGTTCCCCTCAGCACTTTGTCTACAGAAGAACAGAGGTAGAGCAGGCAAAGTGTGAGGCAAACTTCTGAACTGGCATTATATAGATGGTAAATCAGTAGTGTGTCTGGCTCGTGCAATCACTAAGAATTTTCCTTAACCGGGTGCACAAGACAACATAAAGTTTTCTACGACTTGTCAGCCAGATCCCTTGAGCAAACCACTTAATCCCACTGAGTCTTTGTTTTCTCACATATTAAAAAGAAGATAAAAGTACTTTCCCTACCATCTAATCTTCTTGTTGTAAAGCTCAAATTATATGTATATATTATCTATATACTACATACCTAGTAAAAGATAGTCTATATAGTATTATATATAATTTATAAAAGTGTTTTTGGAAAAGGAGAAACTTATACAAATTTCGGTAACTAGCAATAAAAGCATATTTTTTAGGTCATATAATATTATGTGAAGAGAGGTAAAACTGGAAAATTCTTCCTCACACTGTCATTACGTACTTATTTAGAAAAAATACTTTTTTATATGAAAGAATGGTAATGATAGTGACAGCTACCATTTAACAAAGCACTGGCAGTGCAAAGTATTTAAGTACATCAGCAACCCTTAGAGGTAAGCAATTCAAGGTCAGGATCAGAGTGAGTCACTCACATCAGGTACAAAATTTAAGGGGGCAACAAAAAATTCAATTGTCGGGGTCCTGGGATGGAGCCCCGCATCGGGCTCTCTGCTCAGCCGGAAGCCTGCTCCCCTGCCCCCTCTGCCTGCCTCTCTGCCTACTTGTGATCTCTATCTCTCTCTCTGTTAAATAAATAAATAAAATCTTTTTAAAAAAATTTCAATGATCAAGATGAACAATATTTTAATGTTATATTTTTAAAAATCAAAAGTAATCCAAATAAATCAGTGATGAAGAAAATATCAATATTTTAAATAAAGACAAAGTAGTTATCTTGTGTAACCTTGAATACATTAATTTCTTTGTGCCTTCACTTATTTCTCTATCTAAAATGGGGAAATACTACAAATACTACTACTACTAATAATAATACCTACTTCTTAGAGCCATGGTAGAGATTAAATGATTCAGTGTATGTCAAGTGATTAGAACAGTACCTGGCACATGGTAAATGCTTGGAACATGTTAGTTAAAATCATTTAAGATGACCATGATTACTGATTTTTCAATTTTAGGTATGAGAAAATTGAGGAGTCAAAGGATTAAAATGGCTTGCCCAAGGTTCCCAAGTCAGTCATAGGATTCACACTCAGGATTCTGTACTCCAGAGTCCTTTTCTTAATCACTAGAGTATAATGTTTCCCCATGAGGATGTTATGAACACTTCATGCTCTTAAGGGGCTCTGAGCATGTGAGCGTGTGAGTGTGTGTGTGTGTGTGCATGTGCACCACACAGATAGATGAGTGAGTTGTACAGTGAGAGGTTTTAAAATCTCTCAAAATTCTACCTAGCATTAACATGTAGACTGAGAAATGCTTAACTGGCTGGCATCGTTCAGCAAAGAGGCAGAAAAGGAAAGAAGAAATACCCTCCAGGCTGACTGTGGAACAGGGTCTCCCTTTATCCCAGTAGAAAGGTTAGGACGGATTACATAACCAGGTCTTTTTAGAAAAGAGGGCAATCTCACTTTGTAAGGAGATACATCATCAGTGGTTAGCATTCAGCGTTTGATGGCTTACCTGTTTAATCTGTTCATTGAATTGAGCTGTAGACATATTTTTTATGGATAGCAGAAAACACACACGTGTGTTTATACAACTGTATCCATAACATACAGTTCACGGTACAGAAAACAGCACTCTGTTATGTAAAAGACTTATAACTTTAATTATATCTCTTGGTAAAGCGAACCACAGATTATTTGTATAGATTTCTAGGTCTGTCACAGTCATGCTTTCTAAGAATGAATCTTAGTTGTTTAAACCTGTGACTCAGTGCTATCTATCCTGGGTTGCTGCCTCTTATATGTTATCCTTCATTCAGACTTCAGAAAATAATTTCATTTCTCTTGTGAATGAACAGAGGCAAACTAGAGGGTTAATTTCTGTGCCACTTCTTTTGAATTTTTCCTTACTAAATACTAGGAAGATTTAAAGTACAGAGTCCTGGCTTCTAGTCTTAAGTGTAATCCCATAGAGTGAAGCATAATATACATACTTGTGCATAAATATGACAAAACAGGCTTGAATAGATTTATATGATGTTTCAGAAAAGAACTTCCTTAAAAAATGCTGACATTTGCATGATGCCTTTTTCTTTTTTTCTCCAAGATTTTATTTAAATTCCAGTTAGTTGAGGAATAGTGTAGTATTAGTTTCAAGAGTAGAATCTAGTGATTTATCACTTACAGACAACACCCAGTGCTCATCTCAACAAATGCCCTCCTTAATCCTCATCACCCATTCAGCCCATCCCCCACCAGCCCAACCTCCCTCCAGCAAACATCAGTTTGTTCTCTATTGTTAAGGGTTGCATGATGCCTTTTTCACAATTTACAAATATTTTGCAACTTCATAACATATTTATAAACCACTGATTCAATGAGTTGAAAACATGCCTTCTATCAGGGATCTGTCACTAATCAAACCTGTAACCTACTGTTTTGGTATCCCATCTCCTAATTTAAAAATGGGGCTAATAAGAAGACCTTTCTAATAAACTTGTGAAGATTAAATAGATAAAACACGCAAAGTGTTTAGAAGATGGCATGACAAAAATGTTACTTTGTCCAATATCACTATTGGAAAAAATCTTGAAATATGCCAATATAATTACACCACCTTAAAAATGAGCATGGAAATTTGCCTTCTTGGATTCAGAGGTCTTTATTTCATTTGGTTTTCTAAGGCACTTCTACATCACGGTAAAATAGCTAACATTCTGTGCCTTACCCTCTTACAAGGAATAGTATAATGTTGAACAGGTCACTGTATGTAAAGGACCTATGGTGTATATTGAATCTATAAACATATCTAATGCACACTCATGATTCCAGTCATGGTAGCTTTAACTCTTAAACAATTAATCTCAGCCCAAAGATTTTTCTAAGTAGAGAAACCCTTGTAGTAGAGTACACTGACACAATGACTTTGATTAACAATTACCTTAGGAAAGATAAACACAAAACTTTTAGAACTTAATAGTGGTTTTCAAAAGCAAAAACCATTATTCAATAGCAAAAGGAGTATATTATTTAACAGAATCAATGTCATAGCTTCTTTGAATCAACTCAATAACACATGTTTCCAGCATGTTCTAATTAAAAAGAAAAAGGAAAAGGATGGCTTTCAGTGTGGGAAGAAAAAAAGAAATTAAATAATACATTATATGTTAATAAAAAAATTTAAAAAAATAAAAAAATAAATAGAAATAAAAATATGAAAAAAAAAGAAATACATATAATATTTCCATAGTCTAAAATATAAAAAACACAGGGGCGCCTGGACTGCGGGTCCTGGGATCTAGTCCTTCATTGGGCTCCTTGCTCAGCAGGGAGCCTGCTTCTCCCTCTGCCACTGCCTCTCTCTCTGTCTCTCATGAATAAATTTAAAAAAATCTTTAAAAAATATAGCAGTATTCTCATATTCCCCCTTTAAGCTAAATAGCACACTATGCATCTTTTTCCTTTATTTTACTACTTTAATTCAATATCCTAAAGATAGCTATCCTAAATATCCTAAAGAAATAAATATCCTAAAGATAGCTCCACACTATATAGAAAAACCTATTTTTATTGTTTTTACTGATACACAGTACTCTATCTTGTGGATGCAGCATAGTTTATTCAACCAGTCCCATAACCAAACACCTAGGTTATTTCCATTCTTTAGCTATTATAGTAAAATGGCAATAAGTCATTTATGCACATTCATTTTCATAAAAAAAAAAGAAATTAAAGAGAAACATCTAATATCAGTTGTAGTTTGGATTTGCATGACCCGTGGGTAGGGACTTGGCTTTTTCAGAACCAGCTGAAGAAAGAAACCTGACGATTTAGACAGTTTGAACTTGCAAAATTCAGACTCATGGGCTATCTCAGGACACTACTTGCTATAAAAAGTGGAATTGATAATCTAAAAAAAAAACTGACTAGGAATATATGTTGTTTTGTGCAGATGGCCTGTTTTGGAGAAGTCAGAGTACAAATGAGGAATATGGGACAACGACTGCATCTACCTCCAACCATCTGGCATGGACCTTGGGAACTTAGCAGCAGATTCCTCCCAGCCAGTGCTAAATATGGGAAGCCTTCTGTCTGAGAATATTAAACTACATATCTTTCACCCTTCACCTAGATTCAAGAAACTATATGATATTCATCCTGATTCTTTAACGAAAACGTAAGAGAAGACAACAAAGCAGTGCCTTTTGGGAAGATTGTATCACAATTAATTAGCAATTCTGTGTAATCACTATAAGTGATTATAGAAGCCAAGAATCAAGATTAATCCTTCTCATCATTCTAAGACATTCCTGATGTACAGTTCAGGATTTGCTTCTGACCCAGTCACTTAAATTGAACTCTAAGACATTGTGATGCTTAGGTCATCTTTCCAAATTAAGATCTAGTGAGCACTGACCTTTACGGAGTGTGCACCATCAGCACTCCAGTGCCCAGACTAGCATGCTTTGAAGGAAAGACCAAGGTGGCCAGTGGCGCTTAGTTCACTTGATCAAGGGCATATGTGATTATCTTTTCAATTCAAAGTCTTTTGAAATTTAAGAGCTCACAACATAATCCCCTCAAAAGTAAGAATTACCTCATTACACACTCTGAGTTCTTTAGATGCAGCTTTTTGAAAACATCCCTATCACACTAACTTGCTTCTGCCAAGGACGCCATCTTGCCCCAGGCATTCAGCACTGACCCAGTCTGACAGAAGCAGGACAGGCTAAAAATAGCAACAACAAAGGCTGCTAGAGCTTTGAGGATGCTTTTGCATTTTCCTTTTTTCTTTCTTTTTCCTTTTTTTTTATCAGTGCAGTGAAACTTTATTGCAAGTCTAAAACATGAATTTTTTTTTAAAGATTTTATTTATTTATTTGACAGAGAGGAGAGAGATCACAACTAGGCAGAGAAAGAGGAGGAAGCAGGCTCCCTGCTGAGCAGAGAGCTCAATGCAGGGCTCGATCCCAGGACCCTGAGATCCTGACCCTGAGCTGAAGCTTAACCCACTAAGCAACCCAGGCGCCCCTAAAACATGAACTTTTGATAGACAATACACATCTGAAAGTCATACTACATATGTCATAGTACTTCCCACCCTTCTTGCTCCCCACAGTTTAAAAATACACATGCACAAATATATGTATATGATTAGTCCTAAGCAATGAAAGTGTATTTTTCTAGCTCTATATCCTGAACTCTCTGCATCTAATCTGCACTCAGATCAGGTATAACTAGTTGTCCTTTTGCTCTACTGACATTATTTTCCCCTGACCACATCTTTGTATTTCAAGTGCCTGGCATATGGTAATTACTTAGTAAATGTTGAATAAATTAATTAATGAATATGTATTAGTCTGGTTATGCTAGCCCAGGTTATGCTGCAGTAACAAATGACTCCAAATCCTTATTTCTTGCCCATACATAATGTCCATCAGACTCAGTGTAGCTCTGTTCATGTTTCTTCTTGTCATTGACCAAGAAAAGTCATATGTATAAGCCTGACATTAGTCAGTTGGGATAATATAATCTGCTTTCAAGGAGGGACATCAAATGCCACAAATATTCACGTCTCTAAGCTCCCACATCCAGAACACATTTACCCACTCCCCACAGGAGATAATCCTACTACTCATGGCATCAAGTTCAAAATCCTGGGGCTCGTGATGGTCTTTACATTGGTTGGGAGATCTATTAACAAGTTATCCAGCCCATACTCACCCAATAGTCTCTGTCTAAGCAGGAGCAGGATAACTATAATAAGTATTTTCATTCAGAAGAGGAGAGAACGGGAGCTATAGCAGTCACTGGTCCATAAAAGTTTGAGATCACATTGAGAAGTTGTAAATGGCCCCTAACCTGAGGGTGGGGAATGTTCCCTGACATTTCTCAGACATTCTCTGAATGTTCCCAGACATTCTCTAGTTCCAACCCCAGGAATGGCTCTGAAATTCATTACTCTCCTTGGTGCTAATTCTGTCCGCTAAGAAGTCTCCTTTTCTGTTATATTCCGTGGCTACATCTGAAGAGAATCAGGGGATCATACTTTCACTGGGAGCTGAAGTATAGTCTTAGTCACTTTCACCCACAGAAATATAAGGACCCAAGTCTCGAGAAATCAGTCTCCTTTAGTTCAGGTGGCAGGAGTTTTTGACAGTACCACTCACTCAGAAATGTAGCTGGCTTCTCATCTACTCGATTCCAATAACTCTGCTTGTCAATAGACATGCCTCTCTTTCTGCATTCAGTCCAGGTATTTGAGCCTATCATGCCCCCTTGGTGTGCCGCACCATTAGTCTCTTTCCCCTGAGTCATTTGTTCAATGCAAGATGCACTTACTAGGTGTCACATTGATCAGTTCAAGGGTTTTAACAAAGGATATAATGGCCATATGCTTGACTTGTACCTAGCTGAATTTTCATTGTCTCCCTTTGTCACACAAAGCTGTCTCAGTTTTATCATTCATGGGTTATACATGAGAATCACTTATATCTTTCAAACCTGCAAGTTCCTAACTGTTTTGTCAGTCCCTATTTCCTTTCATTTCCTCTTGCTAACTGGCCATTATTGTCTGAGCTCTTGTTGAAACGCACCTTATCAAATGCAGTCAACAGCAATTGAAACACATGATGTTGTTTCTCAAATTCTTGGCCAAGAGCAATGAGCTCATTGGGAACATCATTTGTCCTTTAAGTTATTAGAGGCCACAATTTTTATAAAATATTTCGCCATTATATAACATTAATTACCATGTAAACAACCTTCAGTAACTAGTTCCTTTCTACCCACAGCCTGGCTTTGAAACCATTAACACTAGATTAGTTTATTATGTTGTTGTTCAGACACTAATTTCTGTATCAAGGTAGGCTAAGTTATGCTACAGTAATAACCTCATATTGCCAAAATTTTAGTGACTTATGACTACAAGGGTGTATTCATTATAGCTCCTGTTATATGTCCATTGTGGTCAGCTACAGCTGCGCTCCATGTCTCCATGTTTACTTTAGGACCTGGTCTGATGGACAACTCTCTGGGCCATTTTGCCACTCTTGCAGCAAAGCAAAAATGGAAATGATTTGTCCTGTTTTACTTTTAATTTGCAGTTCTCCAATTGTTATGAAGTTGAGCATCTCTTATGTCTCTTTGTGTTTTTATTTATTTTTTTAACGAATTCTCTGTTTATCTTACTTGGTACTTGTAAAATTGGGTGGTTTGTCTTTTTGGCTGTGACTATTGTCGTGCCAATTGTCATGTCCAAAGTCACACAGCAGGTTAATGTCACAGCCTAGCTTAGAACTGATCTCCTATGATCTTTCAAATGCATCATGAGGGCTTCATTATTGCAACTTCACAACAAGAATTAGTTTCTTCCCATTTGGAATCTTTTCTGTCAAAAAAATGGAGGTGATATTACTTAATGTCCCTATACTTCCTGCCACAGTCTAAACCTATTTAATTTCAGTATAACATATTTTGTCTATGGGCCTGATAGTAATAGGTAAGACTACTAAATCTTTATATGTACACAATCTGGACCCCAGTTGAATATTTCTTAAAGTTACTTCCCTAATGATAATTGCAGGACTTAAAAAAAAAAACCAGCTGTACTCACAGACCTAAAATCTTGCCATATGAGTAAATATTTCTATTTTCATTTTTACTTAAATATATTATACAAAGACAGTTTCCCTTAGCTTAAAACTTTGAAAAAGTAATTTTGATGATCTTTAAAGTGGACATTTTATCTTCATACTGCTTCTTTACAGACCAGCTCTCAAGTCTGCTTAAAACTATTAGTGAGACCACTAAATATAGGAGTTAAGGCACCTAAGATACATTTTGTTGACAAAAGAATTTTTTTGATTAAATAATTTTATATTCATCTCTAATTGCTTCTTTAAATAGGCTTCTCTTTATAACTCATGTTAACTGGAGAATACCTTAATTCCTACTATTGCATGCGTGAGCAAATATGGGCTTTGTCCATTCTATTCTTATTTTAACATTAATTTCTGAGAAGCAAATAAAATGCCTGACTTAATTAGTAAGTTGTATATCAGGGGGAATACCTATGGATATTTAATTTATATCATATAAATCTTATTCTGTGTCAGCAAAAAATGAAAATGATAGGGCACATAAAATTTCAGGTAACTCTAGCATTGGCTCCTAGTTCTAACAATGATTAAATTTTTGATATAGTTTAATATATTATGGCTCAGAGTACAGAAGACTCAAAGGCACATGTCACCCATGCTTAGGAGCCCTATTTTTTCCAGATGACTTGCCCTCAGACAACTGTGTAAATCCTTTTATGTTTTTCTACCTGGAATCTAACCAGCTATAACTGTCTTGATTGGCAAAATTAGATTTTAGATAGCTTCCCTTGGAGAAGTCTTGTACTAACCTTAACTGGCCCCGTTATGATGAGTTCACTAATGCACTTACCAGAACTCTGCCAACTCATGGAAGCAATCATTCTGTTCCAAAGTCCTTCTCTTTGTGGAAGCAGGTGGAAATGTTTCAGATACTGGCTAACAGGACTGTTTACTCTTTAACACTAACACTGGTTCTGGCTCATGAGCTACCTTTTTTGAGGAGGGGGTCTCTGAAATTCCTTGAATATGATTCCCTCTGGATGATTTAAAATGAAGTTTATTCCATTTCTTAAAAATATTACACTTGTTTTGCTAACTTATTTACCTGTTATAATGCTCAAGGTTCATTCAAACTTTATCATGGCTTCCTTCTTTTTTTTGAATTAATCAATTAACTAATTTTATTAACATATAATATATTATTTGTTTCGGGGTACAGATCTGTGAATCATCAGGCTTACACATTTCATAGCACTCACCACAGCACATACCCTCCCCAATGTCCATAACCCAATCACCCTCTCCAGGAGCCCTCGGTTTGTTTCCTGAGATTAAGAGTCTCTTAAATCATGGTTTCCTTCTTAATAAATTAAAGTTTAGATTCTTGTGCTTGCTTCAGCAGCACATATACTAAAATTGGAACAATACAGAGAAGATTAGCATGCCCCCTGCACAAGGATGACATGCAAATTTGTGAAGCGTTCCATATTTAAAAAAATTTTAAAAATAAATAATAAAATAAAATAAAGTTTAGATTCTTTTGTCCAGCATCAACATTGAGAAACAAATAATTTCAGGCATAAAATTCTAGTGTTGATGGTAATTTACACGTTATTTTCAATTTATAGAGAAATTAACAAAAGTGATAAGCCTATGGCTTTTGCTGATTTTTCATCAATTTTTACTATATAGAAGCTGTGGTGGGTTATGTTTGAGCTTAAGATGCATCAAGTTAAAAATGCTAAATGCTGAAACTACCACTTGTGTAATTAATATCCATTTTCGATTTCTCCATTAGTAAAGGGTCTCTGTATTTTAGGAAGCAGCAATGCTCCCAGAGCATATACAAAACTATATGTCCCATTCCCATTGTTGATGGGATATCCAATTAATTGTAAGTAAATGTTACTGACTGGGCGTTCCAGAAAATAAAGGGAGCTGACTAATCTGGAAGGCATATTTCTTCCTTTTCTTCTATCACTTTCTTTCCGAGAAATTATAGCCAGAGTGGCAGTGACCAGTTCGTGAGCAGGAAGCTACACTGAGGATAGGAGCTGTGTGCTGAGATTGTCAAGGCATAGAGACAGAAGGAGCCCAAGACAACGTTGACATTGTGGGACCCCATACAGCTCTAAGAGTGCCTCAAAATGTGCTTTGCTGTAATGGGAAATAAACCTCTAGTCCGGTAAAGCCATTTTAGGTACTAGGAATTGAATACAATTTCTAATTGAAAAAAAAAAAAACCTACTTTAGTAAAGTGTATTTTGTAATAATACAACCAGAATCAGAACAATAGTCTTTTGAAAGACCATACAATCATTTCAAATGGCATAAAAGTCAGATTCTATACCATCTTTATTTAAATGTGTGTCTTAATGAGGTGAGGCTATAAATGAAGTTGGTATTTCTCTCCTGTCTGTCCCCTGACTTAGTGAATAAAAGAGACAATGTCCCATATACCAATGATGGGATTTTATCATTGTGAGGTAGACACTAAGAGATCATTAAAATATACATATATACATATATATATAATTATATATAATCTCAATTAGAATACTCAATTGCAAGTAATATGATAAAACTGATTATGTAACAATACCCCAGTAAATTATTTTGTCTTTTAGAATAATTTGATATAATCCGGACTTTATACAGACAAAGAATATTTCACACACACTTCCTAATATACCTATAGTGAACATATGCTGTTTTTGCTATGCACAAATCATCTCCCACTGCTTCTGGGATCAGACCTCTTTCCTTACAAATTTATTCCGTGCTGCTCAAATGGGGCTAACCCTCCATCCTGTCCCAAGCTATAGGGTCTGGAACCAGCTAGACCTGGTCAATCACATTATCTTTTATTTCTGGTCATGGTAAGTAACTGTGTATCGACAATTGATACAAGCTGAACCAGTCAGATCCTTCTTAAGGGTATTTTATTAAAACTATTGGGAAAGACTTTCTTTTTGTTCATGGGATATGAGTCTGGAGGTGCTGGGAGCCATTTGTCCCATCACAGGAAGAGGTCTTATCTGAAGAATATATAGAGTTAGCAACTTGATAACCTGACATGATTTGAGCCTTTAGATTCAAATGAAGCCACACATGCCATTACATATGTTCACATTTCCTTCTCTATTTAAATAAGTTCTGGGGCACCTGGGTAGCTCAGTCAGTTAAGCAGCTGCCTTTGGCTCAAGTCCTGCTGGTCCTGGGATCGAGCCCAGTGTTGGGTTCCCTGCTCAGCGGAGAGCCTACTTTTCGCTTTCCCTCTGCCTGCCACTCTCCCTGCTTGTTCTCTCTCTCTCCCTCTGTCTCTGTCAAATAAGTAAATAAAATCTTTTAAAACAAAAGTAAGTTCTGTCACTTTAATCCGAAAGAGTCCTGGTTAGCCAAAACTGATATTAAGAGAGAGATGTTAAAAATGATAAACACCAAAATATGAAATTATTCCAACTAAGTTGCAATAAAGGACAAAGAATATCCTTTTATCCCCATTTTGGAAAGTGGCAAGTCTTACACTGTGCTGATGTCAGCTGATGTACAAGCTACTTGTGTCTTGTGACACAGGCCACGTTGCTACTGAGGTTTAGAGCATCAGGAGACAGGAAAAAAGCATCAAGATATCACAGTGCGTTTATCATTTCTTGCAGCCTTTAGTCAAATCATAAAAAAGGTACATACCTAACAGCAGACACACCTGGAAACAGAAACGGCATGCAGCCATGATAAGATGAAGTCCTTTGTGCCAGAGGCCAGATATTCATTACGACCGAGGGTCAGATAATCATGGACCATGGGGGTATGAAAAAGTGAATGTTCCGACCCAAGTTATTGAAAGTTAATATAAACAAAAGGAATCAGGAAGAGCAGAGGAAAATAAGACTGGAACACAGGAAAAGCCAGAAAGAGTAAAGTCTGGTTAAGTGCCCCCAAGCACTTGGCTGAGCATTCCCAGCCCCACACAAGGAATAACAGGCTGTATTACAGCGTCATTCCGCGAAATGGAGGCCAGGTACTACAGCGCTGGTAGCCCAGCCTCGGCACCAAAGCCCGCTGGTTCGTATCAGCAGGCCAGCATAAACCCCAGGTGGATGGTAAGAGTGGAAGCTAGGTGACAAAAGGCCGAAATTATGTTGTTCAGATTCAAGTAGCATATCCTGGCTTTTTGTTTTCTAACCCGTTGTCTCAAGAATACAACTCAGTCAGGAGTAAGGTGGGGCAGTAAGAGTATTGAAGAACCAGATAAGATCCAAAACCAGTAAGCAGAAGTCTCTGGCTGCTCAAACCTAAGGCCACCTCCGGGTTTCTGCCTGGACCCTGAAAGGAATTGCTAAAACAGAACATTAACATTCCTGAGAAGAGGAATCCTGCCAAACCACCTTGCATACTAGGCCATATCAGACAATGAGAAAAAGAGCAGGGAGCACAAGGTTGGCTGGCCAAGAAACTCGCTTCCCTGTCAGGTCTCTGTTCTCCCGTCTAAGGGGATAGGGTCCATGCTGTGGACTGGAGACCTCCATGCTCTACTCCTCCTTCCTTTTCCAAAAGGGAGCTTTCGTTCCAGTTTTGCTAGATGGACTTATCAGTAAATTAAAGTTGTTAATCTTCAATTGAACTAACCAAGGGGAAATGTACGTCCTTCAGAGATACCAACTTGGAATAGGAAGCAGTAACTGGATGGGAATTTTAAGTTGCCTTAAATATGCAGTATGGGTGAAGGCATTTTCAATTTTGCATGTGGCAAAAGTAAGCAATCTTTAAAACTTACATGTATTAAATAAAGTTATATATGTATATAAATCTTTGGGGGCACTTATAATAAAGATATAAAAATCTCTCTATACATACATATGTATTATGTATATATATGTATATGTGTGTAAGTGTATATATATTATACATGTGTATGCATATATCATATGTAATCATGTATGTGTATAAATGCTGTGTTGCTGTGAAGGGAAATGTCGTTGACATCTGTTATATCTGCCTACCCAGGACCCATTTTCCTTTCTGTTGATAATAGCATCTCTTCCTTGGGGAACTGTAATAGAATTAATGAGCTTTTACTGAAGAATGTTTGTTTAAGGTATGACCTCCTTAAGAACAGGGGCCTAAAGGTACAAATGGGTTGAGTGTAGCTTGTAAATATAAACTGTGTCTTTTACAACTGAAAAAAGGTATAAAAAGAAACTAGTCTGATGGGCAGTCTTCTCCAGGTACTCTGATTCTATAAATATTCAGGACCTTCAAGGCGGTGAAATACCCTTTCCGTGCCACCTCACTACATTTCTGTACTGTAACCTCAAAGATGATTAAATTACTTATGTGAACAATTAATGGATTCGATCTTCTTAGTTTGCAGACTAATAACGGCACCGCTATACACCCTTTATAGGTACCTATTTTGGATGTTTCAGGCTGAGAGGGCCTACAGTCTCCCAGACTCAAAAATGGGTACATGACTCAGACCAAGCCACTTAAAGCATCTGAGTATAACATCCAGTGATACTCAGAGATCAGGTTTAACCCTAACTCTGCCAGTTGAGTCCTTGCACCCAACTTTTCTGCCAAAATGATCAGGAAAGAATTTCATTGCCTAGCAGGGTTGCCAGCTGGTAAGAAGGGATCGGAGATGGCTGGCAGCAATCTTACCTGATGTGTGGAGAAAGCTCATCCATTAGAAGAGAAAAAGGAAGGCTATCACAGCATCATTTGAAACCCTGCATCGAGATAGACAGCGAAACTCAGCTATGTAAGCCAATAGAGAATTCCATTTATGTGTATATTTGTTCAATATTTTATTATTTTGCTTCAGTTTTTTTTCTTTTGCTTAAGTTACTTTGAGTTCTGTTTCTGTCACTTGTAAGCATGAAAACCCTAAATAATAAATGGCAATTTCCTGCAAAAAAAGATTTAAAAAGCTTGTATTAGGATAACGTGGAAAGAAAGCATAATATGTCTTGCTGGTATCTAACGATGCCATCATGAAAACTTTTCTTTTTTTGCCTCTTTTTTTTCCCTCTGTTTTTACTTTTATGGAATTTTCCATTGAAAGGATTTGGAAGACTTTATTGAATCAACAACACAAGGCTATTAAAATAGATAATAAATCTTTTAAGTTTTGGCTATTTAACTATGTGAAAAGAATGTGGAATTCTTTGAAAGAATTACAGTATATGAATTAATTTTTTAAATATTTATTGAGCTACTTTTATATGTCAAGTATTGCACTACATCTATTCTATGGGATTAGATTTGTGGGGGGAAAATGGACCTAGTCTCTGTACATACAGAACCAATAGTCTCGAATGGTAAAAATAGACCCCATATAAGGTAGACGTTAATATAGAGTGAATGCGTTCATCAGTGTTTAGCTGTAGAGAACAGAATTCACTCTAGTTGGTTTCAGCAGAATAGAATGACAACAAATCTTGTAACAACCAGATATTAATATAGAATGAACTTATCTATCAATGTTCATAGCAAAAAAAGTATTCTAAGCGAAAAATGACTTTTGCAAGGTATTAAATAGCTTTCAGAATCATTGAGAGGGCCGGAGAAACACTCCAGATCTATTTTTTGGTTACTCTTCTGTGGTCATGCTAACCAGGGGAGCCGTGTCACCAGAACCAAACCCACACAGCAACAAGAAGAAACCTGCCCCAACTGTGTAATGCTGTGATCAGGAAGGTACTGTTTCTGCAGACAGTTCCAGACCGCGTGGTGCCTGCTGTGCCAGAAAAATGGCCGCTGGTGTCCTGCCACTCAATCCCCATAAACCACCTGGGGCCATGTACAGTTGCTAATGCTAATGCTGCGAAGGCGCGGGGGTGGGGGGGTGGTAGGCTCTACCAGGAGCAGAAGTAAGGAAGCTCCTCGTCTTTCAAGAGCAGTGTAAATGACAAGCCGAACTTTGTCACTTCTAGAAACCTAACTGCAAGAGCTCCTTAACAATGTAATTGTAGTATTATAGCCCTCTAGAAGGAGGTTGGGCTGGACAGCTGCACGAAATTTCAACACATCCACAACAGAGACCACCCGCCTTGGTTTGTAAGTTGAATGGAAAAAATCCTGGCTTTAAAAAAATTACATTTCGGAAATCTTCTATTTAGAAGATCTTCACATGTCTGCTTTTAGCTATCAATGTATTTAAAAGCCAGACTGGCAATTCAGGGTCTTTTCTGGTTCCACACAAATTTTAGGATTTTTTTTCCAGCTCTTTGAAAAAAACTGGTGGAATTTTGATCGGGATGGCATTAAAAGTATAGATTACTCATGGAGGGCATTGTGAGAAAGAAGGGAAGGATGAATGGGGGGAAATCGGAGGGGGTGATGAACCAGGAGAGACTGGACTCTGAGCAACAAACTGAGGGTTTTGGAGGGGAAGGGAAGGAGGTGGGCGAGCCTGGTGGTGGGTATCGAGGAGGGGACGTATTGCATGGAGCACTGGGTGTGGTGCATGAACAATCAATCTTGTAACACTGAAAAATTAAAATAAACATATTTGGGGGAAAAATAAATAAATAAATAAATAAATAAATAAATAAATAAATACTGAAAATAAAATTAAAAAAAAAAAAAAAAGCCAGACTGGTAATTTTCTCTTCCCCTACAGGTTTTTTAAATTTTTAAGTAGAAGGATAATGTGGTCCTTAGTTATTTATTGTTTAATTGACATAATAACCATTCAACTCAACACAGGATTTCAAGGGCCAAATACAGTTGCTAATTTGGTGCTATTTTTTTACCTCAGCCAGTTAATTAAGAAAGTTAAAATTCCATTGTGAAAAGAGAACAAATACAGGTATAAGCAACTTCTCAGCACCATTATTTATACATAAAATCATTAAAAAGTGAAATGAAAAAATGCAAAGTGAAGCTAAAGTTTGCTTCCATTCTTGTCCACAAAATGCTATGACATGAATACAACCTTCTCAGAAATAGGTTTCTTTTTTTTTTAATTACATTTCCATATCCATAATGATAACCTATTTCTTCCAAATTAAAACAAATTAGAGAACACCATTCTTTTGCAGGATAGGATTACTCCACATAGACACTTTAGCAGTTGACAAATTGGTTATATTAACACCAAACCACAGCAGAGAACATTTCAAAATTTGTGGTTTTCTGGAATGGTCTAATTTTGGTAATTTGTATGTGAGAGAGTTACTATTTAAAAGCTGCTGACAGTCTATTTTGAGAGATAAAGAAATTAAATATTTTTAATAGATTTTATTTGTTTAGTAATAATCAACAAATGGTTCTTTTAATAAAAAAAAAAAAAAGGGTAAGGGGAGGTGCCTAGGCTCAATAGGTTAATTGTCCAACTCTTGATTTTGGCTCAGGTCATGATCTCAGGGTTGTGAGATTGAGCCCCGCTCAGAGGAGCCTGCTTGAAATTCTCACACTTCCTCTGCCCTTCCCCCTGCTAATGAGTTCTCTTTCTCTCTTTCTCAAAATAAATAAAATCTTTAAAAAAAAAAAAAGGTGAGGGAAATATCCTAAGGGTTAGAGATAATAGAGTACTTTTTTGCTTTGCAATGATCTGGGATATAAATATTGGAGCTAGTGAAATTAGATACATTCCACAAATAACTGTTTGAAACTTTGGCTTTATTTTGGGTACAAAAGAGCCATTTCATAGCAAGTCGTGTAAACTCCAAAGCCTTTCCTTGAAGGTTCACGGTCTTTTGAGAATATTCAATGGACTGGTGTGTTCCTGACAGAGGCAGTTGGTGTCCAAAGTTAGCAGGAACCCCAAGAAGAAATTCATCACAAGAAAAGGTCTTGTATAGAATGACCTGAGTTCAATGTCAAGCTTTAGGTGCCAGAGAGGAAGACTGGAGGAGCAGTACATACCCACTTGATTCAGCCTGCCTTGAATAAAATGACTGTCTATTTGAAATATAAGAGCTGAGCACTAAAAGAAATCCCCTTTAGGAATTTCAGCTCACTTTGGCATGTAATACTGTAGTTCAAATGTTACATTTGGGACAGAAAATTCCTGTGTACCCTGAGAAAGTATTTTAACATTAGACATGGATCTTGGCTAGTGGACTGACTCACCATACCTTCTTGTTTCTTATTCTTTGAAACTATTGAATTGGACTTTTCTGTCTAAGTAAGGACTTTGGAAGGAGAAGATAGGCAAGTGTGTTGCTCAGAGAGATTCCTGGGTCATACCTGTGACCACTCAGGTACAATTTTCAGGAGGTGTGGATTAAAATTCATTATTTTTTCAAGGTACTACTGGTGCAATCAAGGTTAATAATCAACTGATTTAAATCAACATGAACTAAGCATCATATCCTTTCATTTCTTCGTCCTTTCTCTACAACCCTCAAATCCTTCTCAGGTGCTAGATGAACTATGGGCTTTGTCAATGAATATACACCAAGAATTTAGCTTCCTTCTGTTTATATTTACTCTTTTGTTCAACATTGGGTGAACATTATGCACTCTTATACTATACACTTCAACTGGATACTTAAAAGAGCGTGACAATCAGAATATAGTCTCTCGCCCTCCAGAAACTGAGTAGATTGCTTCAACCTATTACGTTGCTAGGTGTAATGAACCACGGGCATCAGTTAACATTAGCACTGTGTGTAATTCTAAAAAAGAAAATCAATTGATATAAAGTTAATTCCCAAATCCTTTTTCTTCAATATATATAAGTAATTTCTCATGAGTTTTCAGCATTTCCAGTTACAGTTGAGTTTGGAAAATTTCAACTCAGATGATTGTTGTATCCCAGTGTATTCTCACCTTGTATTAGCTCAGAATAATCAAAAAGACAAACAGAAACCAAAAATAAATAAATAAATAAATTTATATATATAATATATATATTTATATATAATATATTTATATATATGCATATTTGTCCCAATCCAAGAAATATTGAGGGTATATTTCTTTATTCAAAAGCAGCTCACTGAACTTTATTAGATAACTAATTGATTTTAATTATATTTAGGACTCTCAAAGGGAAAAAAGCTATTTCTAGAACTCATGGTTTAGAGACTATTGTTTGCAGGTGATTTTAAATATATTTTTAAAAGTCCTATTATGTTTCATGAAGGACAGTTTCCTTGGTTTCCAGAGTGATGTTCAAAATGAGTGTAGGTGCAGTGAAAGAGAAAGATTACATTAATAGGTGGTTTAGCATTTCTGTTGAATATGAAGGTTGCCCAATATTTTAATATAATGGGGTAATTTTTTTAAAGTCTTCATTCTGTAATGGATACATTTAACATCAGATGTCTCCCTATGAAATGAGTAATAAAGCCCACTTTGCTTGAAATTTAAAATAGTTTCAAAGGTATTGAAAGCTATTCTGCCCATATCTTGCTTTTATAAAGATGATATGAATAATTACTTCGGGCAATTACTCAGAAAGCACTTTGTAAATAACTGTTCATTGCCTAAAGAAAAGAGACATGAGGATAAGATGGGTGTACAGAATCAAAATGAGTGGATTCTTGACCTCAAGGAGCTTACATCATTTTCAATCTATTGATGGACTCTAGCCAGTGGTTCTGTTTAGAAGTTAATTTCCACTCTGATACCAACCAAATATTTATGTACCTAATGCAATAAGGGATAAAAAATTTACGTACTCAGTGAAATAGGGGGTAAAAAAATAAGGTTGCTTACAAAAAAGCCCTTAGGATGTCTTTTTTCTCTACCTATGGACTATCTAGAATTGGCTCACTTAGGAGCCAGACACCTGCTGGGTCTAGTAATTTATTATTGAATCATTTTAAGAGCAAACAGAGCCAACAAGGTGTCTTATGGCATTTATTCAGCAAACAATTATTTTCCCCAGTTATTCTCCGGGGATTTTCATAAATTACATGAGCAGTGGTCCTCAGGAAATTAAAAAAACAAAACAAGCACATGAAGAAACAAAACAAAACAAAACCCAACTGCCCATACTAGCCAACTATGAGAAGAAAAATATTTGTAGATTATCAGAAGGATCTAATTTAAATTTTGAGATAGGAGCCTCCTAACTCTGTTGTTTATATGTTGATAATAATCTTTCAGTGTTCTGGGTTAAGCATTTAGTTATAAAGTGTGCTCAAGTAATATTAAGACTCGAGCATAAGCATTGTTCTCAAAGGGTTCTCAGTGTTCTTTTAAAGATTATATCTATATCTATATCTATATCTATATCTATATCTATATCTATCTACCTACCCACCTACCTATCTACTCAGCTGAATATTTATTGAGTGCATGTTGTATGCTTTCACTGTGCTTAGCATTATGGAGAGGAAAAAGAGACATGGTCTCTATTTTCAGCTCATGTGGTGATAGACCTATATCAAAGAATCCTAATCACTGAAATGTGCTCCAGAGGAGAAGTAGGCATTAACACTGGTAATGAGCCTATGACAGCAAGGAATTAGGGAGTCAGGAAATACTCTCAGAAGACAGAATGCATAAGACAAGACGTGAAGCAGATGTAGGAGTTAACCAGAAAGATGGCCACTTTCTCCAGGGGGCAAGGAGGAACCAGAGATAAAGGTGAAAAGGTAGAGACAAGATCATACAGGTCTCTGTAGGCCATATTTGGAAGTTCTAGCATTGTCTCAAGATCAATCAGTGTTAAGGGTCATTGAAAAGTCTACAGAGATGTGAGTAGGTGTCAGATTTTTGTGTTAAAGAGTTACAGTTGTGAAGATTAGAGGGTGAGTTAGGTGCATTTTCTTTAAAAAGTAATAAATAAATGTCACAGAACATAAGGTTTTTAACTGTATTGGAAACACTATAGAAGTCAATTACCCACCATATAGCATGGGCTTATTTGTAATGTAATATGTGTGCAAGCTATAAAGTTTGCACTTTACCAATGTAAAGTTGTCAGATTGTTAAATCTATATCGCCTCAAACAAATCGTTACAGAGAAATATGAAAATACAATGAATAACAGTCAAGTCTGGATTGCCTTTCTAAAGCAATCTGCACCTCTGGAGCTCCCTGCTCACCCTCTCTCTCTCCCTTCCTCTCTCTATCTCTCTTGAGCAAAAATAAATAAAATCTTAAAAAAAAAAGGAAACTAGTGGTCAATAAAGAGAAAAAGAGAGAGCTAGAGATAACAAAGATATTAAGATTGAGAGACAAAACTTTAAAACAGCTATTATTATGTTCAGAATTTAAAGATTTTAAGTATAAATTAAATTAAATATGTTTAATATAGGTATATTAAATATAAATATACAAATCAGTTAGAGGCAAAATTAGAGGAAAGTATATATTATGCAAACATCAGTTAAAAGAAAGTTGGGTGGCTAGGATAATATTTAACAAACTAAACTTCAAGATTAGTAGTATTAGTAGAAATTTAAAAAATTTATTAATGATAAAAAGGGCCAATTCATCAGGAAGATACACTAATCCTTAATAGATATGTGCCTAAGTATAGATATTTAAAACATACGATGTAAAACCTTATAAAATTGAACTGAGGAACAGACAAATACATGGTTATAGTTCAAAATTTTAATATTCCTTTTTTGATAAGTGCTAGAAAATGGTGACAAAAATGAGTTAAGGATGTAAAAGATTTGAACAACACTATCAACTAATGTGACTTCATTAACATTTACAGAAACTATACTCAACAATGCAGAATACATATCCTATTCAACAGTGTATGAAACAAATACCAAGAGAGACTATCTTTTAAGTTATAAAATAAATAATAAATCTTAAAAGATGAAAATCATACAAGGCATATTCTCTTACCACAACAGAATTAAATTAGAAATTAATATCAAAAACATAATTGGAAAATACCCAAATATCTGAAAATCTAATAAACCACAGGGCAAAGAATAAATCACAAGGAAAATTAAAGAGTAGTTTGAACTGATACTGAAAATACAATATATCAAAACTTATGGGATACAACTAAAGCAGTACATAAGAAGACATTTATAGCTTTAAATGCTTATATTAAAACGAAAAAGATATAAAATCTGTCACTTATGTTTCCACCTTAAATATCTTTAAAAAGCAAGAAAAAAGGGACTTCTGGTTTCTAGTCCAGCATGTAAGAAGCTGGACTGTCCTAAAAACAAGTAAAAAGCAGATCAAACTGAAAAAGGAACAATTCTTAGATCCATGGACAAAAATTACTAATAGCATAAAAGAAAAGGAGATATCACTACACGTTCCATGGACATTAAAATGATATCAAGAAATACTATATACAATCCATGCCCACAAATTCGATAACCAAGTTGAAATGAACAAATTCCATGAAAGACACAATCTGCCAAAACTCACGCAAGAAGAAACAGACATTCTGAATAGACTTGTGTCTATTAAAGATATTGAATCACTAATTAATAATCTTCTAAAACAGAAAGCTGCAGGCCCAGGTGAGTCCACTTGTGAACTCTACAAAACCTTTAAGGAAGAAATTATATCAATTCTCTACAATCTTTTTAGAAAATAGAAGCAGAGAGAATACTTCCAAACTTACTCTATGAGACCAGCATCACTCTAATATCAAAACCAGAAACAAACTTGCAAGTAAAGAATACTACAGACCAATATTTCTGTGAATATGATGCAAAAATCCTCAACAAATGTTAATGAAGTGAATTGAATAATATATAAAAAGAATTACACAGCACAACCGAGTGGGATTTATCCTCAGTAAGCAAAGCTGGTTCAACATTCAAAAACTAATCACTGTAGGGATGCCTGGGTGGCTCAGTGGGTTAAAGCCTCTGCCTTAGGCTCAGGTCATGATCAAGCCCTCATCCCGCTCTCTGCTCAGCGGGGAGCCTGCTTCCCTCTCTCTCTCTCTGCCTGCCTCTCTTCCTACTTGTGATCTCTGTCTCTCTCTGTCAAATAAATAAATAAAATCTTAAAAAAACCCACAAAACTAATCAATGTAATCCATCATATCAATAGGCTAAATAAGGAAATCCAAGATCTTATCAATAGATTTAGAAAAAAATCTAACACTTATTCATGATAAAAATTCTCAGTAAATTTGAAGTAGATGGGAATGTCTTCAACTGGATAAAGAATATCTACAAAAAACCTCTGGCTAACATCATGCTTAATGTTGAGAACCTTGAAGTTTTTTCATTAAGAGCAATCATAAGGCAAAGATATCTCCTACCACTACTATATTCCAATGTGTACTAGAAATCCTAACTAAAACAGTAAGACAAGGAAAGGAAATAAAAGGTATATAGATTGAAAAGGAAGAAGTAAAACTCTTTGCTGATGGGATGACCATTTAGAAAACCTGAAAGAATCAGCAAATAAACTTTTAGGAATAATAGGTGATTATAGCAGGATTGTAGTATACAGTGTTAATACACAAAAATCAGTTGCATTCCTATATACCAGCAATGAACCAATGGAATTTGAAACTAAAAACATAATGCCATTTACTTTAGCATTCCAAAAAATAAAATAGGTATAAATCTAACAAAATATATACAAGATCTCTATGAGAAAAATCACAAAAACCTGATGAATAAAATCAAAAAGAACTGAATAAATGGAGAGATATTGTGTGTTCATGGATAGAAAGATTCAATATTGTCAAGATGTCAGTTCTTCTCAACCCAGTTTATAGATTCAACACAATTTCTATCAAAATCTCAGCAAGTTTTTCTATGAAAATTGACAAACTGATTTTAAAGTTTATTTGGAAAGGCAAAAGACTCAGAATAGCCAACACAGTATTGAAGGAGAAGAAAAGAGTTGAAGGATTGACACTACCTAATTTCCAGATCACTATAAAGCCACAGTAATCAAGACATTGTGGTATTGGCAAAAGAATATAGAAATAAATCAATGGTACAAAATAGAGAGCCCAGAAACAGACCCATATAAATACAGTCAACTGGTCTTTGACAAAGATCAAAGGCAAAACAATGAATCAGATAGTCTTTTCAACAAATGGTGCTGGAATAACTTTACATTCTCATGCAAAGAAAAAAAATAATCTAAACACAGACATTACACCCTTCACAAAAATTAAATCAAAATGGACCGTAGACTAAATGTAAAATACAAAACGATAAAGCTCCTCGAGGATAACAAAGGGTAAAATCTGGATGACCTCAGGTTTGGTGATGACCTTTTTAGATACAACACCAAAGAAATAATGCATGAAAGAAAGAATTGATAAGCTGGACTCCTTAAAAATTTCTGCTTTGTGAAAGGCACTGTTAAGAGAACAAAAAGACAAGCCACAGACTAGGAAAAAAATATTCGCAAGAGATGTAAATGATAAAAGACTTATCCAGGGGCACCTGTGTGGTTCAGTCAGTTAAGCATCTGCCTTCAGCTCAGGTGGTGATCCTAAGGGTCTTTTGTAAAGCCCTAGGTGGAGCCAGGCTTGGAGCCCCGCCTCAATTGTCAAGCCCCACATGGGGCTTCCTGCTGGGCAGGGAGCCCGCTTCTCTCTCTCCCTCTGCTGCTCCCCCTGCTTGTGCTCTCTTGCTCTCTTCCTCGGTCAAATAAACAAACAAACAAACAAATAAATAATAAATACTTAAAAAAAAGCTGTTATCCAAAATATACAAAGAACTTTTAAAATTCAACAATGAGAAAACAAATAACCCATTTAAAAAAATTGGTTTAAGACCTCAACAGATACCTCAGTAAAGAAGATATGCAAATGAAAAATAA
Organism: Nasua narica; assembly: GCA_028533885.1. Classification (NCBI taxonomy): domain Eukaryota; kingdom Metazoa; phylum Chordata; class Mammalia; order Carnivora; family Procyonidae; genus Nasua; species Nasua narica. The sequence goes on along the minus strand of CM052798.1, from coordinate 124,677,534 downwards.
GCATATGAAAAGATGCTCCACAGTGTAGGTTGGTCAGGAAAGTGCTGATTAAAACAACAAGGAGATATCACTGCATTCCTATTAGAATGGCCCAAATAGAAAACACCAGCACCAAATGCTGGCAAAAATATGGAACAATAGGAACCCTCATTCAATGCTGGTGGGAATGCAAAATGGTACAGTTATCTGAAAAGACAGTTCATAAGTTTTTCACAAAATTTAACACAACCTTATCATATAGTCCAGCAATTGCACTCTTTGGTATTTACTCAAAGGAGCTGAAAACTTAATATCTGCACAAAAACCTGCACGTAAGTAACAACAGATGTTTATCCATAACAGCTTTATCCATAAATGCCCAAACTTAGAAGCAACCAAAATATCCTTGAGTAAGTGAGTGGGTTAAATAACTGGTACATCCAGACAATGAAATATTCAGCACTAAAAAGAAATGATCTACTGAGTTATAGAAAGACACAGAGGAAACTTAAATGAATATTACTAAGTAAAAGAAATCAGTCTGAAAAGGCATCTACCTTGAAGATGTCAAATCAAGGGGCTTCTCCACAAGAATGTGAGCCCCATAATATCCCTTATAATAAATTTATTTCTGTAAATCTGTATATAACCTATTACTTCTGATTCTCTAAAGAATCCTAATACATTATGTGAGTTAGATTAATTGTTCTCATCACATTTTCCTCATACCAGTGTGTTGTAATTTGTTGCTAGTAATAAATTACCCAATTTTAGAGCAATTCTTTATAATTAGAAATTATTCAAGTTTATTCCTATAATGCTATTACCACTAAAGTTCATTAGTCAATGTGTCTTACCTCCAGCTGCTGTAACAAATACTGTACACTGAGTGGTATAACAACAAGGACTTATTTCCCATGGTTTTGTTTGCTGGGAAGTTCAAAACCAAGGACCCAGCAGATTCAATGCCTGGTGAAGGCCTGCTTCTTGCCTTACAGAAGGCTTCTAACTATACCCTCATGTGGTTCAGAGAGAGAGGGTATTTCTCTTGTCTTTTCTTATAAGAATACTAATTCTCTTCACGGGGCCTCTAACTTCATGACCTAATTACCTTCCAAAAGGCTCATCTCTTAATCCTCCTAATCTTAGGGATTCAGGCTTCAACAGATGAATTTGGGGGAAACACGTTCAGTTCACTGTGTATAAGCTTTCCTGAAAGAGAGAAAAAAGGGTGATATCTGAAGTTATACTTTGAGAATTATACATAAGCACTGATATCTCCATGGGACTATGTCCCAAATTTGGACATCACTTGTCATACTTGTTGAAGTGTGTGGGGGGGAGTTAATCACTAAACTAGCCCAGCTAATGAGATCCCTATGTTAAAACATGAAAAGTTGTCAAAACAAAATTACTTGGAATAAAATCACAGGACAATGATCACAGGACATGATCAAAGGATTAAAGAAAACCAGGAGTCAGGTCTGTTGGCACTCACACACATTCCTGTGTGAGAATCATTAGATCCTAGGCCCAAGTTTATAGAGTTCATTCTAAAAATAAACTGCCCTTTAAGTTAAGAGAAATGTTTTATGTTTCACGTGACTCTTTCTGAAAACTTCAAGTGATGAATTTACAAGTAGTGTCAAAATCTTTCAGGGTACTGTAAATTAAACAGAATTGTATTACTTAAATTTGTATTTTCTTTGTCACATTCCTGACCATCCTGACCATATATTTTTAGGTTCTTTCTTTGAATGAGGAGGACCATGACAGTTTTATCTATCCAATGCAGAAGTATGGAAGTAGCCCTGTGTCTGAGCAAGGATTTGGTGAAATATATTATCAGGAGAAATTGCCGAACTTCCTAACTCCATGGCTACTTTCTAGAGCATATGCATCTTCTATCCATTCAACAGCAAATGTATGAAGTGCTTAGTATGTGCTAGGCACTCTACTGGGGGCTTGGGATGCATCACTGACAAAACGGATGTCCTTGCTTGCAAAGTTTAATTTTCCCAAAGCAGAATTTTAATCATTTTATAAGCCTGCTTAAAAACTTTCAGTAATTCCCCAGCTTCTGCTAAGTTAAAAACAAATTCCTCAATCTTTCATTGAGAAAATCCAGAAGGTGGCTCAAGCTATCTTTCCATGTTTTTCTCCTGTTTTTCACTTTCTTTGAGATGATTTTACACTCCAGTCAGACTGAGAGATTCTTACCCTCCAGTTTTCACCTAACCAGAATGCCCGGATGCTTTTCTTTTCTGCCATCTTCTTTAGTCCTTTCAGTCTTTATTTTTTTCCTTCCTCCCTTCTGATTCTCTCTCCCTTCCTACTAAGCCACTCTGCTTCCTCAGCAAACACTAATTACATACCTACTATGTGCTGGACGCTGGACAAGGTGCTGGGAGGTAAAGATAGTTTTCTCTTGTTTCTACTCATTGAAATATACACAAGCAATGCTTAGATTTGAGCACAAAATACAAGTAGAACTTGGGTGGGGCAGAAAAATGTTACACAATTGTCCTTCTGCCCATTTATTGGCCAGTGTCAAGCTATAAATTCCAAGAGAGCAGGACTATGCATGCTGTTCACTTTTTTTTTATCCCCAACACCTGGCACATTCCCTCTTATATCACTGATGCTCAGTTAATAATTATTGGATAAATGAATGAATGAATGAGAACTAGCAATAAGACCACAAAATGACTTTAGAAAAAGAGTAACAGATGAAAAAATATCTGAGTTTCCCAGGATCCATGAAGAGAGGGAACTCGGAGCCTTGGAGTCAGAATTATAAAACCAATTAAGAGCTGAGTGTCAAGTAATTTTGAATTGTCACTCCTCTGAAATATCCCTAAGCCTGCTAAGCTATGGGAGAGAAAACATTTATTTTAAAAGCATGTTTTTTGAATCCAGGGACAAAACAAATTTTTTTTCAGGTGCACTTTATCAGGCAATGAATACAACATCCATTTCCCTTTTTCACTTATTTGCCAAGAAACCAAGCTGAACAGTACTCACTTCAGTTCCGTCTGAGCCTCAACTGTAAAAGCAGAAGCCAATGTCTTTCCCATCGGGGTCTACTGAAGATTAGATGTGACAACTGATGGCAAGAGCACTGTTCATGTTCAGTTACATAGGAGAAGCTCACTGACGGCAGCTTCCTTAAATACCCGAGACTTTTTATGGTCCTGCTGCTTCAGAGATAGGACCCACTGTTCATAGATTCTAGTCATGTGATAGTAGCATGTCATACAACACTAAGTGGCTGAAAATCCTTGCTGTGTCACATCTCTTTGTTTGCTTCCTGTCCTATAAAATAGGTTATAATTTTAGTATTTACCTTATAGAGTTGTAAAAATAAATGAGTTAATAAATATCTGAGGCTTGGTGAACATTCTCAGCACAGAGAAACATAGAGTGAATATTAACTCTTATAACACTCTTGGTTGTAATCAGCCCAGAGCCTTTGTAGCTGAACAGCATAAGGACTACGAGCAAGACCACTCAGATCAAACTGCTTGAGTTCATTTCTTAGGTCCACTAGTTTTTACTTTCTTTGTGAACTCAAGCAAACTAATGTCTCTGAGTTCAAATTTCCTTATTGCCAAAATGAAAATACTAACTATACTCATGTTATAAAGCTTTGTGAAGTTTAAACCAAATAACTGATCTGACACTTAAAACAGAATGTGGCACATAATTATATACCCAGTAAGTGTTGTTTCTTCTTATAATGAAAAAGTGTTCCTGGTCCAGTAGGAGAGAGAGAAAGAGAGATGTAACAAATGATTACAACGTAACATGGTAAGTGCTGATAGACATAACTATATTTTGCAATCAGAGTATGAAACTGATTTATTTATGTGGAACATTAAGTAAATTACCACCTAACTGGTAAAGTTAACACAATGTATTTACTCACCGATACTACTACCATCATTTAACTACCTGATTGTAATAACAGATATTGACAAAGAAAAGGAAACCCCACTAGAGAAAATAAGCATTCTCTTAATGAGATGGCTTTGTTTTGATCACAAATGACTTAGATGTATTTCATTTATTCTAGCTTTCCCAAAAGATTGTTCAACTGTGATAATAACAGTGGATTTGGCTCTTACTTCATAAAGGCAGAAAATATGCTTAATTAAGATTGCACATCACAACAGCCCTCTGTAAATGTGCTATTTTCACAGCTTGCTTCACACCTCTTCTACCAGCACCTGCTAATTCTTTGTGTATCTTTTTCCTCCAAAAGAAAATGCTGTCATCCTCTTAAACTTTGTCTAAATAGGTTGTATGCAACCAAGAGTTCTGTGCTATTTCTTCACACTCATCAATCCCATCTGCCTACCCTAGTCCCTTTGTTCTTTCCAATCGGATTTTTTCCTATGGGTATGCTGGAAAGATCAAAGAGCAGATATCACTTTGTATGAGTATATCATTAGGAAGTGAAGTCAGGAATGTTTAAATCGAAGTCATCAGAACCAAAGTTATCAGAACATGATAACATTTTGGGGTCTTATGGTAATGGTTCAGGACTGTTATTGCATGAACTAGTAATTACTGCACCTGGTTCTGTATATATGCAGAACATTCTGGTTAATAGAATTCTGAACATTTGAAAATATAAAAGACTATGCTTGTTCTCTATTTTTCTGCTTATTCCTTAGCTTTTTGGTTGTTTTTTGGCTCAGATTTAGTTTGAAATATGTTTTCCTTACCCTTTCTTCTCCTTGGAGAGGAATGGAGAAACTTACAGCTAATGGTCATGTGAGTGATAAGAGATATAATATCCAACCAAATCACACAAAAACTCCCTCCCTTCTCCAGGCCAATGAAAGACTTTATGTGCCAGAATTATCTTGCCCAGGACTGAAAGACTATTGCCACTGCAAATAATGACCCGAATCTCAGGGAGAAAAATTTTACTTTCTTAAAGAGCTTATCATTAGTCCATTTTGGCTCATTTATGAAGAGAAGTCCTGAGAGTATCCTTGCCCTTAACTGTAAGTAATACTGAATAATAAATTACATGGTAGTAATCTTACTACTGTGTTAGTTGGAGTCTTTTGCCATTCTTCTTCATTAGCTTTGATATCAGGATCCATGTGGTATTACAACATCTGCCAGCAGCTGCAGCTCTACAGCCTTCCAAATGCAAATGCAATAGAATTCCAGCTTCTCACTGACTTGAGTTGAGTCATATGAGTAGGTTGGTGGAATGCCCAGTTGACTTATGCATGGATAACATGCTCTTACCCGAGCTTTAAGATTGAACACTGGGGAAGGATGACTTACATGGGGAATTTAGGGTGTTATTAAACAAGCAAAAATGATAAACTGGTATAGTAGGCACCCATAACACAACAAATGTCATCTCATGATAAGTGATAACATGTCACTTAACAATAAGTTAACATGTATGGAACATTTAACCATTTGTCAAGCCATGTTCTAAGTGTATCAACTCTCAAAAAAAAAAAAATTCCCTGTGTTACTCTGTGTTACAATAACCCATAGAATTAGATAGAATTTTGGGTTTTTTCTCTGATTCTTCATTCAGACCCATAATTAAAAACTCAATATACTTGACAAGAAATTAAAATTATAGGATATTAGAGCTGGGAAATGTTTGGAGCTTTATTATAGAGATAAGTACCATTAGAGGTAGTAAAACATAGTGCAGGATTCTCAAAACCATTTTGATTAAGGTCTTCTATGCATAGAATATTATTGAATATGTGTGTATATTACTAATCTTCTACTACTCTATTAATGTGTTGAATGTTATAAAATGTACACCAAAACCAGAAATTACAGAACCATTTTAAAGATGAAACAGATGATATTTTATAATGTCTTGCCAACCATGACAGCTTTGTGTTATCATTTTTTGCACAAAATTTACTTCCCAGGATTCATCACTACAATGATGGATGAAAATCCATAGTTCAACTATTCTTTTGATAATTCCAAATATTTTGGCCAACTTATTTCCAGTATTGTTTAATCGGACTTTTTAAAGGAATGTGTGATGTTACTAATAAAAACTAGTAATAAATCTAGGAAAAGTGTCAGTTGTGCCATTTTCTTGTATATCTGTGCCTGAATTATTAGTATCTGCTTCAGTCTGTGGTTTTGTTTTGTTTAGTTTTGTTTCTTAGAGGAATCTTTGTACACCACTGTTTATTCTATATTATTTTATTCAAAATAAAAAACATTGAATCTGTAAATCCTCTTGACTGGGCATTCGTCATCTGTACTGAGAGGAAAATCCTCAATTGAGGACCGCCCACTCTTTCCTCAGGACCCCGCCCACATCTTAAAGTGCTTAGTTATAGCTCAATGAAGGACAGGCATCAGTCTATGTACTGGATATTGAAAAAGCCAATTTTTTTCTCATTTTTAAAATAAAGATAAAAATGAGCACTAATTTTTTCTCTTCCCTTCCCCCTTCCCCCACCTGTGAACTTCTTTGAAGTCTCCAGATCATACCCAGATTATCTTTGGAGATCAGCGACTAGTGGCACAAAGTGAGCATAGATAGGCACATTGCATGTCCTGGTCCTGCCTAAAACCCACTGTGCAAACTTTGCTGTTCGTCTGTAAAATGAGGAATATGAGGTCATCCTCGTGGAATTTTTGTGACGATTACATAAGATAATTATTTCAGTGCTGAGCAATCTTTTTTGAGGGGGAATTAGGTGCCTTAATTAGGATCTTGTGTGGTCTAAAGCCAGACTGCCTAAGCTAAAGTGCCAGGTCAAAAGTCTTCTATTGGTGTAACCTTCGCAAGTTGCTTATGCTTTCCAAGGCCCATCTCCTTACTTGCTAAATGGTAAATAATATTGGTGGCACCATTTCTAGGACTGTTTTGAGGATTAAATGAAATAACATTTGCAAAGCTCTTAGCACAGTGCCTGATGTAAGGAAATTCTTTATGAGGGTTAGGTCTTCTTGTCATGGTTATTCTAAGGATCAATTCAGAAAAAGTAAAAATATTTACTGACAGCTTTCATTCAAAATTAATATAATTATGTATAATATATTTTATATGTAATATGTGAATATATACTATATAATATATGTTATATATACTTATATATTATATATGTAAATTTTATATATAAATATAAATTATATAAAATTTTATATATACTTTATATGTTTTATATATAAAACATATTTATACAGTATCTATTATACACATATTTATATAAATAAACATGTGTATATTTATACATTTATATAAATATAATTTATATTTAAATATATTTATATAAATATGTGTATAATATATAGATATTATATATAAAATATATCTTTGCAATTCAGACCAGCGACTCCATCATATAGAATGGCTGTCACAAAGTGAAGTCTGGGACTCCTGGGGCCTCCAAAACTCATTCAGAAGTACCGACAGATCAAAAGCATTTTCCTAAAGATACTAGAAAGTTAGTTTCTTTTTCACTCTCATTCTTTCATGAGTTTATAGTGGCATTTTCTCAGAGCTACATATGTGATATTGCAACAGACTAAATGAAGAAGGAGCTATGAGAATCCAGCTGCCATATATGAGCCAGACATTACGGAGATTTATAAAAATCTTTTACACTCTTCTCACTAAATTTTGTTGAAATAGAAAAATACTTTTCACAAAACATATATTATTTATATAATAGGCTTCGAAAAAGAGAATTAATAAATACTTACTATTTAAAGTTCTCAGCTGGGGAAGAGGAACTGGAAGAAATAAGTCATAAGGTACACACTTCAAGTTACAAGATAAATAAGCACAGGGGATGTAGTGTACGACATTACAGCTAGCTAGTGTTGCTGTATAGGAAAGTCGTTAAAAGAGTAAATCCTAAGTTCTCATCACAAGGAGGAAAAAAAACCTTTCTCCCTTTTGTCTTTTCTTCTTTCTTGTCTTTTTACTTTATCTACATGAGAAGATGTTGTAATAATCATTTCATGACATAGGTAAATCAAACCATCATGCTATACACAATGATGTATGTCTATCATTTCTCAAAAAAAACTGGGAGGAAATGTCCTGAGTTTTAATTTTCAATAAGGTAAAATTTGATAAATATAACCCATATAACCAAAGATTTTGTGGATCTACAATAATTTTTGTGTAAATAGTTTTAAAACCAAAAGGTTTTGAGAATTGCTGATATAGAAGATTGTCAGTGAAAAAGTTAACATCATTTTTGGCCACCAAAATTAGGACCCATTCTATTCTTTCAGTCTGGAAGTAGACCACAGCTGCTAACATGAGATTAAGCTGGGTGCACAGAGCCCTCTAGGTGAGGTGGCTCTCAGATGCTGGTGTAAATAGGATCCTGGTAGATGCCAAAGGATGAGTGAAAGGGAAGTGTCACAGCATCATGGTGGTTGAAAAGTGACCTGGAAATGTCAAATATCTTGATTATGGTCTTAGCCCATTAGCGATGGAGCTAGAATACCAAATGGGGTATTCTTTCTCCAAATTTTTATCTGAGGTTGAGATTTCAGATATAATGATTACAGCTTTTCAAGATTATTTCTGTCTTACAATTCCTCTGAAATGTAATAGAAATAAATTATAAAACATGTGTTTATTAAATTGTATTACTATGAATCTCATGTTACCATTGTCCATTTCAACTAGATCTTATAAGATCCACCACGGAGAAGCATGTTAACATTTTTCCAATTGTAAACTATCCAACTCAAAGACATCATCACTTGTCATATTTTATAGCTTCCCTTACAGAATTGTTCAACCTAGAATCTATATTTTCCCTACAAAATATCTTATACCAAGATCACATTACTCTATTCCATCTACCTTGCCAAACTAAATAAAGAGGTAAACTAAGGCAATTCAAACTACCAAAAATTGAGTTTATTTTGAAATAGCAGAGGAACTATAATTCGGGAAGTGCAAACAATACCATTGGTTTGAGGTGAGCTGTATTTTGGGGCCAGGAGTATAAAGAGAGAAGTCCAGACAGAGTCCAAGCAGTAAATTCATTGCCTTGAGGATGAAGAGAGATTCTTAGTAGATGTTCATTGGTCAGGAGATAAATTCTGGTTTTCTGGAAGTCAGGCATTTATGGGAAATTATTCTTCCAGTTCTTAAGTTTTGTTTTCCTGAGTTTACATGTGTGATTCTCCATTTCATAACCATTTTAGATTGAAATCCTTTAACAATATCTAGTGATATTTAGGCTTTTTTTTTTCTTTTCTTCCTTCTTTCCTTCCTTTTTTTGGGGGTGGGGAGAGAGAGAGAAAGAGAAAGAGAGGGAGGAGAGATTGTTAAATATATCCCATAGGAGCAATGGCATATTTCTTCCCTTCTTCATCTCTTACAAATAAATGAAGCTGACTATAATCCATTAAATAACTAAAATTAATAACAGAAGAATCTTTATTCTGATTGTAATCTAGATTTTAAAAATGCATACTGGGAATTAGTGACTTAATTCTGTTTGAAAGCAACTTTTCAAGGTGACTTGTGACTATGCTTTACTTCAGGCTGGTGGGGGAAGGGAGAACAATCTGTTCATTTCAATTATTTTTCTTTAATAGTAGTAGAAACCACTTTTGAGTTTTCACTGTCCCCCTGTGAAGCTCCCATAAATTCTAAGGATATTTAAATAATAAGAGCTCTCAGAGTGTCATAAGAAATCCTTAGCCCAGTAAAGGTGGTTCCAAAGCAACTAATAATTTAATAATGTTTTCGTCTTGTAAAAGTGATCTACAGGCTTAATTTGCTAGTAACCAGAAAAGACAAGTTTTGCTTGTCCCCTGAAGTTTTCTTCCAGGTTATGACTGTTGCTATGATTTATAGAAAATATTCTTCAAGATGCAGTTTCCATCTTCCATGCTTTTTGGAGAAAGTCTCAGCAACAAAATTATCTATTGTGGGGGAGGAAAAGTAGTTCTCTACTTTTCCGAGTTCTTGGTTGAGACTTCCCTATAATAAAAGATACATTAACAGAAGAAAGAAACAAATAGTTTTAATTCCCTGTGGAAGCCCTACAAAGATATGGGACTCAAATGACAGCCAGACAATTGAAGCTTGTATACCATTCTGAGCTAAGGAAAGGGATAGGGCCTGGGGCTTTAAAGAAGGGGATACAATTCACCTCAGACAGAAGTGAAAGAGGAAATGTTTGTGGAAGTTTGCCTGGCCAGATAAGTATGTCTCTTAGATGCAAAAGTCATCTCTGGTAATAGCTCTCTTCCGGGTACAGGTATAGGTCCCCAAATGTAGATTTCCCTTATAAAAGGTAACTTTCACTCTGTTTCCAGAGCTTCTCTTGTGTCTGTAGTTTCTTTAAAATAATCAGCTCAAAAATAATGCATATGCCAAAGAGTCATATTTGGGGGGACAGACTCTGTTTGCCTTCAGTTACCAAAACATATATTGGGTCCAGAACCCAAGTCAGAGATTTTTTGTCAAAATTGTAGTGTTTGAGTAAGCACAGATAAAATTATTTGGCTGTATACTTTTCCATAAATTCTAGAAACATCAATTGTTTCTAGAGAGTTGGGTTTCTCTGGAGGCTGGGAAACATGAGCAGTTCCTGAAATCTGTCTGGAGATTGAGCTTTTGGGAATTTGCCTAGCTTAGTGTAGATGTCCCAACCCCATCTCTTTTCACAGACACGGAAGCTATTTTACAATTTTGGTATTGGAGTTGTAACAGATGTTACCCTAACAGAGTAGAATATAATTATGTAATTTCCAGGAGCTTCAGAAAACAATCTTGACCTAAATCATCTTCCTTCTATCACCACCTCCCAAAACATACCTAATTGTTAAGATCTTTTTCAGACTCCTGATAAATACCAGGGTATTTACTATTCCTTTGAAGATAGGAAAAAGAAAAATTGTTCTCATGTTATTTTGTATTTTAGTTTTGAATAAACTTGGGAGAAAGATTGCAAAACACAAGTTTGAATTATATTTGGATTAAACTCCTGGGGTTTTATACATTCTACAAATAATATCTAAAACACACAAAACCCCCCAAATAGTTAAGAAACTAAAAACAGGGACACCTGGGTGGTTCAGTCCTTAACTGTCTGCCTTCACCTCTGGTTGAGATCCCAGGATCTCCGACCTGATGTCTGGCTCCCTGCTTATCAGGGGATTCTGCTTGTCCCTCTCCCTCTGCTTGTGTGCCCTCTCTCACTCTCTCTCTCTCAAATAAAAAAATAAAATCTTTACAAAAATAAAAATAAAAAACAAATAAATAAAACCAAATCTGTCATATGTAAGTATAATGAAAAAGCTGAAGAGCTTGTTCCAATACTTGCAGATAATACTACAATTTGAATTTGGCACATAATCTTACCCTTTCTGAAATTATTTTTAAGTACTGCTCCCTATTGAATTCCAGTTGAATGGACAGTAGAACTCTCTAGAAATATTTAAATTCTTTATTATAGAATGGCTTTGGGTGCCTGGGTGGCTCAGTTGGTTAAGTGTCTGCCTTTGGCTCAGGTCATGGTGAGGGGTGGGGTGTCCCTGCTCAGCCCGGAGTCTGCTTCTCCCTCTCCCCCTCCCTGCCTCACAGGCTGGGGTAAATCACCCTCTCTCTCTCTCACATAAAAAATAAATAAATAAAATCTTTAAAAAGATAAAATAAAATGGCTTTGGCCTCATTTTCTTTCTCCTCTTTTAAATAATACATTTAGTTGAGAGTTCTGTTGGTTGACTGCATGCAGCTATGGGTTGAGTTACAACTGGGAGTGGCTGCTGTTCGAATCGGTAGGTTGGCTTCTTGCTGTCATCTGGATGCCTTAAAGATAAAACAAGGAAGGCCTTTTTTGAGCTTAGAAAAATCCTCCAGGAAAACTTGTTTTTCCTAGGAAAAAAAAATAGTAAAGCTAATCAAAATGTCTCCTGTAAAAACCTGAAGTAAGTTAACAGACAAATATTTTCAAATAATGAATAAACTAGGATCCCGCCATGTTACCTCAGACAGTCTTAAGGAAGGGTGGGTCAGCAAACACTCATCCACTGCTCTTTCAAGAACAATTGATTTGTACAATTTGGCTCAAGCTCTAAAAAAGCAATGTAAAATAAAAAGATATGGTAAATACACCAATTCTGGCTAAGGAGCCACCCTGTAACATGTCGATGCTTATGGCATAATATGTCTCTACTAGATTAGTCATGCTTTCAGTGGGGATTTACGACTGATTCGTTCGGATTTAGACTTAATGGGGCTTTTTAAATCCCTTCATATACAATTATATAACATTCACTCATTCATTCAACAAATATTTATTCAGTGCCTACTCTGTACCTTAGGCTAGATATGTTGAAAGCTGGCTCCCCAAAATATTGCCAACACAGTCTGTTGACAAGACCAACCTGAGTTTATTGAATTTATTTACAAGTGGCATTATCAGCTGAATCAAGCTGCAGTGGTGTCTCTAATGAGGAATGCAAAATCGGGATTGACCGAGAATCAATAGTTTAGTTTAAATCGAGTATTTCAGTGGGAGGAGGAAGCTTGCTTAGGATTGGATAAGGATCAGGATCTAACAGTTTGAAATCTGTGGAATGAGCAATGTGAAAATACTTGAAGAAATTCAAGACTTTTCATCATTTAACTGCTATGTTTCTTATTGCAGAGTTTATAGGTCTTTCTGGAAGTTCACGTAATGAACAGCCAAGTTATGTGCCTGGGCAAGAGTCTGCTGGATTG
>CM052798.1:124514928-124664331 GCA_028533885.1 Nasua narica | reverse complement strand
GCAGAGTTTATAGGTCTTTCTGGAAGTTCACGTAATGAACAGCCAAGTTATGTGCCTGGGCAAGAGTCTGCTGGATTGGGAAAGTCATGCTAATGAAAGCAATGGAACAGTAAGGTCATGTTAGCAATAGTCAGGAAGCTGTGTATGGGTGTTAGGATGGGGATAGGTGATTCCCAAGCACCTGGGATATACCAGTGAATATCCACAATCCCTCCTTTTTCAGAAATTTCACCCATGTAGAGAGATCTCAACATATAAGGCAAGTAAAGATATTATGGGCTTTAATTTCACATAAAAGTTAATGCAGGAATCATTTCACTAAAAACCATTTTCTTTAGAGAAAAAAGAAACATTCAACCTTTTTGGTTTAAATTTTAGTCAGTATGCTATACATATGTTTAATTCTTGTTTAACATATATTTTCCAAATGTCATTCTATCTTCAGAATTGTGTTTGTTCATATTATAAAGTCTAAAAATATATATCTGTGTTCATAAATTGTTGCAACTGAGGGGGATGTTAGTGCCCATATAGGTCTAATCCCCCAGTTTTCAGATGAGTGAACAAAGCCAGAGAGTTGGGTCTATTCAGTCCAAGGCACAAAGCAGGTCAGAGGTGGAGAGGAAGACTAACCTTGATGTCTTTGACCAGTTTATGCCCTTTTGCCTTTCCTAAGGAGTTTTTCTTCTAACAAAGCCTGACAAAGTAGATAAAGCTACCATCCTTTTTAATAATTCCTTCCTTTTTAATAATTAACAAAGTCGTACATACAAGTTGAAAACAAATAATACAGAAATCTATAAAGTAAAATATTAAAGCTCTAAGTGTCCCCTTCTTCATTCTCAATTGTATTCGTGCAGATCTTTTTTCATGCACATATGTATACTAATTTGACTTGTGTTTGTTGTTACCAAAATGAGATTATACTTTTGCAATTTCATTTTCCTTCAATAATATATTATGGGCATCCTTCCGTACATACAGGCTACTTCCTATTTCTTTTTCCGCAGAACATTCCATGGTGGTCAGGCCATGACTTGTTTTCAACAGTCCCTGATTGATGGATAGTACAAAAATGTTTCAATATAAATCTTTTCTATATATTCTTTATCAGCCATGCTAATATTTCTATAGTAGAGATTCTTAAATACGGAATTTCCAGGTCAAGAAGTTTTGCCATTGAAGATTTTAGAAATTAATTTTGATAGATACTTCCAAATCACTAACCAATTAAAGAAAAAAAAAGGGTCACAGCCCAGCCACAGTGAACGTGAGAACTCTCTCCAACACTGTCAAGTAGGTCAAGTGTATCACCCTCTGTATTTATAGGAATCAAGTTCCTGAATCTTAACAGGAACTAAAATAAGCATAAAAGGAGGAATTCACTAAGCCAAATTTGAGAGGGGTAGAGTTATACTGCCCTTAAGGAAGTCTATAACTGGGGATTTGAATGTTACCAGAATGCACCCAAGCTCTACTGCCCCCGTCATGTCTTTCTCCATGCTGCATTGGCATATCTGGCTTCGTCGTGTGCCCTCCCCTCAGTTTTTAAGAAGTGACATCTGAGCTCATACCCTAACAGTTCCATAAACAAGAAGGAAAAAAAGCTTCTTTTTCCTAATTTTGTTTGAAAAGCCCTAGGGTAGATTCTGATCGGCCAGCTTCCATCATGTGCTCACCACTTGGGACAATTACTGGGTGCCAAAGGAGACATGCTAAGACTGGATCAGCAGCAAGCATGCACCTTGCCCCAGCAAGACACACTCCAAAAGGGGAAACAGTGTTGGACTGATATATATATATATATATGATATGTATGTATATGTATACATATGTATGTATGTATGTGTATATATATGTAGTATATGGATGTGTAAATATGTATGTATATGGATGTGTGTGTGTGTGTGTGTGCATGTGTATTCATGATTAAATTTAATGGGTATCTATAATTCACTTACACAGTTTGAAAACATGATTCAGATTTTTATATGTAAAATATAATCTTAATATTTATTTGTTTAATCATCATTTGTTCAGATGTTTAAACAACTTCCATGAACAACAGCTCTTAGTCTAGAATGTCTGTGTTCTCTAAAGATTTGTTATAATAAGTTTAGAGTGAAGAAAGAACTGCAAGTTTATATTAGAAAAATTTTTTATTATATCTCCACAGAACACATCTGAGCTATAAAGAATACAAAATTCCAGTAATAATAGCATTTGTCATAAATACTGATTGTTTTTGGCCTTCAGTACCTTCCTGAAACTTGTCTGACAGAGCAGAAATCCAGGGTTTTACTAAGTCATTATTCTGGTACAGTTAATCAAATTTAGTTATTAGTGTGTAATCACTCAATAAAGACTCATGAAGTAGGAATATGAATTCAGAAAGCCACGATGGTTAATTCTTTTTTGGACCCCACGTGGAAGCTTAGTGACTATTCTGACATTGGAATTGCTAGATCTGTGTGCTAGAATCCACTTTGTTTCTTACAGTATATACACATGGGAGGTCAAGTAGTGCAGGATCTCTGAATCCAGACTGTGAAGGTTTGAATTCTGGCTATGATACCCGTTAGCTATGTGATCTTGACTAAAACATTTAACTCCTGTGTCTCCATTTTCCCCCTTTAAGATGAGGATAAAAATGTCATTTCTTTTGTAAGTATTCTGTGGACTGAATAGATCAATATGTGCAAAGTACCAAGTACACAGTAAGCAAGCAACCAGTCTTCATTATTATCATTATTAATTAGGGCAAGCTTAAACCACAGTTTTGTAAGCAAAAAATCGAGTTTTAATTATGTGCCCATAGAGGTATTATGAGTATTAATGAGATGGTGTTTATGAATTCCAATTATGAACTACTTTATAAAAAGAAACGTAGTTATCATTAATCGAATACTGACCATGTACCAAACTTAAACCATGTACCAAACATGACTGTTCTAAGACTTCCCATGTGTTACTTCATTCATTCCTCACTATGATCCTCTGATCTCATTTTAAAGATAAAGAAATAGAGGCACAGAGAAGTTAAGGTACTTGCCCAATGTTATAAAACTAGTAAATGATGGAACTTGATCTTGAACCAAGACATCTAATTCCAGAGCATAAATGCTTAAGCTATTTCACTATAATGCCTCCACAGAGAAACACAGCTAAGGGCAGTCAGAAGAGAAGGTCTTTCAGATATTTTTGCAGTTGCCTACATAATCTTCAGATGTCCTCATCCAGGGCAGCAGAGGGACAAGGGGTAGAAGAGCAGGAGCCTGGGTTTGCATCGTGACCCTGCTTCTTAGTAGGGTTAGCTGTGTGAACTGTCACCTGGCTCACCTGTGAAGAAACCCCCAAATTTCCCTAAATCGAGTAGGATTTGCATTCTAAGACTCCTTCACACAATGCTGGGCACTCTGCAGGACCGAACATGGAGAGTGCTAAGCTGGAAAGTAGGCAATGTGAGGGTGGGTGGCAGCGGACTCCTTGAAGGAGAGGAGTCTGGGATGCCAGGGCTATGGAGGGAAGGTGGACTGATTCCAGCGCTCAGTTTTATTTCATTAAATCCACTCAGCAAGTCTACAAGGAAGATATTACTGTTATAATATCACAAATAGAGGAACAGTTATCTCTAAAATTGAATATAATATTCTAGGACTGGAATAGCTTTAAATCCACACATGACTTTGAGAGAGGTATTTTTTGGGGGGGATTGCCATAAGGCACCTTATACCTTACCATAAACAACATTCTAAAATTGCTTTGCAAACTAAATAGATCATGTGTGTCTAGCAGAAAAAAGAGGAGAAAGCAAATATGTTACTTAATATCTCGTTGCTACCCATGATGAAGAATATACGTCTCATCACTCTTCCCTCTACATTTTGCCTGTCAGCTTCTCCAGAGAGGCATGAGCACTGCGTCTAGTCACCCAAGCTCAGTGCCTCCCACGCAGCCTCTGAGGGGGACCCGCCCTTCGTGAAGCCTCAACTCAGGTGTGCCAGGGAGTCATGTTTGCCTGCCACTCCAGCTCAAAAGCTTCCCCTTTGCTGGACTACTGCCCACGTCAGAGTGACCAACACCTGGCAAGATAAGACCATCCCTCCATCACTGTTTCCAGTAGTCCTTCCTCCTCCTGCGGTAGCCTTCTTCCCTCTTTATTTGAATTTAAGAACAACTGATTATTGTGTTTTTCAAACATCTCTCCCCCAGATGGTCTCTACCAATATTCTTCCATTCTAATTTCATCAGGAGCATTTAGTCAGTCTGTTCTTAGTCTGCAAAACACCTGTAGGCATTTATAAGTTAAACTGGAAATAAAAAATTGGATATGCCATTTAATCTTATCTATTACATAGAGTTCCTATATTAGCATTTGTTAGTATTTTGTTTATATTATTTTTAAACTGGTAATCACTCACATGGTTAAAAATCAAGAGGCACAAATAATATATACAGGAGAAAAATATCCTCTGATCCTGTGCCCAGTGACCAAATTCCCTCTCCTAGAGGTACTCGAAGTTTACAGCATCTCAAATATCAGTCTAAACATATTTTATGGCTATACAAGCAAGTAGCTACTATAGTCCCACATCCAAAGAAAGAAGAATTGGGCTCCATCTTTTCAAGAAAAGACTGCCAAGGAATTTGTCTATACATTTTAAAAACCATCCTATATTTACAATCTATTTTTATTAACACAAATTTAGTACCTATTCTCCTTAATTTGTTTTACTTAATACATTCTGGAGATAATTCCAAATCCACATAGGAAGAGATTCCTTTGTTTTATTTCATTTTAGTTGCATTAAATTCACTTATAAAGATTGATATACCGTAAGTTATTTAATCAGCCTCTTAAGTTGTTTCTAATCTTTTGCTCTCAAAAATATCATCATTTCTCACATGTAAATTTCTTTATAAAATAAATTATTTGAAGTAGAATTGCTAGGTCAAAAGGTCTGTTGGGGCGCCTGGGTGGCTTAGTGTGTTAAAGCCTCTGCCTTCAGGTTAGGTCATGATCTCAGGATCCTGGGATTGATCCTGCATCGGGCTCTCTGCTCAGCAGGGAGCCTGCTTCCTCCTCTCTCTCTGCCTGCCTCTCTGCCTACTTATGATCTCTCTCTCTCTCTGTCAAATAAATAAACAAAATCTTTTTTTAAAAAAAAAGGCCTGTGCATTAGTAGTTTTGATATATATATTGCAAAATTTTCCTTAATAGAGTATTTTCTCAATTATACCCCCATAAATAGTACATGATAAGAAAAGCATCGTTTCCATGAAAAAAATTTTTTTTCTGTATCTAAGTTCTAAGGATCTGAAATTGCAGCCATTATTTTCTTCCATAGTGACAGTGGAGTAAAAACACAAAGTGATAAATTACTGTTATGTATTCTTCTGTCCTAAGCAGAGCCTAGAGTTAGAACAATATGAGGAAATCATTGTTAAGGACGCATAGATAGTAAATCCCCCTGTGCTGGAGGCAACCTGCCCCTGATGTTTATAAATCAAATTCCCACCCTCCTTCCTCACTACCAACCATAGGAATAACACCAAAGTTTATCTCAGTGGCAAAGATGGAACATGCCATCATGAATTGATCCACACATTTAAGAGATGTCTATTTCATCCATACCATGCGCCTGGTGATACATACCCCAAGGCAGTGAGTTTACTAGATCTCTAGGTCAAGGCCAAAGTCAAGTCAAACCCCAGCATGATGAAAGCAGAACCCTACTATGGAAAGGAAAGACAATAATAACCCTTGGAAATCAGTGAATCTGGCAGATAGAGGTTATTTTCTTTGTCCTTGCAGTCTTACAGCACAGTTCAGAGTACTGGCTTTGGATTCAAATCTTGTTTCTGTATATCTCAATACCTTTGTTTCCTCAACCGTAAAGGCAGATCAGTGTATTAACTCTCTCATGGGTTAAGGTAAAAATTAAGTAGAATAACATATGAAATTTACTAGTAATATTAGATTTCTAATATTATAATATTATTACAAAACATATTCTTTTGTATCGTTGTTAATGTAATCTCAATACTTGAATATTATTAATATTAATGACATTATTTAATATTTTTACCCAACTTCTTATTTGTTGTATTAATTATCCATTGCTGCACATCTCATTACCTCAAAACCTAGCGGTTTAAAATATTTATTATTTCAACTTCTGTAGACAAAAGAATCGGGTTTAAGTTTAACTAGAGTCTCTGCTCCAGGTCATTCTCAAGATTGAAATCAAGGTGTTGACTGGGATTACCTTCATCTCAAGGCTCAACTGGGAAAAGATCCACTTCCAATCTCACTCAAGTGGTTGTTGGTAGGATTTGCTTCCTTATAAGATTGGCTGGTGGCTGCCTTTATTTCCTTGCCACATGGATCTTTCCAAGATAGCAGATTGCTTCATCAAGGTGAACAAGACATTGCAGCAAGAGAATGACAATGCCAGAAAAACGTTTTACTTTATCTCAGAAGTTTTTATACTTTAATCTCAAGTAATATCCCATCACTTCTGCCACACGTTCTTCATTAGAAACAATTACTAGGTCCAGCCCACATATAAAGGGAGGAGAAGGATTGACAGGAAGTGAATACCAGCAGGGAGATGATCAGGAGCCATTTTGGAAGTGAAGCGGCCCTTCACAATAGTTCTCCCCAGCACTGTGTGGCCTGGGTGAGAAAGATCACATGGAGATGTTTACAAGCACTACCTAACTGAGGTAAAGACCATGCTGGTTATAGATTTTGTTACAACTTAAGATGAAGATAAATATCCTGTTTGCCTAATTTTCTTTGCAGTGAAAAGATAAAGCCCAAGATGGAAATAAAACAGCACATTTGAAATGGATCCAGAGATGTATGAAGACTATGGTGCAGATGTCAGCTTAGCTATAAATAACAACTACTCACAGGTTGTCTCAGAGATATCTCTCTGCTTCAGAGATATTGCTGGTTCAGTTCTAGACCACCACAATGAAGTGAGTTTTGAAATAAAATGAGTCAAATGCCATTTTGTGCTTTCCCAGTATATGTAAAATTATGTTTACACTGTCCTGTATTCTGTTAAGTGTACAATAGTATTATGTATAAAAAATACATACAATTATCATACAATCTCATTCATATGTGGAATTTAAGAAACAAAACAGAATCATAGGGGCAAGGAGGGAAAAATAAAACAAGATGAAACCAGAGAGGGAGACAAACCGTAAGAGACTCTTAATCATAGGAAATAAACTGAGGGTTACTGAAGGGGTTGGGGGTGGGGGATGGGGTAACTGGGTGATGGACATTAAGGAGGACACTTATATAAGACTGATGAATCACTGAACTCCGCTTCTGAAACTAATAATACACTATATGTTAATTAATTGAATTTAAATTAAAAAAATAAAATAATACACACCTAAATTTAAAAATACCTTATTGCTAAAAGATTCTGTCATCTGAGCTTTCAACATATCATAATCACTGATAACACATCACCATAGCAAATATAATAATACTGAAAAGTTTGAAATATTGCCGGAATTACCAAAATGTGACACAGGGACACAAAGCAAGCAAATGCTGTTAGAAAAATGGCGCCGATAGACTTGTTCAACCCCAGGGTGCTATAGGTCTTTGAATTGTAAAATATGGACTATCGGCAAAGCACAATAAGGCAAAGTGGAATAAAACAAGGTATGCCCGTAATTGCATAGGTTATTTCCATTTTCAGGAGCACTATGATCTGGTTAATTGCCAACAGGATGGGGGTGATCATTCCTGGGAGAGAAAGAAGACATTTTATGAAAAGCTGAAAATGCTTTTAATCTGCATAAATAAATGGCAGCATGACTAAGTCAACTTCATTTGACTACTTGGCATTATTTTACCTTTTGGAAATCTGCTAAGGAAACAGCACCTGTTTACTCCATGGGGAAAAGAATCAGTTAATGGTTCTGACACTGTAGAGTACTCGAGAAACAAAATTCTTACTTCTTTATTTCTACACCAAAACAAAATTTCAAATTGCTCTAATATTTTAATTCAAATAAATTTATTCAACTATGAAAGAAAATGGTTTTCTAGCTTTGGAGTAGATAATATATTTCTGTGTATGAACCAAAGTTAGAATTCATGAGTCATAAGTTTTAATACATAAAAATTAAAAGTTTATCCACTGTCAAAAAATAGTAAAAGTAAAGGCTTAATGTTAAGGGAACAACATGAAGCAAAACAACATGAAGCAAATATTTGCAGCATCTATTATGCTTAAATTGATAATTTCCTGAATATATAAACTCTTCTACAAGTCAGTAAGAAAAAAATAAAAAAGATCAAAACAAAAGTGGTCAAAGAGTATTTAAAAAAAATTTTGTAGATAAATGATCTTTAAACATGTGAAAAAATTCTCAGACTCATTCAGAGTAAGATAAATACATATTAAAATCATAAGAAAGTACTATTTTTACTTATTTGAATGCAAAATTCATGGATTTGGGGCAAGCACAGAAAAATAAGCCTTCCCAAATTGTTGGTAAAATAATAAACTGGCACATTTTTAAAGGACAATTTGTCAATATCTATCTCAATTTTAAATATACATTCCCAACAACTCAACAATTCCTCTTCTAAGAATTTATCCCATTCATGTGTTCACAGGGAATTATATTCCAAGACATCCACTGAAGCATTATTTAAAACAAAACATCAAAAATATGCTTAAATAAACTTCTTTTTAAAAGTTTTTTTATCTTTTTTTTAAATTTTATTTTTTCAGTGTTCCAAGATTCATTGTTTATGCACCACACCCAGAGCTCCATGTAATACGTGCCCTCCTTAATACCCACCATTAGGTTCACATATCACCCCTCCCCTCCAAAACCCTCGGTTTGTTTCTCAGAGTCGACATTCTCTCTTTTTTTTTTAATATTTCATTTATTTATTTGAGAGAGAGAGAGAACATGAGATGGGAGAGGTCAGAGGAAGAAGCGGGCTCCCCGCTCAGCAGGGGGAGATGTGGGACTCGATCCCGGGACTCCAGGATCATGACCTGAGCCAAAGGCAGTTGCCTAACCAACCGAGCCACCCAGGCGCCCTCGACAGTCTCTTTTAAAAAGTTTTTATTTGTGATGCCTGAGTGGCTCAGTGGGTTAAGCGTCTGCCTTCGGCTCAGGTCATGATCATGGGATCAAGTCCAGCACCAGGCTACTTGCTCAGCAAGAAGCCTGCTTCTCCCTCTGCCTGCCACTCCCCTTGCTTGTGCTTGTGCTCTCTCTTTCTTTCTCTCTCTCTTTCTGACAAATGAATACATAAAATCTTTTTTAAAAAGTTTTTAATTCCAGTTAGTTAACATATAGTACAATAGTGACTCAACAATTCCATACATCATCCAGTGCTCATCATGACAAGTGCACTCTTTAATCCCCATCACCTACACTTAGATAAACTCTTAAATCAGTAAAACTCGAAGAAAGTTAGTATATCATTGCAATGGAATATTATTTGGCTGCTAAAAAGAATAAGCTAAATCTCAATAAAATATAAGGAATGCTCTCTATGACATATTGTTAACTTTTAAAAAATTAAAGAATAGTATGTCTAGTATGCTTTCATTTGTGCTTAAAAAATAATAAAAAGAATCACACACACACACACACACACTTGCATGTGTATAGACTATCCTGCATGATATACAGAAATGCATAACAGTGGTTTGCTTTTCACTGTATAGTTTTATCCCTTTCTTTTACTATTCACATGCATTTCCTATTCAATATATACATATATACAGTGATATTATATACATATGATATATATAGATAGATAGATAGATATCATGCCAGATAGTCTATGCATATACAAGTGTATGTGCGTGCTAGACATATATATATAATATCTCTCTCTCTCTCTCTCTCTCTCACACACACACACACACACACATATCACTTTAAAAACCTAAACAGTGTGATACCAGCAAACACAATCAATACCATAGCAAATAAAATCCAATCTTAAAATTGCTTAAAACTTAGTAACCCTTTGAAGAATGTGATTTATACACAGAGCTTTGTGTGATTTTGGTGATGAATTCTGGACCAAATTAAAGTAGAAAATTTAGGAGGTACCTGGCTAGCTCAGTTGGTAGATAGAATATGCGACTCTTGATCTCCAGGCCATGAGTTCAAGTCCCATATTTGGCATGGAGCTTACTTAAAAAAAAAAGTAGAAAATCTAGTAGAATTATTTATTTAATCCTTTTATGAAATCTAATTTTGTCATTTTTTTAAATTAATCCCTTTATTTTTAATTAACATCTATTACACACCCACCGCGGGTCAGGCTGAGTTTTAGACGGTAAAAGATTAAAGCACAGTGCTTGTAATGAAGAGAATATCTCTAGAATTTCCTATCTCTAGGAAAAAGGAATTTATACCCTCATTTTGGTGTTTATTTGGTTGTTCATTTGGTCTCTTTGGTTTATGGCCTGCTCACAATGAAATCTCACTTGTTTGAGTAGCAAAATAATGTTAGTAATGAATTATAACCTATAGAATAAAATGTTTATTTTATTTCTATAAATGTTGACTGATTAGTCAAGCAATTAATAACTGACTAAGTAAAAAAAATGGATAAGGGGTGTCTCTTTCTCATAGTTATACAGTACTCCAGTTAATAAATGCAGAGACAATAATGGAAACAGAACATC
Source organism: Nasua narica (assembly GCA_028533885.1). NCBI lineage: Eukaryota > Metazoa > Chordata > Mammalia > Carnivora > Procyonidae > Nasua > Nasua narica. Next base: position 124,653,628 of record CM052798.1, on the reverse strand, counting down.
TCCATTAGGCCAACACCACAGTAGTAATTGTTACAGACAAAAATCAGATGTATACTGAAGTGAGTGAAGAAATAAATAGTCTTGAAGTATGTCCCAAAAGAGACTTATTAATTACAAAGGAAAACATAGTAACTTTACATTGAAGAAACCTGGCAGACACTGCCAAAATCAAAGATTAAAATTGACATCACCAGTAAGAAAACCTATTGATATTATGTCCCTTGTGATGTGACGCACCCAGAAGCACACACCACCATTTCTGTGACAATATTGCCAAAAATGCAGAGCCTCAATCTAATTAAGAAAAACATCAGATAAATCCAAATCAAAGGTCATTCTACACAATAATCAGCATTTTTTTTTAAGTTTCAGTCATGGGAATACAAACTGGTACAGTCACTGTGGAAAACAGTATGGAGTTTCCTCAAAAAATTAAAAATGGAATTACCATATGATCCAATAATTTCACTACTGGGCATTGTCCCAAAGAATACAAAAACACTAATTCAAAATGATATATGCACCCTTATGTTTATTGCAGCATTATTTACAATAGCCAAATTATGGAAGCAACCCAAATCTCTATCAGTAGATGGATGGATAAAGAAGATGAGGTATATATACACAATGACATATTACTCAACTACAAAGAAAGAATGGAGGGGCACCTGGGTGGTTCAGTCAGTTAAGCATCAGACTCTTGGTTTCAGCTCAGGTCATGATCTTAGGGTCATGATAGACCCTAAGATAGACTCAGATAGACCCCTGAGTCAGGCTCTGTGCTCAGCGCAGAGTCTGCTTGAGATTCTCTTTCTCCCTCTCCCTTGGCTCCTTCCTGCACTCATGTTTTCTCTCTCTAAATAAATAAAATAAATCTTAAAAAAAAAAAAGGGAATCTTGCCATTTGCAACAACATGGATAGATCTAGAAGGTATAATGCTAAGTGAAATAAATCAGTAAGAGAGAGACAAATATCATGATTTCACTCATATGTGAAATTTAAGAAACAAAACAAAGAAAAAGAGAAACAAATGAAAAAATAGACTCTTACACATAGAGAACAAACAGATGGCTGCCCGCAGGGAGGTGGGTGGGAGGATGGATGAAATAGATGATAGGAATTAAGAGTACACTTATCATGATGAGCGCTGAGTAATGTATAGAATTGTTGAATCACTATATGTACACCTGACACTCATATAACACTGTAGCTGACTATACTAGAATTTTAAAAAAATATATCAGTCGTGAAAGAAAAAATGGAGAAAGAAAAGAAAAAAGAAAGAAAACAAGAGGAACTGTCAGATTGAAAGTGGCTAAGGAGGTGTGATAATAAATATAACGTGTAGAACCTGGGTTGGATCCTAGACTAGAAATAAAACATTAGTGTGAAAGTGCAGAGCCTTTAATAAGGTCTGTAGATTAGTTCATAGTGTTGTATTTAGTTAATAGGATTAATTTCCTGGTTTCAGTAATTGTACTATGACCGTGTACCTTTGATGAAACTGGGTGAAGGATATACAAGAACTCTCTGTACTATTTTTGGAAATATTGTGTAGGTGTGAAATTATTTCAAACTTAAAAAAAATAGGGGAATGTTATTCCTTACCCCAGATTTAGTCAATCCAGAGGACTTTAATAACCTGGTTTTTCTCTTATGGAGAAAATCCAGCTTGGCTTATTTATGGCAAATAGGCCAAACCCAATTTAAGAAAACATATTATTTTTTAAAAAAATGATTTTATTTATTTATTTGACAGAAAGAGAGAGAGAAAGCAGAAGGAGGGGGGAATGGGAGGGGAAGGAGCAGGCTCCCCACCAAACAGGGAGCTGGACATTGGGGCTCGATCCCTGGACCCTGAGATCATGACCTAGGCTGAAGGCAGAGGCTTAACTGACTGAGCCCCCAGGGGCCCAAAGAAAAACATTTTTAAACTTTAGGTAACTCATTCCCTTGTGTAATATCTGATATAGACAGAGTACTCTAACAAATAACTACCTGAACCCTGAGATGCAGTTATAGACAAAAGCAAAGACAAAAGACTACTCTTAAGAGAAAAAAAATGTTAAGACCTATTAAGAAATAAATGTTAATACCTATTTTTCCCTATATCTCTAGATTTCTCTCTTTCTCTCTTAGGCTACACATGGCCACAATCTCACTACAATCTCAGGCCAGTTTACCATGGCATGAAGAAGCTAGCCCTGGTGGAAGAGAGTTAAGATCACAAGCACCGCAGATTCAAGAATGACCTCTCAGTAGTCATTGCCTATGACAGAATACAATATTAAAAGCTGACTCATTTCTTAGCACTGGACTATGAGCTCTTTTAGGATCTAGGAGCTCTAGGGGAATAGGAAAAAAATTAGAAGACTATTTGTGATTTTGATTATGTATTATCTAACTTGGGAGAGAAAAATACCCATGTGAAATGACTTAAGAATTAGAGAACAATATATTACAGTTCTACCTCAAGTAAATGGAATCCAGCTCACTAGAACCCTTAATTAACTTTTTTTTTCCCCTTTCTAGTTTTCCACTTATAGGAGAATGACAACTAACAAGAAAACAAAATGAGAGAGTTGGAAGTGGGGCAGGAGACTTGCATAGCACACAGACTTTAAGGCCCTGCTGGATCTGTACTAGGCTTTGGATCTCTCCTATTGCTCCCCTCCAGGCTTGCACTGCACCCCACTGGATCATCCTGCTTTTCTTCAAACACCACCAAAAAGCTCTAAAATCTCTGAGAAGTCTGCATCTCAGGACTTCCGCATTTCTCCTGGATCACTTTCCTCTCTCTTATTTACATTCTCACTCCTTCTTACTGCCACAGCTCAAATGACACCAGCCCTGAGATTTCCCCTGAACATCTGTGTCAAACCCTGTCTCACCCTCACTGGGTCCTAGTCCCCTTAATCAGCTCTAATTTCTGCATAGCTTGTACCACCATTTAACACACTGAGATATATTGGTTTATCATCTATACCCTGCCTCTCTAGAAAGTGGACCCCCAAAAAGCAGATACACTGTTTTGTTTTGTTTTTTTTCAGTGCTGTAGCTCAGGACCTAGAAAGTCCTGGCATATAGTAAGTGTTCAGTTAATTTTGAATGAAGAGGTGGTCATGCTTCATTAGTTTTCCCAATATCCTGTAATCTCTATAATTACTGTACTTAGAAGAAAAATCATTGACTTCCCTACTAGGGTATTTCTTGCCTTCTGCTCCATATAAGCATTACTCTATGTATTATACTCCCCTGTTAATCTCGAAGGTTTCTTAAAATAGAGCTTATTCATCATTAAGGGCCTAGTACATAGTAAACACTGAAAGAATGAATACATTCGGCCTTAATGATCCAGTGCCTTAAAGTATGGGAAGAACCAACTCACCCCAAGTAACAGCCAATCTTTTTATTATATTTTGTTTAATAAGGCAAAAACAAAAAAACCCCTATTACATCTTATAAATGTTTCTAAAAGGGGACAACTAGAAGGGTGTTTTGTTGAGCCCTCATTTCACTATGAAATCCAATTATCTGGTACAATGCCTTTTTTGAACATTCTGACTTAGTTGAGATAAGGGCTCATTGGAAAAAAGAAATGAATCTTACTTTCATTAAACCAGGAAAATGAACCAAAACATTCAAATGAGTGCCAAACACATTAAAAATATTCAATTGAAAATAAGAACCAACTCCTCTGAGCACAGACAGAAACATTGCTTCATTCAGCATGCATTATAGTTGTTAGCTTCCTGTACAATATGTAACTCTATTTTCACTGATTTATATTAGTCCTGGTCTCCAAAACGTCAGCGGGAGTGTGCTGAGTGCAATGATGGAGTGCTTAAACCAGCCTTAATGGGCCAAAAATGGACTGAGCTAGTGGGGTAAGACGAGAGTTTAGTGTGGTCCAGGAGAGAGGAGTCTGGCAGATAATGCTTGGAGGAATCTGACAGAAGGAATAAAGAAGTGATATGGTGTATGTAACCTCAAAAGTCCCATCAAAGATGGATGTTCAGCATTCATTACTGCGATGGGCAGAGCACAAGAGCAAGTTCAGATTTTAGCATTCAAGCACAGGATGATTGTCCCCAGGAGGATTATGGTAAGACAAACCATTAGTCACAGAGAAAATTAATGTGATTCTCTATAATCCACCCAATGCCCCAGGCATGAAGGAATAAGGCAGTTGAGAATTTGGTCATGAAACATAGCAAAGCAAGAGCCAATTTCCTAGTAATTGTACTTAAGATCAGATTTGACTTGATGACTCAAGGTCTGTAACGGAGAAGAAAATTGATATTAGTAGATAGAGAGCATTAACCCTGCAGATGAGGGCTGGATGTAGAGCTGGGAGAAGTGAATGATGTAGAGCTGGGAATCTGTCCTTCAGGGGAAGAACAGCAAAATGAAAGACTGGAATTAGGGTCTTCCCTCCCCATCCTCATAGACTGCATCTTTCTCATCACAGGAGTTAGTTTTAAGTTTAGAGGCATTTCATTTATCATATATGCTAAAGACCTTTGTGACTCTCTCTCTCTGGGAGAAACAAAATAGGATAGGAGCCTGGACATTGGAATTCTCTTTCCTAGCATTTGGTTTCTTCACTTTTAATGAGTAGGCATCGAAGCCAATGTAGAGAACCTGCTAATTCAGGAAATGAAAGATTTGGAGTGGAATTATTTCGATAGACTGTGCATTTAGATAATTATATGAGGCTCTGCTTTACTTAAGCGTTGCCCACACAGACTATGTAATGTCATATGCTCTGAGGAAAGTGCCCTTTCTTTCACAATAAGGTGATTACAGAGTTCTAGAAATAAGCTCTATATCAGTGTGAGGGTAGAGGAACAAAAAGGAAAGCAGAGTTATTGGGATCCGTGGGAATTGTAAAATCTGAAGTATGTAATATATTTTTAAATAAAGGAATATTAAAAGGAAATATGCTATCTTCAGGGTTGAACATAGTCAGAATTTCTCTTTAGATTCAAGAATAATTCAAGTATGAGTGCTAGAGTATGTTGAGACTAAAAATTCAGGAAGAGTGGACCAAAGGAGTGGGGAAGCTGAAGGAACTATGGAAAAAACAAAAACAAACAAACAACAAATAAAGATAAGGCACGGAGATGCCAGGAGAGTGGACTGAGGGGCCAACACCAAGACCAAGTGGGTTGATGAGGTCATGACACAACCCAGGATGATTCTAAACCTGTAGATGGGTCAACTGCCCAAAGAAAGACTATTGAGTAGCATGAGCTTGATTCACACAAAACATGATGTGATAACTTGTGAGTGATTCAAACTATAGCTTAGAGATACTCTGAGAATCCCTCACAATGCAGTCTCCCTATATTGGGTGGGAAACTATTTTTGTGTGCTAGATCATAGTGCACTGAAATTGACTGTAGATAATATGCACTCTACTGATGAAATAGACTTGATAATAAATATTTTTATTTTAATACCACTCAAAAGTAGAAGCAACAAGATTTTATTGAACTATTTCCAATTATTTCTTTTTGTCATTCATAATACCTGAAATTTTGCTCTTTTTCAAAGCTCATTAGAGGAAATAAGATACAAGTAATTTTCCATAGGAACTTTGGCTATTTTTGCAAGTTCCTTGAGATAGAGTCTGTATTTTACTCATTTCTTTTATACTTCCATGTCTATTTAGTGCTATGCACATAGAAGGACTTTAAAAAATGTTGGTTAACTATTAGTTAAGGAAGCTGAAATTATGTTGTGTCCAAGTGGTATTCTCAGGCTTAGTTATGAGAACTAGCTTGAGTCTCCCAGCTAAAAACAGATCACTGGATCCACACTCTTCTTGGATGAATGAATTCCCTACTATTCTAAATTAAAGTATTTCCTTTTACAGTTTTAAATGAATAGATGAGTTCTAAGAATTTGGGTTCTTTACAATTTCAGAGGTTTTTTTTAAGCTTCTTATATTAGGAAAGAGAACTAACTTTTAGTGCTTACATAATTTTAAAAAGAATATTTGTAAAACCATAAGAAATTTGTTTTTTGCAGTTTTTGAGGCTTTAATCTTACATCCTCCTCCTATGATAAGTAGAATATTCTGATTATTTTGTTAGTCTTGTTTTCTGCGACACCAACTCCCTGACTCTTGGACTCAACATTTTCATTTAAATATTTCTTCTTTTCTAATAGTTTCTATTAACTTAACTAAGACTATTTACTGATAATCACCAGGTGATTTTTTTTTTCTCTTTTCTATATCATCCCTTCTCTTTCCCAAAATTAGTCTTTGGTGAATCAATTAGTCATGATTTTTAACTGTTATTTTACAAAAGCAAATCCTGCTTTTCTCTAAATATCCAACATCCTAAGAGTATAACCATTAATTTCCTGATTCAAGGGACTGTGCCTGTTTCTTTACAAGGATGAAAGTGTTTTGCAATAGTAGCTCCTTGGAATCTCTTTTTAAGGTAATGTGAACCACTTGTATTTTTCTTTGACTTGAATCCGACTCATCAAGTCCACTGGTTTCTTTACTTCGATAAATCCCTCTATTGATCAAATTACTATCATTTTAATTCTGAAACCATTTGTGTTTCTATTTTAGAAGAAAATTATTTTAGAAAGAAAAAAGGAGACAGTTCTTAATATTTTATTTTTTAATACTTTGTCTTTTTTTTAAAGATTTTATTTCTTTATTTGAGAAAGAGAGAGAAAACAAGCAGAGGGGAGAGGAAGAGGGAGAGACAGAAGCAGACTCCCTACTGAGCAGGAACCCCTGGCGTGAGACCTGGTCCCCAGGACCCCAGCATCACGACCTGAACTCAAGGCAGACACTTAACTGAGTGAGCTCTCAGGTCCCCCAAGGAGACACAATTGTTAAATTTACCTAGGTGAATGGAGCATAAGAATATGAGAAAAAAGAAATGGTGAATCGTGGGCTGCTTGTTCTCACAAAATTATTTATGTAACCACAGAAATATTGGCTTCTTTGCCTAGTGAATTCCAAACACCCATTGATATTGTTCTCATTTCATAAGCAGGTATTCAACATTGTTATTACAACAGGTTGAATTAGCCTTTAAACCCTTAGAATCTAATCTATAATTTTATATAAATTATTATATAATTATATAACTATATAATTATCACATAATTGTATTATATGTAATATAGTATATTATATATTATAAAATTATAATTTTAACATTTCGAATTATATAATTATAAATTAAATATATATGCTTCTGTATACACACATATAAATTGAATGATAGAAGATAAATTTTAAGTATTTGGAAGAAATTAATACAGATTTTTTATACAAAAGTAAAATAGTATATACTTTATACAATTATGAATTTTCATGGGGTTACTTAGTTATAAATATATTATCTTCATCAAATATACAGTACTGCATGATTTTTTAAATTTGACAAGTTTTGAGACAGTTCTAATAGGTGGAATTTCAAACCATTTGCTATTGAAACTGTGTATGAATGCTAATAATATAACAAAAGACAGGACCTTTTTCCAAATTTATGTTACAGTTGTCACAAAGTGGTAGACTGTAGCAGTTTCGAAGTTCTGTCTAAATCTCTTATATTCTATAAGCTGGGTGACCTTAAACATGTTGCTTAATTGCTCTGTGATTCAGTTTCCTCAATTTTTTTTTTAAGATTTTATTTATTTGACAGAGAGAAAGAGATCACAAGTAGGCAAAGAGGCAGGCAGAGGGAAAGAGGGAAGCAGTCTCTCCACCTAGCAGAGAGTCCAACTCACGACCCTGAGATCATGACCTGAGCGGAAGTCAGAGTTTAACCCAATGAACCACCCAGGCACCCCAGTTTCCTCAATTTTTAAAAACTATTTTATTCATTTATTTGAGGAAGAGAGTGACAGAGCCTGAGAGAGAGAAAACAAGCAGAGGAAGGGCTGAGGGAGAGGGAGAAGCAGACTCCCCACCGAGCAGAGAGCACGGTGCCGGCTTGATCCCAGGACCCCGAGGTCAGGACCTGAGCTGAAGGCAGACATTTAACTGACTGAGCCAACCAGACTCCCCAGAGCTTCCTCATTTTATTGTTTTTTTAAGATTTTATTTTTAAAAACAGTTATCACATGATCTCTCTGATATGAGGAATTTGAGAAGCAGGGTGGGAGGTTGTGGGGGAAAGGGAGGGGAAAAAATGAAACAAGATGAGACCAGAGAAGGAGACAAACCATAAGAGACTCTCAATCTCAGGAGACAAACTGAGGGTTGCTGGGGGGAAGGGGGGAGGGATAAGGCAGCTGAATTATGGACATTGGGGAGGGTATGTGCTATGGTGAATGCTGTGAACTGTGTAAGACTGATGATTCACAGACCTGTACCCCTGTGGCAAATAATACATTATATGTTACTAAAATTAAAAAATAATACAAATTTTAAAAATAAAAAGATTTTTATCTATTTATTTGTCAGAGAGAGAGAGAGAGAAAGAGAGAGAGCTAGCACAAGCAGGTGGAGTGGCAGATAGAGGGAGAAGCAGGCTCCCCGCTGAGGAAGAAACCCAATATGGGACTTGATCCCAGAACTCCAGAATCATGACCTGAGCCAAAGGCAGATGCTTAACCGACTGAGCCACCCAGACATCCTGAGCTTCCTCATTTTAAAAACAGGATGACAATAGGTTATGTCATTGGGTCCTGAGGGCATCAGATGAATCCATAGTTGCCCTGTATGTCTGACACCCAGCAAACACTCAGTACTGTGGTTGGTGAAATGGCACAGTCTCTTTTCAACCAGCAGAACTTTATGTTACATGTCCTAACAAACATTCAATCCCCCCAAAATATCCTTTATGTTTCATTCCCTTGAAAAATTACCAGGAGCTCGTTCCAGAATTTTAGTGTCATACTCCTCTTTGTTCTTTTAAAAAACATTGTGACCATATTTTCAACTGTATATTATCAGTTTTCACTTTAAAATGTATTTGCTTGTGAGCACAAGGCCTGCCCTCTCCTTGAGATCATGAAGCAATTCTTACAAAGCAATTCCAGTAATGAACTATGTGTGTTGATTATAGAGGACAGGGGTTAAACCCACGAATTCAGTAATTCTCATGTATCAGGAGTAGGGAGGAGTGATTCCTGACTGGTAAGCACTCACTTCCTCCTTCCTGAAATATTGTTCTCAGAAATAGCAAAATTTTGATTTTTAAAATTGAAGTCTGTGATCTTTTCCTTTCTACAACTTCAGCTACAAAGGTAAATAATTTTCTTCATAAAGGATTTTCTTAATTTAAAGCCTTGAATATCTAGCAAAAACTTTTTCTAAATGCAAAGAAACCTCTGTATAGTCATAGATTTTTTTCCCCCAATTATCCATTTTGCACTTCTGTAATTAAATGGAGCAGAAAGGAGGTTTTTTTTTTAAATTTTATTTATTTATTTGACAGAGAGATCACAAGTAGGCTGAGAGAGAGAGAGAGAAGCAGGCTCCCCGTGAGTAGAAAGCCTGACACGGGGCTCGATCACAGGACCCCGAGATCATGGCCTGAGCCGCTGAAGGCAGAGGCTTTAACCCACTGAGCCACCCAGGCACCCCAAAAGAAGGTTTATTTAATCTGAATTTGAATTTCCCCTAAGCAGAAGCCCAACAATTAGTTTTTGCAGTGGGAGGAAAGATCCACCGAATAGATGATACTTGGAGTATAACTTTTATTTCTCTATTTTGTGAAAGATTTTGTTTATTTGAGAGAGAGAGCATGAGCAGTGGGGGAGATGCAGAGGGAGACAGAGAATCTCAAGCAGAACCATCCCTTCAAACCACACCGCCACTCCCCATCCCAACCCTCCCACCCCCACTGAGCAAGGAGCTCAAGGTGGGGTTTGATCTTGGGACCCTAAGATCATGCCCTGAGCTGAAGGCAGGTGCTTAACTGACTAAGCCACCAGTGGTCTCACATTTCTCCTTTAAATAATGAGGATGGAAAACAAATATTTCATTGTACCAACTTCAATGGAGAAAATTTCTCCTGGAAACTGACTGCTCCCAGTGTTGGATATCTATAGTGGCAGACACCAAGAAGAGTTTCTTTCATTTTTCTCCTCAAAGAAATGGGTTTGCTCAGAGATTCTCTGGGTCTGGAGCTCAAAGCCATAGTTAGAAAATCTCTCCAGTGGCACCAGCAGCCAGGAAGGAACTGTCTCACACAAATATCAATTGTGAAGCTCTGGGAAGGTTTCTTTTGAGTCTCAGTCAATATTGAGTAATAAAGGAATGAAAAGTCTTAATAAAGTTCTCAGTCCTTAAACCATTAGTAGGCAAATGTTGACACATCTCAAATGACATCTGAAATGTAACCCTTACACATGGATATTCTGGATTCACAGGTATGCTCTTTCTAAAAATAAAAATGCACCAATACATATTTTAAATTTATAGCACTGTCTGGAGAAAAAATATTATTTTAGAGTTAAACCAGGCCTATAGACCAGCTCAGGCCACGGGAAAAATTAAGTAATAAGAGAATTTATGCATGCAGTTAATAGTTTGTCAGTCACATTAAGACTTAGAATTAACAAAATTCATATTGAGAAAAGTAGGTCTATTCTAACCTCATCCTTGGACTTATTAACCAGGCACAAAGAGTAAACTGTTATTCTTAAAACCAGAAATATTACATCTGTCTCCTATTCTCATTAGCCTGTGGATTCAAATGAAGCCACTGTGTTCTTTAGATTCATCCTTCAGCTCAGTGACACCATTCAGCCAAATTCTGAGGGCCCTTCTCCCTCTCCTCCACCTATGGGAGTGTCCAGGAATCATGTCTGCATGCTCATGAATCAGTCTGGACCCATCATGTCCATGGTGTACCCCAGACCAGAGCCCATGATGTTCTACTTGGGCAGAGGCCAGTTGCAAGCTTGTAACGTCTTCAGGATCACTGCCCTTTTGCATGCTGCTACTCACCACAAAGCATCGCTTGAGGACCTGTTTACAAACCTTCTTTGGAAAATGACGAGGCAGTCTCTTCTTCCTCTGGATTAGCTCTCTCAGCATAGTGGGTCAGCAGAGTTGTGTGTGACCCACACTATGAGAGCTGACTAAGTTCAAATACCAACCTTCCTCTCCATGGAATGAGGAGACTCCATATTGTGTGGAGTAAGACTGGGTTCCAGCGACAGCACACACTGTGAGTCCAGGTTGCTTACTCACCTCTTATTCTTCTCACTTCAGATCAGCTTTTTCTGGGGGGCCCTACAGTTCCTTCTTATAACTTGTCTTCTGTCATTTTTCCCCCTCCTAGTTAATCAGACACTAATACATATTGGATCCCAACTGTAGACAAGGTTCTACTTCTCAGAATTCCCTCAGCCCCTGTAAAGTCTGCCAATGCACTTAGATTACAGAGAGAAGTGCCTATCACTTAATCCCTTCTCCCAATATGTATAGGAACTCTTGGTTCTCTGGACTTGATTCTGAAATGTCCAGGTTCTAATCTTAGGACTACCACTTACTAGAGGTGTAACCTTGGCAAATTACTTGACCTTGTTACAGTTCAATTTTCTCATCTCCCAAACTAAAGCAATGGTACTTAGCCAACTTCTCTACTTTGAGATTTGAAGAAGATAATGTAAAAGGAAGCACTTTTTCAAAAGTTCTCAATATATTTTATATGTGGCAGGAGTCCCTATTTGACTAGTCACCAGAACACAGTAACACATTTATGTGTCTGACTTGCCATCTAGCCTAACTAAAATCTATTTACAAGAGGGCTGAAGAGTCTTCCAATAAAGATTCCACATTAAGTGGAGTGTTCAGATACAAGGCCCTTGATCAGTAAGGAAACTTTAGTCTTCAGAAAGAAGGGCTGATTTTCAGTTTAATATGATGACATGTTTTTCAAGCTCAACTCTCAACTGGGGTCAATTCTCCCTAAATAACCTAATTTGTAAGATGAGCTTCTTGATTAGGGGCAATCTTTAAGAATAGTGGGATTTGAACAACAGAATTGTTTCTGTTAAGGTACTCTATTTGGATTCTAGTTAGTGAGACCTAAAAGAATTAACTACACATACACACACACACACACACACACACACACAAGATAAATATATATTAGAAATACAAATTAAATACATTCTGCATTTGCCACCCTGACAAATATAGAAGGTAAACGTTTACTAGGAAATTATCCTATGTATTTCATTACTTTATACACTTTTGTTGAGCTAATGAAAATTATAGATTCCACTCTTTATGTTGATCTACAAAAGTACAGTAAAGTACTAGGTTTAGTTGGTCACCAGAAGATGATTTGGGGAATTACAATTAACGGTGAATTACTACTTTAAACAGATCTTACTTAATGGAAATGTCCTTTCATTTTTGGAAACTGGTTATCAACTAAGATGAATCACTAGTAATGTTTACTTTGGTAAATTGTCAGGAAAGCCATAAACAAATCTCAAAGGAGATTGATGAATAAGGTCTTAAGGACATTATGACTCCTGCCTGAATTCTTAAACATCTCAAAACCTGAAAAAATAGAATTCAGAATTTCAGTGTTTCTTCAAATTCTGAGTGGAAAAATGTGGAAGAAATTAGGACATTAGCCTGACCATTCACAAAATAACTTAAGGCAGTAATTAAACAAAATCTTGAAAGAAAAATTAACACCTCCAAAGAAAAAAAGTGACAGTACCTGTTAAGGGTTAAATGGTGTTTCTTCCAAAATTCATGTGTTACATCCTAACATTCATGTCTCAGAAAGTGACAGTATTTGAATATAAAACCTTTAAAGAGATAATTAAGACAAAAGAAGTCATGAGTGTGGGCTCAAAATATGGCTGGTGTCTTTATAAGAAAAGGAGATTAGGTTGGTTGCCTTGATGGCTCAGTTAGTGGAGCATCTGACTCTTGATTTCAACTCAGGTAATGATCTCAGTGTCCTGGGACAAGCCCCACATTAGGCTTCATGGTCAGTGGAGAGCCTGCTTGAGGATTCTCTCCTTTTCCCTCTCCCTCTGCCCCTTCCCTTGCTTTCTCTCTCTCTCTCTCAAATAAATAAATAAATCTTTGAAGAAGAAGAAGAAGAAAAAAGAAGAAGAATAAGAAGAAGAAGAAGAAGAAGAAGAAGAAGAAGAAGAAGAAGAAGGAGGAGGAGGAGGAGGAGGAGGAGGAGGAGGAAGAGGGTATTAGGGCACAGACACACAAGAAAAGAGACCATTGAAGACAAAGGAAGATGACAATCATCTATAAGCCAAGGAGAGAGGTCTTGAAACAAAATCAACCCTGCTGAAAACTTGATCTCGGATTTCTAAGTCTCTAGAATATGAAGAAATAAATTTCTGTTGTTTAAATCGCTTTGTCTATGATATTTGTAATAATAGCTATAGCAAACTAACACAATCCCCTTACACCAAAAAACCTTCCCCCAAATTTCATACCAAGGAGGGAAAACCATAACTCTTTCTCTTGGTTCTATGAAGTCTCTTATATCCCAATTGTGCTTATAATTTTCAAAGCAGCTCCATATTTATTATCTCCTGTATATCTCACAACAACGCTATTTAATGGATGGAGAGAAGGAGGCTGAGAGGAGAGCAAATGCTTGCCTTGCTCAATGATAGACTAAGTACCAGCACGAAAGCATTTTGATTCACTTGTAGTGAGCAGCAGCCAAGGCTTGATGAGGATACATATACCATTACTCCACATTTACTGATGGGAAGAGAAGCACCATGTGATGGGTAATCTGCCCAAGACCCTCACAGCAAGAAATAGCCAGTCAGGTCTAAAAGCAAGTCTTCAGACTTGATCTTGTGAGGTTTCTGCTGCTCCACGAGAGAAAGGTATGCACTTCCTCTGCAATCCAGGATGATTCCTTGTTTCCTCTTCTTCCTTCCTCTCTCCTTGCCAAAGAGATGTCAGCTCTCAGGACTAAAGGGAGGACAACAAGTTAGGCATCCACTTATAACTTTTGAAAGAAATTTTTAATACCGCAAAAACAATTTCCATACATCTTTAACTTTTGTTCCTAATGAGAAATAAAAAGTCAATCTCTGTATGACAAAAGCAAAAATAAGTAATTACAATTCTCTAGCCCCTCCCCCCCACACATGCTATTATACTTATTATGGAGGGCACAGATTGCTCTACACAAAGAAAGGTCATCTAAAGAGGCAAGCTCATAGAGGGATATGCAGAGATCTATATAACTACAGAGGAATTGGGAGAGAGGGAGGGATGTCTACTAAGGGATTTTAGGAAGTTTATTATGTAAACTATTATGTGCTGTGTAAATCCCATTGTATAATTCCTACTTGTATATCTTCAAGAGTTTTTCAGTAGAGGCCTACACCACTTTTCAATGATTTTTTAGAGCAGGAGTTGTGTTTCTTTCCTTTTTTCCTCTCCTTTCTCCTCCGCCCCCTTATCCTCTTTCTCCTACTTCTTCATGTCCTACCAGACTGGGACTGGTCTTAAAGTGGGCCAATCTTATTTAAATAAAAATTGTTTTCTCTTAGGTTTACCGAGGAGTGTCCAAGAGGAAGGATTCCAGGCTACAAACTGCTGGTAACCAATCAGAAAGACCTGGAACTCCAGATTTCAAAATATGATTCCCCTACAAAGTCTCCTGGATCAGATAATATACTTCCTAACAAAAGTCACTCCCAGGATTGAAAAGAGGTACTTACTAGTTCTAGTCACTCTCCCTCTCTTTCTCTTTTTCCTTTACCATCTATCCGTTCATCTATTTACCTATCTATCTGCTTAAACATCTGTGTATACATTCTACTATGAAATTTCTATACATTGATTTGGTTTTACTAAATTTTCTCACATGGAAGTACAAAAAAGAAAAACTATCCATATTTAAAATTAGACAGTGTGAAAATCAGAGCTCCTGTTCATAGTTCAACTTTCTCCACTTGCTGAAAAGTGACTCATTGTCTCTCACCCTCATGACATATAGAGCCAAGGAGTGACGAGCTAAAGATAACAGTTTTAAACCAAGAACAACAAAACAAAAAGTTTTAAAAAGCTTTTATTCTAAACATTCTATCAGAATCTTCTTAGTCTTTTATATAATATGGGAATCATCCACATAATATTATCCATATAATATGAAATTATCCAAAGAGCAATCAAATCCAGCCAGAAATTCCTAGAGGTAATGTGGAGGGTTTCAGAAGAGGTGATTCTGAACACTCCTTCATCAAGTCCCTAAGTAATTGTCTGAAGATTTCTCATGTTCACATGAGACTCACTGAGATTCAAGGTAACCTCCATCAGTTACGGAGTCCAGCAAGAAAGCCACAGTGTGGATGTAGAATGCACCCCACGTGATGATGCTTAGGCTGTGACATCACAGACGAGCCAGCAGGTCTTACAAAGTGAGACCAGGACTTGAGGGGGAAAAGTCCCAAAAGACAAGTCAGAATGTCCTAGCCAGCTATAGTTTCTGGAGTAGGCTTTTTCTGTTGTGTTGGTGGCTGAGTGAGATCACCTTCTGAGCCACCAGGAGGGAGTCTCACCTTTCCAGCAAGGTCGCTCGCTCTAGCCAGCCAAAAAGCTGTGGGCACCTGTTTGTTCTTTATTTAGTAATAGTCCACTTTGCAATCTGCTTACTAGTCTCAAACATCTCCTCTATTTTTATCCTGTCATAAGTTGGGTCCCTTGGCTGATGTCCTGCCTTCACTTTGACCCTCTCACCCACTCCACCTTACTCCAAATGTGCTTCCATCAACAAAAACAAATATTTTTAGTAGAATGGCTGGTTGTCCTTTTGCTAAATTCTCCTCCTCTTGCTTAGACAGTGTGGTTACCTTTGAATTCCTTCCTGGTTTGACTCATTCATGTAGTGGGATTTCCAGAGCACTTTTCGCTGACACACCCCTCTTAGGAGCAGATTTGTCTTAAAATAATTATCACTTCATTGCTCATCCTTTTTCCCAAATAGATTTTCTTCTAGGTCTTTAAGGGTCTTTTTTGGTCTTCCAAGTATATCATTAAAACGTAAATGCCCCTGAAAAATATGAAGTCTTACTAGGAAACATCTTAATCAGTAAACAGTTGAGGAAAGGCCCTGTGGATGCTTGATGCCACATAATGACTAATGACTATCACTTCAGTATTGTTGGCTCCCACTGCTCTCCTGAGCTTTAGACCTACGTGTACCATGTATGCGAAAGGAGGTGTTTCCTCCTAGATGTTGACTGTACACATACTTCATACTCCACATGTTCCAAACCCAGGTCATCTTTTCCTCCTGCAAGTCTTCTATAATCCCTACTGCACTGAAATAGCGTACCATCTACTTACGTACTCAAAGAGATGGCTGACATTTTTTGCATATATATGTGTGAGGATGATAAAGGCAAATGTGCTGAATCTTTACTTGCTTCTATGCAAGAAGGTTTAAATACAAGTCTATACTATATTCTTTCAAGGGGAAAGCAAATATCTAATTCTCCTCCTATATCCTTTAAATATTTAACTTAACAATGTCCTATACACATAATATGTGACCCATGTATAATTTTAAACTTTCTACTAGACACTTAAGAAAAAATACAAAGAATCACTTTGCATGCAAATACATATTTATATGATAATAAAAGTGATTAAAAAAGACAGAAAAAGGGCAGAGACCAGTGAAATTATTTTTAACAATGTATTTTATTCAACTATCTCAACTATTATCATCTTAACCTATAACATTATAAAACATTATAAAAAAATTTCTTATTTTTGTACTAAGTGTTTGATATCAGATTTGTAGTTTACATTTACAGCACATCTCAGTTTGTACTAACCACTTTTCAGGTCCTCAGTAGCCCCATGCACCTAATGACTTCTATTTTGGATAGTGTAGAGTTAACATTATCCCCATCAAAATCAAATTAAAAAAAAAAGAGGAACATGAAATCCAAAATATGATTCTGAAATCATTCTAAAATTTATAAATATAGAATCTAAAAAATATTCTGAAAAATAAGAAAAATAATAAAGGAATATACTATTGCAAATACAGAAACTTAGATTCATGTGAAAGCAAAACTTCTATATTAAGTTATGATTAAGAATGTAGTCAACTTCAGGGGCGCCTGGGTGTCTCAATCATTAAGCATCTGCCTTCAGCTCAGGTCATAATCCCAGGGTCCTGAGGTTGAGCCCCACATCGGGCTCCCTGCTCTGTGGGAAGCCTGCTTCTCCTTCTCCGCTCCCCCTGCTTAGGTTTCCTCTCTCGCTGTGTCTCTCTCTGTGTCAAATAAATAAATAAAATCTTTTAAAAAAAATATAGTCAACTTCAAACAATGGATAAAGGAAAGATCGTTTGATAAATGGTGTTAAGATAACTATTCAAGAAGGTAGGGAAATTTAATATTTTTAGGTCTTCCATCTTTTTCACCATACATAAAAATAAATTGCAGATAGGTTAAAGCATCATATTTGCAGGGAAGAAAGATAAAATAGTAGAAAATAGAAACGATATAATAAAATAAATTGCAAAGGAAAGGACTCACAGCTACAACAAAAACAAATTTAAAATATGTAGAAAGTAATGCAAACAAAATAAAAGAACAATAGAATTTTAAAATTTTGAAGAAAATCTATCAAAATGTTTAGATTATATTATAAAGAGTAATCCAAATACCAATCATAAAAGAAGACAGGCAGACAGTTCATATTTAGAAAGTAGCAAGCATATAAAATACTATTAGTCAAGTAAATGAAAAAAATCACAGAAAATATTTTATGTTGATTAAATCCCCTCATTCAATATTTATAGAAACATTCACTTCATGTAAGAAACTCATCAAGGTTCTGGGGATCTACAATTAAACAAAACAAAAGCAAACCACTGCTCTTACGGAATTTATATATTCTATTTTTTATATTCCATTTTGGAGTAGATCATGAACATACACACATGTCAGTACACTGTGTCAGATGATGAGAAGTACGAAGAAAGCAGTGCATGGGAGCACAAAAAAAGGAACAAGGGAACCATCAGACATGAAAGGCCTCACACTAAGACACTTGAGCCGAGTCCTTAGGGACCCGAAAGTCACATGCATGTTGGAGAAGGAGAGTGCTCCATGCAGAGGGAAAAGCAAGTGCAAATGCCCTGAGAAAAGGAGTAGAAGAAAAGAGGAATGAGGAGGTAAGATACTGACTTTGGAGAATATTGCAGGCCATTGTAACATCAGTCCTACTCTGAGATGGAAAATCATTCGAGGTTTTTAACACAAGAGTGACTTGATGTGATTTTGTTTTAAATTTGTGTGTTTGCATGTATAGTACAATGTAGGATACAAGATTGGGGAATAGACTACAAATGAACAAAAGTAGAAGCAGGAGGAGAGAGACCAGTTTTAATTATTCAACAGAGATGAGAGTGCACCACAATGAAGATAGTGGGGATGGGAAGTAATCAATTCTATTGAACTAATAATTCTATTGAACTAATAATTCTATTGAACTAATCTATATATATATAGATTAGTATATATATATATATATTTCTATGGATATTTTAAATGTCAGGTTTTGCTGATATATTAGATATGAATTGTGGCAGAGAGAATTCAGGATGAATGAATTTTTACCTTGAAGCAAGGGGAAGAACAGCACTGCCATTTCCAAGAGGGGAAAGACCAGTGTCAAAGGAGCAAGTTTCAAGAATTGAGGCAGGGTGAGGAGGTAGAAAATTTTAGAAAGAAATCAGGAATTTCTTGATGGATATGCTATTCTGGTGCCTAACTCATGTCCAAGTGGAGATGTTAAATAGGCGGGAAGATACACCATTCTGGAACTTAGGGTAGTGGTCTGTGTGCCAATATAAGTGTTTTCAATGTACACGTGATATGTAAAGATGTGAAACTGCAGATTTGTCCCCAGATGTCAATGTTTATTATCCATTGCAGTTGAGTTTGTAGTGATGATGCAGAGATGATGTTATATACAGTTAGTGACAATAATACAAATCCACTTTTTTAAAATGAAAGTTTGCAATTTCTAACAAAAGCCATATATGTCTGTTTATTTGTTTGTTTCTATTTTAAGCCCATTAGTTTTATGGATTTAATATGAAGAAAAATTGCAGAGAAATAAAATGATGCAGGTGTTTGGTATTTCATGAGTTATAATAACAAACTGAAAATCATCTAAATGTGTAATAACTGTAAAATCATCAGGACCAGCAGCTAGAAATAATATTAAGTAGTCTTTCAAAATTATGATGAAGAGTATGCAGTGAAATAAAAAATATTTATGATATGATAAATGAAAAAGAGATACAAAATTAAGTATGAGATGAAAGTAAATAATAAAGCAAATGCAGAATTCTATGAAATAAAATAGAAAACAGAAAAAAGAAAATAATTAACAAAACTAAAAATTGTTCTCTGAAAATATCAACAAGTAGGGAGGGCACTTGTGATGAACCCTGGATTTTATGTGTAAGTGATGAATCACTAAATTCTGCTCCTGAAACTAATACTACACTATATGTTAACTAATTTGACCTTAAATAAAATTTTGGAAGGAAAAATAAGAAAATATCAAAAATATATTTAAGCCTCTTGCAGGACTGATCAATAATAAAAAAGGAGAAGGCATTGTATCAAAATTTGAAAAGAGGGAATAGCTAGAAATACAATAGAACAAAATTTTTAAAGTTATGAATAATTATGCACTAATACATTAGAAAACCCAAGAAAAATGGGTACATATTTAGACACTTTGAAAAAATTTGGAAATGACAAAATTGGGGCCAAAAGAGTGTATACAAGCCTAACACAAAAAATTAAATAAATGGAAATTTCAATCAAAGTCTCCTCGAAAAGAATTTTAGGCTAACATGCCTTTACAGTTAAGTTTAACTAATTTTTAAAACTTAGGTACACCTATTTTATCAAGGTTTTTACAAAAAATAAAAGAAATGAAGAAAAACTGTGTGACCCATTTTATGTGTTAGGTGTGATTTCATACCTTAACCAGGTAATAATTGTAAAATAAGTACAAAAATCCTAATTATTATAGTAATTATCTAGATCTGTATGTGTCTTAGAAAAACCACTGCATTATCAGTTAAAGTCTGTTACAGGAATTCAAGAATGTTTTAACCTTTAAAAAAATCTATCAATAGGGGCGCCTGGGTGGCTCAGTGGGTTAAGGCCTCTGCCTTCGGCTCAGGTTCTGATCTCAGGGTCCTGGGATCAAGCCTGGCATTGGGCTCTCTGCTCAGCAGGGAGCCGGCTTCCTCTCTCTGCCTGCCTCTCTGCCTACTTGTGATCTCTCTCTCTCTCTGTCAAATAAATAAATAAAATCTTTGAAAATAAATAAATAAAGCTACAAAACCTTAGTCATAAAAATAAAATGATATTGGCGGAGAACAAATAAATCAATGAAACTTTAAAGAAAGCTAATATGCACACATTTATATTACATATATTATATATATATAAGTTCACATGTATATAAACCTAATATCTGATCAAAATCATGCTCAAAATATATAATCATCAAAACCAATGGGGAACACTGTTTAGTAGATTATATTTGGAAATCTCAGTCAGTATATACGGAAAAATAAATTGGATCTTTATACAATACATAAAGATGAACATTAAAGATTAAGATGAAAAATTATGAAGTCAGTGTAGCAAATGCAGAGATCTTTGTGACCTTGTAGCGGAAAAAATATGTACTTTAAAGTTATAAGATAGGTTTATCAAATTGACAAATTTATATTAAAATTAGGGATCTTTTATAAGAATAGTATGGGCAAAGTTAACAGATGACAGAATGGTAGAAGATACCAATAACATCTAAAACTGCCAAAGGGTTAATATCTTAACGATAGGAAACTCTTGCAAATCAAAAGAAAAAGGAAATGGACAAGAACCAGAATAAGAGTCACACACACAAAAAAGGAAATTGAACGGATAAGAAATCCTCAGACTCATCAGTAACCAAAGAAATACAGGTTAAACAACAATGAGACATCACTCTAAAGCCATTGAATTAGAAAATTTTTAAAACTTGAATACTACCCAATACTGATGAGAACGTGAGTGAGCTCAAAGCCCCATGGATTATTAATGCAAGCAAAAGATTCGAGTGACTCTGAAAAACAATCTGACAGTACTTAGTGAAACTCATCATGCAAAAAGCGGATATACCCAGCATTCTCAATCTTGGCTATAAACCTCAAAGAAGTGCTCTCAAAATCCATTATGTGACATTTGCGAGGATATTCATTGCTGCATTATTTGTGTTTCCTGGAAACCAGAGGCATTTTTAGTGTCTACAACAAAATGCCACTTAGGCACATTTAAAACTCTTACAGATATTATGTTTTAGAAGGGTACACACATATCCAAAAAGTAGATGTCTATCAGAGAAGAGAATGTGCTTGGGAGTCAGGAAAAAAGGAGTTAAAGAAAAGGGGACAAGAGAAAGGTCTTGATTGCATCAGAATGATGGGATGTCATCAACTGAGGGCATACTCAACTCTACACATGAGGTTTAACAGGAGACAATGTACTTACTTTTATATGACAGCAAAGAATTATTAAAAATCATTACTAAGAATTACACAGATATAAGACATGCAAAAAAGGAATGTATTTCCAATAATCCGGGCTCTGGAACAAATCTTACCTAAAATGTAACATATTTTCTATGTTGAGTCTGGAATCTGCTAGATAGATAGGTCTGGTGGGATGGGAGAAGGCCTAAAGTGTACAAACAATGTCTTTTATTAATGAGGTACTGAGCTGAATGTCATTCTAGAAATCATGTATGTCCAGTCTTGCCCAGGGGCCAGACTTTTAGAGGCTAATGTACATACAGTCATTTATGCATGTGTATGCTATCCAATGAACAACAAAACCAAACTGATAGACTTAAGTGTTCGTCACTAACCTCATCAGATATGCAAATGGACGTGCCCAGACACTCAAATATTTATTCTTATGAATAATAAATTACAAAATCTGGATCTAGTAGAGGGACTCTGTTTATTTAGAAAGATTCCCACATAAAGCCACTGATCCTCTTATAAATGCATGTGCTTCTTTACATGGTTCATCAGTCTAATCAGGAATTTTAGATTCCACATTTGTGATCTCTTCCGCCAGGCCAAATTTCCTTTTACTCACCAATGTTGGCTACAGCAGGTGAAAAGCATAGAGAATATAATGACATCACCCTACATCTGGTTCAAGAAAAGAAAAGCATAATTCTGCCTAAACCTTATCACTAAAACAAATAACCTAACCATACTAAGAGGGCAGGGATTTATGTCTGGAGATATTAATATACATTTGTTTGCATGAATAGGTTCCAATTTTTAAAAATCTTTTGGTGTTTAAAAAATCTCATGCATCCCATTTTTTAAAAATATTTTATTTATTTGACACAGAGATCACAAGTAGGCAGAGAGGCAGGCAGAGAGAGAGGAGGAAGCAGGCTCCCTGCTGAGCAGAGAGCCCCATGCAGGGCTCGATCCCAGGACTCTGAGATCATGACCTGAGCCAAAGGCAGAGGCTTTAACCCACTGAACCATCCAGGCGCCCCCATTCATCTCATTTTCTGACTTGTTTTATTTCATGTCTCTTTTTCTTGGTATTCCTTCAGTATTTCTTTTTTTTTTTTTTAATTTTATTTATTTATTTATTTATTTATTTGACAGAGAGAAACACAGTGAGAGAGGGAACACAAGCAGGGGGAGTGGGAGAGGGAGAAGCAGGCTTCCTGCTTCTTGATCCCGGGACCACGGGACCATGACCTGAGCCAAAGGCAGATGCTTAACAGGTGAGCCACGCAGGTGCCCTCTTTCAATATTTCTTGGACAATATCTTTGTCCCTCAAGACACACACCAACAATAGCAGATGACTGCTATGACCCTTCCTTCAGTTCTGCCTGCTTTGTTGAAAATGCCTCACAGAGTAATTTCCTAAAGAGGGAAGAGGTGGAGAGACTAGGACGTCTTGGAGGCTCAGATCTTGTTCTTCAGAAATGAAAACCGGGGATGAAAATATACCCACAAAAATAAGACAATCGCTCTTCAGAATCGTTCATGACCCTGGAAGATAGCAAGGAGCAACGGCTAAGGAAAAACACAAGCATCTTTGTGGAGCATACTTTATTTAATTAATCAAGTTTGTGATCACCAAAATAAAAACAATCACAAAAATTGGTAACCCTGTGAGGTTTAATAAAACCCTAGGACAACCACATGATTATTATTTCAGAATATGTGGAAGTATCACAAAAGGCGTAGAAAATGCGTCCATCTAAAACTCTTTACTGGGTGGAAATGTTTTCATAAGAGCTAGCTTACGCACTAATAAAACGTCTAGTGTATTAGAATGACCTTTCAGAGTGTGCCAACGTTGACAAAAATCAAGGAACTCAAAATGTAGAAAGGACAAGCAAATAAGAAACTCTAAGGATCATACCACGTATTTAAGTCAATCAAACTAGGTTTGTTTATACTTTGACTAAATCCCTATCAAACAGAAGTGACAATACCTTTTTAAAAATGTCTTAAGAGAGTCCATTCTTTCTTTGATCTTCTGAAAAACTGCTTTACAACATTCCTGAGAAATCACTACAGACCAGAAATCAGCTACTAGGGCTTTCACAAGCATACCTTAAAACTATTTAACATGAAAATTCTCTGCATTATTTAAATATGTTAAGGCCACTTCCAGTATTTGCCTGGAAGCCATGACATTATACATATGTATATTTACATGTATGTATATACTTATGTGTATACACACATACATATGTTTGAAATATCTTTAACTACAAAAACAGGGGAGGGGGGAAGTTAAATTCATGCTCCATTAGGGCAAAATTAAATCCAGACTCCCAAGCCTGAGCGTATTAACACTCTCCAGCTAGAAAGATCACGTCAGAATAATTAAGCATCCAGGGTACTTGTAGCTGAATCAAGGCAAAGGGAAATAATTCTTTTTTTTTTTTTTAAGGTTTTATTTCTTTATTCATGAGAAAACAAACAGAGAGAGAGGCAGAGGCGGAGGGAGAAACAGGCTCCCAAGGAGCAGGGACCCTGATGTGGGACTCGATCCAAGGACCCCAGGATCGTGACCTGAGCCAAAGGCAGATGCTTAACCATCTGAGATGGTTAACCAAACCATCAAATAAGACGGTTAAGATGCTTAACCATCTTAGTTCCCACCCGGGAAATAAGAATTCTTATTACTGATAGATGTGTTGGATGCCTTTCCTTACCAGCTCGTCTTTTTCAGGCAACTATCCCTTAGATTTGCCACCTAAGACATTTCTTTTTCCTTCTCTCCCAGGGTCTGATTGCATTTGTTCTGGTACCTTAACCGCAGTGTCATTTTTACATGATTCATCATGTAGCCAAGGGTCAAACATGTTTTAAAATCTACTGGAGGTTTCAAATCTGTAGGCGGCATAATAAAAGAGATCCAAGTAAAAGAATGTGCTATAAATGTTTAAATTGTGAAGCAAATGGTCGAAGCTTCTGGCTTTCTCTGAGTCCTTCGGAAAGGATGTGGTTTTTAAACAAGAGAGCCATTTCACAACCAAAGCAGTTTTAATTCAGAGTGTGTCACTCGATGCTCCACACTATACTCTTACTGGTACATAATTCCTAATGAAATTTCTAAGTGAAGGACATGGTTATCTTTGCCCCTGGAAAATGCTCTGCATACCGTTTCCGCCTTGGCAGCCTCTATGTGACAGCTTAATGGCACTTACTGCTGTGAAGTGAGGGCACCAAAGAGGACTATAATGCCAGCATTTGGGGAGCAAAGAATATTTTTAAAGAAACTGTGGTGGGAAAAAATTGGCTGGACCTAAGGAAAAAGAGTTTGTTTATAACTATTTGAAAAAATACAGATAACATTACAAAGATATGTCTTCTGCCTCAGTATTAAAAATGAAAGCTATTTCTTAGCAGTTCTGGAGGTCAGCCAGCCTTTTCGTCCTTCTGCGTTGTAGTGAGCCACTTCCTCATTCACTGTATGTGCACTCCCATTGTCATTACCAGAGCGTTCTTTGTTAATTTTACATTTGCTCCCATCTTCAGCTGGATAACCTCCACTATCTCCCAGGTCTCATTATAGCTGTCACTTCCTATAGGAAATCTTTCTGGCTCCATTCTCTTTCAACTGCATTTCTCTGCTACAAAGTATCATGGGTAGTTCAGATTCAACAGGCACAGATTCAAGCCCACCACAGTCCACCAAACCCTGCGCATTGTCCTCCTGTGTTCCCAGCTCAGTGAAGGGCTCCACATCCCCTCAGGGATCCCAGACAGAAACACAGGTGCCATCTTTGGTTCTGCTATTCCTGTTCCCAGACCTATTCGGTGACCAAGTTTCTTGGCCAAATTTGCCCACTTCTCACCATCCCTACTCCAGTATTTCTGATTCAGGTGACTATGTGACCGTCATTTCTCACTTGCTCAGTAACAGTCTTCTATCAGGTTTCCCATTCTTGACTCCCTCATATCCATCCTCCATTCTAACACCAGTCATTCTAGCATGTGACTCTAATTAGTTATTCTTTGGCTTTAAACCTTTCACTAGTCTCCATTGCTTCAAGATATTATCCAGGCTTCTTATCATGATTTGCAAGGTACTTCATGATCTCTTACCTTTTACAGCGGACCTCTTTGAATTCCATTCTGAGATAGATATTATCCATTGAGGTCGATATCATTACCTTAAAACTGCAGATGATCAAATTAAATCCCTGTGATATAGAAAACTCTAATTTGGGTCATACAGCCAGGAATTGGTGTTAAATCTGAATTCACTTTAGAGGTTTGAATAAAATATTCAGGAGTGTAATTCTGATTTAGAAGTTTGAATTCATTTTTCCTCAAAAAGGCATGCGTGCTAAGGTTCCCTATAACGCACTTCTGATTCATATACAGAACAACATGGTCCAATTTCATTAAAATGTTATGGTATATAAATTTTATTGGACCACCTTTACCTGTTAACTTCATTGGATTCTCCTATTATCTTCTCTGGTTCTCCAGAGTCTGATGAAGGACCTGTGGGTAAGCAATATATTTGGGATGCGGGTCCAGGGAGCAGGAGTGGGGAGGAGCGTGAGGCACAGAAGGAGGACTAACCCATAAAAGTATGTGTTAATGTCAGTGCTATGAGAACAGGATTCAATTCTCCCAAGAAAAGTGTACTTTCTGGATACCCCCTAGAATTACTACCTGACCGATGGAAGGCAGAGGGAATTTTCCATCAGCTTCTGGCCCCATTGGTTGAGAGCTGCCCTCAGGGATACTAACTGCCCCAAGTTTCGGTCGTATACATGTACTAACCAAGCAAAATTCTGCCAGTAGTTGGGGCCTGTGGAGTGCACAGGGAACATACACATAAAGCCCTTGGGTCAGGGGCTTCTCCCTCCTTCTGAATAGAAGCTTCCATAGAACTGTCTACAACAGCCACAGCTGAAATCAGAGATGGCATCAGCCAGGATGAATTTGGGAACCAAAGGCTAGGTCACCTATTGTCAGGAAATGAAATAATTAAGAAATAGAATGCTATTCCATTCACTAATATTTTTAAAGATTTTGTTTATTCATTTTAACAGAGAGAGAACACAAGCAGGCAGAGAGGCAGGCAGAGGCAGGGAGAGGAGCAGGCTCCCTGCCTAGCAAGGAGCCGGATGCGGAACTTGATCCCAGGACCCTGGGATCATGACCTGAGCCGAAGGCAGCCGCTCAACCAACTGAGCCACCCAGGCGTCCCTAATATTTTTAGACTCACCACAAATTTCAAGTAATGGGTTACAGTATAGCACGAATGCAATTTTCACTGATTTTTCTCCCCGGAAAACAAAGATAACTGAATTATGTGAAGGTGGTTCTATTAAGTGATTCATTTGCAAATAAGTACTAAGTGCTTAGTTGCAAAGCCAGAGCTAATCAATAAATAATTCTCCTTGGAAAAGGGACAGAATTCTCTATTTCTATATCATCCATTTATAGAAATGTTAAATATTAAAAACTTTGGGCCCAAAATTAATCACAGAAGAAATGATTTTGAGCATATTTTAGCACCTTGGAAATCATATGACTGATATTTTTACTATTCTTTATTCTGTGTCCATTCTCAAGCTTTTTGCTCATTTATATATCAGAGCATAATAACTATGTCCAGGTAACCTGTAACTTTCAAAATGAAAACCTGCTATATTTTTGGAATATGAATTCTTTAAATCTGTTTCATCTCATTTTTAAATGTCTGTTAACATACCCGTAAACTAAAGATAGAAATAAGATGGAATTAAAATATTAAGCATGTTTATTGCCTTGGAATGAAGTTAAAGGAGTTTTTATTTTCTTCTTTGTGTTATTTAGATTTTCCAAATTTTCTATAGTATTTACATGTTATTTTTGTGAAAAAAAACAAGCCTACACTATATATGATTTTTAAAAAGTCAAATTAAGAAAAAATACTTCGGTAATCGATTTTAACTCAAATGTGGCCCAAGATGGTCTTCATGAAAAATTGCCACCATGTAACACAGGTAAGTAGAAAATTTTTCATGAAATTTCATGAAAAAGAATCACCATTTGATTTTTATGCTAAATTAGTTTTTTTTCCCATTTGCCAAGGATATTAATACCTTTGGCTTACAGGCCATGTGTGGAAAATCTAAGAGGTGCTGAATCACATGTATAAAGAAAGGGGCGGGGGGAGGCTACATTTTCCTTTTACTGAGAGAACTTGGAGCAGACCTGTCCAGGCAGGAATGTGGCAAGAATTACAAAACCCCGTTGGCCTTCATTTTTACTATATACAGAGAAATATACTACTTGTCATTTCATGTCTGCATTGGTGATGACCTTATAGTTACTGGATGGATTTACACCATATTATCCTGCTTGGAATGTCTTCTGATTCTATTCATCCACATTTCTCCTATACAGATGGAAAATTTCAGAAAGGTACCTGAAAGGGAGTTGGTGAACTCGACCATTAACCGCTAATCTCACCAAAAAGCTAGAAGAGATGAGGCTGACAGGCACAGCCGATAATTCCATTAGGATCACTATTTACCATGGCTAAATCCTAGGGGCATCTTTATGTCGGTAATCCTGGGTCAATTCTCATGTCTTTTCTCCTTTTCCAGAAACTCCTAGCATTGGGCAGCAGGCATGGCACATATAGCTCCTTTCTGTAGAGCTCTTCCCCAGGACTGCCTGCAGAACGGAGTTTAGTCAGCCTGGTTCCCCTCTGCCATGTTGCATTCAATGTCAACCACATAGGTCTTTTGGTTTGTCTGGGTTTGGTTTTGTTTTTGTTCATTTTGTTTGTTTGTTTTTGCTTTTAATCTTCAGAAAACGGGACAATTGAAATAACAAATAAAAAACAAAGTTGAGTTTTTTGATAATTATGGTCCCTCCCCTGTGAGGCTAATTATATTACTGAGATGGTTTCTAGTTTCATCCTCTGCTTTCTTTAATCAAGTTGGGGATCACCAAATATCCTTTCATTTTCTGACTTCCTCCTTAGAAAAGGGAATGCAGTCTTCCCTATTTGAAGTCTTTACCTCTGTGTATGTTGGCAAACAAAAAAGTCAGGGCAAAGCATGTATGTCCTTGGTCTTTGGTGAGTAATTTACCTTTCTGTGACCTTCTACATTGGACAGCAGAGAGACCTTACCTAAATTATCAATATTGCACCATTATTTGCTCCTAAATACACTATATTTTTCCTTTGTAATAGGGTTTTGCAACCGTGGCATTTTTGACATGTTGGACTAGATGAGTCTTCATCGTGGGGGACAGCACCATACTATATGCTGAGCAGCATCTCTGGCCTCTACCCACGAGATGTCAATAACACCACCCAGCCCCCAACTCTGATCATCTGTGACAACCAAAAATGTCTCCAGACATTTCCAAGTCTTCTGGGGGAACAATATCACCCTTGATTGAGATTGCAAATCACTGATTTGAAAAACTTAATACATTTGTAATTATATGCTTATTTATGTGATTATAAGTAATCATTGCCTTTTCTACTTGACTCAAAATTCCACAGGGGTAGAGATCAATCCTATTCTAAAATATGCCAAGTTTCTGTTCCTGGCGCACGGTAGCCACTCATTAACAATACACAGATTTAATTAATAAATAATGACGTGGCTAGATTTTGAAATTTTTTAAATTTAAATTCAATTTAATTAACATCTATTGTGTTAATTAGTTTCAGAGGAAAAGTTCAGTGATTCATCAGTTGCATATAACACCCAGAGTTCATTAGATCAAATGCACGTCCATCAAGTGTCCACCACCCATTACCCCATCCGCCTCGTTACCTCGTAACAAATTATCATGAAACTTCAATGGCGTAAAACCAATCATTGTTATCTCTCACAGTTTCTGCAAATTCAGAATTCAAGAAGGGTTTGGATGGGTGCTCCTGGCTCAGGCTCTTCCCGCGTAGTTGCCGTCAGACAGTGGCTTGGGTGGAATGGCAGGTGGCGGCAGCTGGGGCTGGCCCGGCATCTGCCCCCTTCATGCAGTCTCAGGGCCTCCTTTCATGGGTCTCTGCTCCGCACATGCTAGTTTGGGCTTCCCCATAGCACAGCGGCCCCGGGTCAGTCAGCCGCCTTCCACGGCAGCTCAGAACTCCAAAGGCGAATGTCCTGAGAGAACGGGGCTGAAGTGCGTGTCATTTTTATGACCTAGCTCAGAAGTCACATGGCATCATTTCCACCACACTATACCGGTGGAGTGGATACAGAGTCCTGCCCAGGCTC
The DNA here is from genome assembly GCA_028533885.1 of Nasua narica. NCBI lineage: Eukaryota > Metazoa > Chordata > Mammalia > Carnivora > Procyonidae > Nasua > Nasua narica. Next base: position 124,623,838 of record CM052798.1, on the reverse strand, counting down.
AAGGGGAGAGGACACAGACCTACCTGACCCATTAGTTAGAGGAATGTCCAAGTCCCATTGTAAGAAGAGCCTGTGAGTCGGGAGATAAGGCCAGAGGTTATCTTTTGAAAATGCAGTCTGACGCAGGGGAGAACAACAGAGCGGCAGGCCCTCGGATAAGTTTTGTGGCATCTGCGAGTAGAAAGAACTTGCTCCCCACTTCCTGTCTGAGACCTGAGAGGCAGTAAGCCCCTCTCGGCTCTCTTCCTTATCACAGCAAATGCAGTAGCAGTTGGGTTGAAGATAACAAGTGTAGTTCCAGGAAAGGAGAGGGCCCTGGGTAGCCCTTTCAGGCCTCCTGCTGCCTGTAGTGGGGAGTTGAAAGAGCTGAATTTTCATAGGCTCCTCAAAAGATGGGAAAATGTGCTAAGAGGGAGAGAGCATGGGTGCAAGATAGCCTTCATGTTATAAAGGGGCATCTTGGTTGTGAAGAGGGAATAGCTTTCTCTACAGGAACACAGTGCCACCCTTAAGCTAGAAGCAGGTAAGGTCACAGCCATCTTGGGGAAGGTGAGTGTGCTGGGGGCAGGGGTGGGAAAGGAGTGAAATTTGAGAAGGAGGTGTAGCGGAGACGCATGCCTTGAGAACGGTGTCATACCCTTCAGCAGATACTAGTACTGCAGATGCCAAGCCACGGCCACCCTGCTCCAAATCTGAAGCTGTCTTAGTACCTGGGAGTTTATATGACATTCCAGGGGGAAGGAAAGAGGAAGAAAAAGCCCTAAATTTTTTTTTTTTAAAAAATGCTCTCTCTCTCTCTCTCAAATAAATAAATAAATAATCTTGAAATAATTTTATGAGCCACTTTTTCTCAAGATAGGTGCCTATTTCTTGAATAAAACCAATGCCGCAGCAGTCGCATGAGCCCACTAAGGAAGTCTGAGTAGGACTTGAAGTAGAAAGCTGCTCAGGAATCCCTGCTCAAGAATATCTGATCCATCACCAATGAAACAGCAATTTTCCTTACGGCAGAATTGCTGCAGGTTTGGCTTCTAATAAATCCCCTCAGTGGGTAACTCATGGGTCTCCGCCACTCATCACCATCAATACATTGGGCAGTAGTCTTCACTAATAATTTAAACAGGGACTGGCAGGAACAGATCTAATCCATTTTCATTGAGATTCAGAGAAATAAGGAAGTCAGAAGAGAAGGGACATCAAGGATATAATCTCCACTTCCACCTTGCCTGAGGTAAGAGGTGATAGTTCATCCCTACAGAACTTCAGTTATTTCACTTATTCTCTATTCTCAAGTTTTAGTTGGCCCATTTGCCAGTCCAAGTAAAGTAAATTCACCTGATAAATGCTATACCTAATCCTACGGGAGGTATAAATTTACTTCATTATTAAATGTTAGTAGGAGTTTACTAATATCATGATGTCATCATCGAACTGTTCGGGTTTCACTTTGTTTTCAATCCAGGCCAGTCCAGGCGAACGGAGGCGTGTTGCTCTCTCAGTCATGAAATAGCACAGTAGTGGGAATAGAGATTTAAAAATCTTAAACAAATGACTGTAACGGAACAAGGAAAATGCAGACTAGGATTTTTCTCTAAGGAATATTAAAAATCCAGATAACTTTTTCAATGAGTCTGGATTTAAACTTTGAACTAAAAATAATTGTGGAATAGATAAACCTTAGAGGAAAAAGAGGTGGAAGGGAAAAGAGATCCTAAGAGTATCCTCGAGGCTGTTCTTGAGACTCTTATGATTACGAACTGTATTATGGGGCACCTGGGTGGGTTAAGCCTCTGCCTTTGGCTCAGGTCATGATCTCAGGGTCCTGGGATCGAGCCCTGCATTGTGCCCTCTCCTCAGCAGGGACCCTGCTTCCCCCCCGCACCCCCTCTGCCTGCCTCTCTGCCTACTTACGATATCTTTCTCTCTGCCAAATAAATAAATAAAATCTTTAAAAAAAAAACTGTATCATGTTCTGCTTCTTTAAGTCAGTAAGTATAGCAAAGGTTTTGTACACATAGTCTCAGAGAAAAAAATGCAAGAAGTCTACATGAAAACTTAAAATGTTTTTCATTCTTATTTATTCCACTTTGTCAATTGACTAATCAACAGAGGATGAGTATATTATAGTTCCCTGCCAGACTACTAATTTAATTTTTTTTCTGGATTTGTACCGTGTGTGTGTTTCTAGTGAGGGAGGCTGTTGGCATTGCAAAAGGGTGTTATCAATGCAAGACCTTATCCGATTGAACAGATCTAGATGATCCCTTCTGTTCACAGGGCTCAGTCTTAGACAATCTTCAGCTCTCAGTTTAGATGCCTTCAACAGCTTTTGTATTTTGTGTATTGAACGCTCTCTACGTGCTTTGTAACTTACATGTGCTATCGTCTTCAATTCTCATGACAACTTTATGACTTGGACACCAATATGAACCCCATTTTAGAGTAGAACAAATTGAGGCATGATGTGCTAAAGTCACATACCCTTAGCTATTATACTGTATGTAAGGAATTAAAATACAGGTAGCCTGGCTCCAAGGCCAATGCTGAATCAGAGTGTGATAATCCTAGTCCAGGTTATAAGCCTTGCTGCATGCCCTTCCTTTTAATTCCCAGGGCTTCTCTCATCGTTGTGCTTTTAACTCTGCACTGTGGCTGCCTCTTTCAATGCCTGTCTCTCATGCCAGATTGCAAGCAACTTGAAGGCATGAATGTGTTTTAGTTATAGTTATATTCCCAGAGCCTAGCACACTGCCTGCTATATAATACATGAGCAATAAACATTTTTGAACAAATAATTTTCCTTCTAATGATAGTAGTAGCGAAGAGCCTTGAAAACCAGACTACCTGGGCTCAAATCTTGGCACAGTTGCTTGCTGTGTGATCATGGGCAAATCATTAATCTCTTGTACCTGTTTGCTCAGGGATAATAATAGTACCTGCTTCACAGAGCTACACAGATTAGCAGAAGTAGAGAGCTTCAGCAGTGCCTGGTACATAGGAAACAATTTAATGAGAAAGCCTACCGCACAGATCTGTTTCCTGAATGAAGAAGGCAGTACATCAACATAAAAGAAATTCTAAAATTCCATTACTAAGGGTCTATTAAGATTCAGAAGGAGATCACATGTTAATAAGTGAAAGAAAAGAATGACATCTTACATAACTGATGAATATTCTTCACAGTTTAACTCTAGCAAAATTTTACATACTTGACAAATATCTTTTGCTACACCTGGGGCTTTAGAATCATGATTAATGATGTCAGAAAAAAACTACTTATAAATCTCCAAGTATTATGATGCTGCCTCCTCAGTATATGACTTCTGACAGTGCCTCCCCAAAGGGATCATAAGAATCACCAGGAAGCCTTTTAAAAATACATATATCTTGACCTTACTCCCAGAAAGTCTGATTCTTTAGAACTGAACTGGGACCAAGGAGTTCGCATCTGGGGCTTTGTTGTATTGGTTTTCTTCTTTTTAACCTGGGAGTCATTAGTTTAAAAGAGTTCTACACCACTCAGTTGCATTATTCTCCTTTCCCTCCCCTATTTTTTGAGGAATGTCAGGGAAAATGAGGCCAAGCTGTGAGATGGCCACTGACCTGGTCCTGGCTTGTGTTTATAATCTTGCCCTTCCTCTGTGCAAGGATTCCCAACCAACCACACTGAGTCCCTTCTGCTGAAGACTAGTAAACAGTGAAAAAAAATTGTTTTTTTTGGGCGCCTGGGTGGCTTGGTTGGTTGGGCAACTGCCTTTGGCTCAGGTCATGATCCCGGAGTTCTGGGATCGAGTCCCACGTCAGGCTCCCAGCTCCCTGGGGAGTCTGCTTCTCTCTCTGACCTTCTCTCCTCTCATGCACTCTCTCTCTCTCAAATAAATAAACTAAATCTTTAAAAAAAAAAAATTGTTTTTTTTAAAGGTTTTATTTATTTATTTGACAGAGAGTGAGAGAGCAAGAGAGCACAAGCAGGGGAAACCAGGAGAAGCATACTCCCCGTTAGGAAGCCTGTTGTGGGGCTCCATACTGGGACCCTGGGATCATGACCTGAGCCACTCAGACACCCTGAAAAATTTTAAATTCCATACCAAAAAGGTATTAGGAACCTAAAACTTAATTTTGTTCTTGACTAAAACTGTGGTTGAGATTATTGACTCAAAAAAAAAAAAAAAAAACAACAATGTGTTTTGGTAAACACTGTAGCTTTTTAAGCAATTGGAAGAGTTAAATTATTAATTTCCACTAAATAACAAAAGATATGAATTGTTATTGAGTTGGTCTCAGACATCAGCTTTGTTTTTTTTCTTGCATTAATTCCCTAGCTCATCATAACCCTGAGACATATTTTATCATTATTTTATCATTTTGTTGATTAGGAAGCCAACATCCAACATTCAAGGTAGTTGAATAACTTGCTCAAGGGCCAGTAGAAGGGAGTGCTTACGTTCCAGTCCATATTTCTGATTCCATGTCCAGAGCTGTTTTCCTTTCACTAGACGAATAGGGAGACGTTTCGTGCCTCTTCGGTGAAAAATCATTGCACTCAGGTTTTTTCTAATGTATTATCAATTTTTCATAACATTTTTGGTAACCTTACTTTTTAGTAGACAGTCTTTTTTGTTACTCGCTCCACAGCCCCCACAGTGAGTAGGCAGAGAAAACCGGCAGCACAGTCCGGAGTCTGCTTTAGTCAAACATCAATCCACTTGTAAAAGTCCTTGGAAAAGAGAAAAAATGTCTTTAACACTATGCCAAGCAGCAGAGAGGAGGGTGGCTTGAAGGTTATATGAGCTTTCTTCCCACAGCTCAGAACATTCTACTTCACAGCTTCAAACACCATTACATATTTTTTTCTCTTGTTTGATCTTTTTTAAAACCCATGCAAATGAATTTTTCCCCAGAAGACACGTCAAACTGCTGAGCAGCTCCCCAGGTAGCCCTCGGTTGCATGAGGCCTGGCATGTTGGGTTAAGTGGCCTTCTCACCTGACTCAGGATGCTGCGACCAGAAAGGGTAACATTTCTACTCTCTGACCAGGCAACTTCTCTCATGCCAGCCCCTGTTCTCCATCCCTGCTCCAGCCCCTCTACCACTCCCCATGCAAGAAGTCTCTTGGCTGAATAGACTGAAAAAAATGTCCTCTGAATAAATGCCTAAGCACTTCTGACCCATGTTATAAAATCTAGATGGGCTGAGGTGGCTTAGTGACAAAAGTCCTTTTCCAGCTTCATCCCATTTTCCATTTTCATTCATTTATTTACTCTTCATTTATTCAACACATGCTTTTTTAAATGTTAAATTCCAGTGAGGTTATTATACAGTACTAATATCAAGTGTACAATATAGTGCTTCCGCAGTTCCTTACATCCCCCAACGCTCCTCACCACAAGCAGTCTCCTTAGTCTCCATCACCTCTTTCATCTGGTCCCCTCAAACACGTGTTATTTAAGAGGCCGCTGTGTGCCAAGCACGCACACTAGGATGGTTACACTTACTGCCCGCCCTCAAGAAGCCGGTCAAGAGAAGATTTATAAAGGCAGCCTGATCAATCTAGTAATAATTCCCATGCAGTATTGTGGGGGCACAGTGGAGGTTCCTGTACCCTAGCCTGGGGCAGGAGGTGGTGTGTGTGGGGGGGGGGGGGGTAGTTCCTGGACAAAGGGAAGCTTTCTAGGGAGGTTACTTTTTTTTTTTTTTTATAATTTTTTTATTATGTTATGTTAGTCACCATACAGTACTTCCTTAGTTTTGGGTGTAGTGCTCCATGATTCATTGTTTGGGTATGACACCCAGTGCTCCATGCAATCCGTGCCCTCCTTAATACCCATCACCGGGCTTCCCCCCCAGTTCTCCCAAAAACCCTCAGTTTGATTCCTGGAGTCCGTAGTCTCTCATGGATTGTCTCCCCCTCTGATGTTCCCCCTTCATTTTCCCCCTCCTTCTCCTAAAGTCCTCCATGCTATTCCTTATGTTCCACAAATAAGGGAAACCGTATGATAATTGTCTTTCTCTGTTCGATTTATTTCACTTACCATAATCTCCTCCAGTTCAACCCATGTTGATGCAAATATTGGGTATTCATCTTTTCTGATGTCAGACTAATATTCTATTGTATATATGGACCACACTTCTTTTATCCACTCATCTGTTGAAGGGCATCTTGGCTCCTTCCACAGTTTGGTTATTATGGACATTGCTGCTATGAACATTGGGATGCATAGGGCCCTTGTTTTCACTGTATCGGTATCTTTGGGGTAAATACCCAGTAGTGCAATTGCTGGGTCGTAGGGTAGCTCTATTTTTAACTTTCTGAAGAAATTTGGGAAGGTTACTCCTTAGTTGATTCTGGTAGGATGTGTGTGAGGAACCAGAGTAGGGCGAGAGAGAGTAGTAGGATAGGACCTGTTGGGGGTGGTGTTCTAGACAGTGAGCAAAGACATTGAAGAAAACTCACGTGTGTGTGGCAGTATGTGTGTGAGGGTGTGAGTGTGTGTGGGTCTGGGTGTGTGCATGTAGGTGTGTGGGGATGTGTGTGTGAGATAGTTACTGAAGTTGGTTCACAGTGTCATCGGGGAGCAGAACATAGAAGTATGGAATAGAGGAATCCATTTGCAGTAAATTCATTTACTTCTATTTACTGATCGGAAATCCGGAGATATACAGAGATGGACCAATTTCCCAGAGGCTGAAAATAGAGAATAACGCTCCTCAAAATCCTTGGCAACTTTTAACCAAAGGGCTTTCCTCTGGGCTCTTGTTTCTTAAGTTGTGAAATGAAGAAAGGTGGGACTTGGAGTGACGGAGTGTGAAGGCTTGGAGATTAACTGTCTGGATCCGAACTGTCTGAGAGTTCTGTAAACTGAGACCAGTTACATCACTCTCTGGGCCTCTGTTTCTTTGTCTGTAATATGAAGAAGACAATGAGTTTTAGCTCAAAGCTGTTTTGTTCATTAAATATACATAAAGAATTTACAACCTTACTCCACACACAAAAAAGTACTCAGTGAATTTTAATTATCACTATCGTTACTATTATCATAAAGACTCATTTTGGAACCTAATAATCCTAGTGTTCTAGGATATTTACTGCTTGATTCACACTGTAATAAGGTTTAACACAGGTTTAAATAAAGAAATTGACTTTAGGGTTAGAGTGTCCTACATCTACCAAGTATAGCTATGTAAGCATTTTGTGTCTCTGTTTTCTCGTATTTAAATTTTTAAATGTGATTCATAATCCTATAACTCACAATACCTATGTGTAATTCATATAGTCATTCTCAGGATTAAACAAAAAGAAGCAATTAAGAACCCTGGAACCTAGGATACAGGTATCTGATACATATATTGAAATAAATATTAATTCCATTATTTGTTTATGCAAATATATATGCTTAGCATCTACTTAAAGGAGAGGAAATATAAAGGTTAGAGCATATGGGACTTTTTGATGAATCCTACAGATGGGAAGATAAGAAGAAATTAATAGGAACCTTATTAAAAGCAAGGAAAATGGAAATATTTTTACATTTCTTATGAAATTTGAGATTATTGTCTAGATATTTAATAACAACTTTAAGAGCAAGTGGTTTATGGATATTAGTGACATCAAAATTATGCATGCTGAATAATGGGAATAATGATATAAAGTCTATCAGCCTTAATCCTCCCTCAATACAATGCAAGAGTGTGAAAAGGGGCACAAGAAACTAAAAAGGGGGGTGGCCAAAGAGCTATTCTTACAAATATAATACTAATCCATTATGCAATAAATATATTAAGAAAAAGTTATTTTGTGAATGGAATAGAATTATCTATTGAACTGAACTGATGCATGTACTTACGTATACAGTTTAGCTAAAAGTAGAGGCTTTTAATCTGGGTTTGAATAGAAAGAGAAATAATCATGACAAGGCTTTCCTCGTGCTATCACTGAGGGTCTGGGGGTGACAATACACTGGAAGGATGGTGACTGACAGCATTAATTGCCAACTTGTTCCATTCCTGTGCCTCAGTCTTCTCTTAACCCCGCCACTCCCTCTGTTTCATTTCTGTGCTTACTCTTTCTTTCAAGATGAGTACAACCAAGCAGACTAGGAAAATACTATCCTGCTCTTTTACACATGGAGATAGCCTCCAACCTTCCAGCCACAATAATGGAGTGACTTTTCTAGTTAATCGATAAAACCTAGGCAATTAAAAAATATTTTCCGACTTCCCAAGAAGTTTAAGACTAGAACTCATGGAGATAGCAAAGAAATACCATTCCATTGACTCCATGATGCTCTCAGTTATAAAGAACATTATAATTTTGTGTCAACTGAGAAAGGAGAAACACTTCCAAATAACCAAAAAAACAATGCTGTACTGATTGCATGAACGCATGATTTGGTCATACCAATTCCCATTGCACTGAATTATCTTTTATATCTTGGGAGGAAATTGGCAATGTCTCCTTCTTTGATTGCCTTGCTTGTCAAATGATAAGCAGTTCTTTGGCCCACATTTTAGTACAAAATGTAATAAAGCGTCAACCGCTTGTCACCCTCTTCCTTTCCTAGGCCATTTAAAAGGCTTAATTATTGCTCTGCAAGAAAGTATGAAATTGTAGTCATCACTCCAGTCCCTAATGTCTATTTCAATACCATTATATTTATACCCTACCTCTTTATTTCTGTGCATTTCTACCTCTAATTTGTATTTTATTGCTGAACTACAATGGAATCTTTCTATAGACATTTTAAGTGACAATTCAATTAAACATGTGTATTACTAATCATGTCCATAACTCAGCTGTTGTGGTACCAACATCAGGAGCTACAACCAAGTTCACCCATGTGAACCCAAGTTCACCAATGACAACTCTGTCACAACAGTGATGGTAATAACCTGTCAATTGTAAGACACATTCTGCGTTCAAGCGATGTTAAAATATAAAGGAAAAAATTACATCTTAGAATGGATGAAATGTAATAACAAGGCTTCATTCTTGTCTCCAAAGGTCCATGTATTAGAATTTGCAGATAAGACACAGACATATAATAGGACAATGACAAGTAAGTGACTTACATTATTTTCAAAGGACTGTCACAGACAATAAAATATTCTAGATCTTCAATGCTGAAAGATAATAAGAATTATTTCTGTTTCCTTTCACAGGGAAAGATGAAGACCCAATTCTCCTTGCTATTAAACCTTGTGGTCCTATCCCTACATGCCAAAATATTGTACAGTAATGATTTATACAAGAAAATCTGAGTTTTCCACCTTAATTCACAGGCATTCAAGGAGGTGTGGAAGATTGTAACACATTTCAAAAGACAACACACATTGACCATACAGGCATGAAAGTGGCAAATAAAGAAGGGAGTGTACATCCAGCTGCAAATGTTCTGCACACAGACCTCAGCCAGCCCGGCCGGCTGAATAAATGTGGGTCTGCACATATTTATGCCCAAGCCATTTTCCTTATCTCAAATAGTTTTGCCTAACTCAAACCACCAGTAACTTAAAGGCTCAGCTCAAATTCTTGACAGGAGTAATGAGATTTGAGGATTATTGGCTGACAGGAGAGCAGTCAGGAGCCCTGGAAGAGAAAAGGTCTAGAGGGACTGAGAATCGACTGATGGGCTATTACCTATGTTATCAACCAGAGAACGTTCGGTATTATGGGGCAGCTCTGCAACCATCCATCCTCTTCCTATTCAAGCCCTACAACCTGCTTCCATAAGTAGAGAACATCTTGAAGCTATAAACCAAAGGTTATATGTATTCCTTAATCTGAGCATAGTATCTTGCATGTTGCGGTTATTCAGAGAGATTTTTAGCTGGCATGTGTCATGGGTTGTATTTTATGTTCCCCCGAACAATATGTTGAAGTGCTACTCTCTGACCTTACTGGGGAAATAAGATCTTTATACATGTAACCACATTCAGATGAGGTCATTAGGGGGACCCCTAATCAAATATGACTGGTGTCATTGCAAAAAGGGGGAATTTGGACACAGAAGTAGAACCACAGAGGAGAGATTGTGTGAAGACACCCTGGAGAGTGCTATGTGAAGAGGGAGATTAGGGTGATGGAGTGACCTACCTCCCCAGGAGCCAGGAGCGCTAAGGGTCTCTGGCAGACCCCCAAAGCAAGGAAGAGCAAGGAAGGAGTCTCCCTCACATTGTCAGAGGGAGCATGGCTCTGCTGATGCCTTGATTTCAGACAGACATCCAAAGCTGTGACATAATACTTTGTTGTTTTAAGCCACTCAGCGCGTGGTACCCTGCTACAGCAGCCCTAGGAAATGGCTCAAAACAATGTCTTTTACTTTGTGGATTCTTAAGGATGAGCAAATGCCAAGACTTCATCATTTCCTCAAAATATTTTTAAACATAGGGAAAAGTGTGGAAAAGAAGAGTCAAAATACATCTATTTCTTTTTTATAGGCGACAAGAACTGCAACAGATAGCAACATTCTTGCCTGTGCTTAGTTTCCAATAGCTACCACAGGAAGTGTTGATGTAAATTTGGCTAAGTGGCTGTTTCCCACTGGAATGTGATCAAAACAAAAACAATGCTGGATCACACAAAGGATGTCAAGTGTTGTTCCAGCTTTTCCAAGGGAGAAAGTTGGTAAGTATTGCAGTGGTTAAGGGGCAGCTTCAGACTTCTGTGATTGTTACTGTGCAAAGATCAGAATCACGTAGTAAGTTCCAATGTTCCAGAATCGTGCATGTGGCCAGCTGTCGGCCCTCCAGAAATCATTTATTTTATTTATTTATTTTTTTAATTGAGAAACTTGTGGCTGAAACCAAACACCAACATCCAAGGCTACTGGTTTTCTTCTTAAGGTATCTGTACACTATTATTTACTCCAACACTTTCAAAGTTTCTGAAATCAATCCAAAACTCATTAAACATTGCTAGCCTTCAAAGGAACACAAAATCTGAGCTATATAGTTTGCAAACCACAATATATGCTACACTTAAAACACACTTAAATGTAAAGTTTCATTTTAACCTCAAGATAACCAATTTTCCAATGACTCTTTCAAGATCTGTTGATTCATACACTCATTCTCCTTAATTAACTGGCCAAGTGAGCACCAGTTTCTTTTTAAAAAGGAAATATTATCAGGGTGCCTGAGTGACTCAGTTAAGTGGCCGACTCTTGGTTTTAATTCAGGTCATGATGTCAGAGCATTGAGATCAAACCCTGAGTGGAGATCTGCATAGGGACTCCGGGCTTGGGGGCTTGGGATCCAGGCTCCAGACTCCTGACTCTCAGGCTCTGTGCTCAGCAGGGAATCTGCTTGACATTCTTTTCTCTCTTCCTTCTCCTTCCCCCTCTGCGCCTACCCCTGCTTGCTGGTGTGCTCTCTCTCTCTCTCAAAGAAATAAATAAATAAAACCTTTAAAAAAAAAAAAGGAAATATTATCATTCAAATATTTGTTAAGATGACATTTTAATCAGACTCCCTGAAAAATATCCCAAGGTCAGACTTTATTTATTAGCTGACATTTCTAAGTAGAAACACATTTTAGTGTTACAGAATAACTTGGAATAGAACCTCTATTTTTATTTGTTTGTTTGTTTGTTTGTTTTAAAAGATTTTATTTATTTATTTTACAGAGAGTGAGATCACAAATAGGCAGGGAGGCAGGCAGAGAGAGAGGGGGGAGCAGGCTCCCTGCCGAGCAGAGAGCGCGATGCCGGGCTCTATCCCAGGACCCTGAGATCATGACGCAAGCTGAAGGCAGGGGCTTTAATCCACTGAGCCACCCAGGCACCCCAGGACCTCTATTTTTAAATTCTCTTTTTTTATTTTTTTGAGTGATCTAAAACAACCTAAGAACTAATTCTCTGAGGCTTAATAGAATGTTAAGCAAAACTTAGTTTGTGTTTTCATCCTGATTAAAAACAAAGTAACAGTCTGGCTCTAATTGATCGAGAGCCCCTTTTGGTTCTCCTGGGATTTGTAATTATGCAGGAAGTTAGAACTTTCCTTTTCTGTTCCATTCTCACCTAAAAATTCTCCTGAACTTTTTTTGGGTCACTATTACCTTTGAGCCCAAATCTTTCCTCCATTCAATGTATCTGTCTTTGTTCCACAAACCCCTTATGATATAGAAGTCACTTAGGAGACTTTGGCTGAAAGGGAACAAAATATTCTGCAATGTAACAGATAGTAAGAAAGTCTTTTTTATACAAAATTGCCTTTTTACCCCTAACAGCTCTTCTTAAAAGATCTCCTAAAGTAACTGAAGTGATGTGTTGCTGCTTGGCCCTGTGTTTTCTTACAACTCTAATAAATATTTCAGTGACACAGAGGAATGGGGTATAATCTTCTGCTTTCTTCTGATGAGCCTGTTTGCAGGTCCTCCTTCTATGCTAAATACCTCTCAGTGAATACTGCAAGATCTGTGCACAGGTTTGCATCCCACATGAAATTCCACTTGTTTCTCAAAGGATAATAAATCTCCCTGAGAGATCCCTCCATTTGGAAAGCCAGGTTACCTGTACCATGTAAATATATAGTATTTTCTAATTTGCTGACTTGATTTTTTTTCTCCCCAAATATGTTTATTTTAATTTTTCAGTGTTACAAGATTGATTGTTCATGCTCCACACCCAGTGCTCCATGCAATACGTGCCCTTCTCAATACCCACCACCAGGCTCACCCACCCCCCCCACCCCCTCCCCTCCAAAACCCCCAGTTTGTTGTTCAGAGTCCCCAGTCTCTCCTGGTTCATTACCCCCTCCGATTTCCCACCATTTGCCCTTCCCTTCCTTCTCACGATGCCCTCCATGATTTTCTTTATACTCCACACGTAAGTGAGACCATAAGATAATTGACTCTCTCCGCTTGACTTATTTCACTCCGCATAATCTCTCCTAGTCCTGTCCATGTTGATACAAAAGTTGGATATTTATCCTTTCTGATGGAGGCATAATATTCCATTTTATAGATGTCCCACATCTTCCTTATCCACTCATCTGTTGAAGGGCATTTTGGTTCTTTCCACAGTTTGGCTATTGTGGCCATTGCAGCTATGAACATTGGGGTACATGTGGCCCTTCTTTGTGCTGCATCTGCTTCTTTGGGGTAAACACCGAGGAGTGCAATTGCAGGGCTGACTTGATTTTTAAAGGCCATTAGATAGGTTTTAATCTTTGTGATCTTTAAAGTCAATTAGTTGCAAGTAACTCAGACGTGTTCTGTTCTGAGACTGTCCACATTTGTTAAAATCGATTCTCCCTCAGAGTCAGGTTTGTACTTGCTTTATTCCTACTGAGACCAACATTTTGGACTCAATGAGCCTTCTTTCACCTTATCTTCAGAAATTTCACTATGAAAGAATTGTCTGTTCTGTCCCCAGCACTTAGATCCTGTGAGACTGTGTATGACATACTGCTTACGTTCATCTATCCAAGTCAGGATGAAAGCTGAGATCTGAAACCCATACCTCAGTTCAAAATGTCAGTTTTCCCCAGAAGAACTAAAAGTCATGGTCCCAAAGAGATCCGGCACAAAGGAGGCAGGGACCTAGGAAATGGTGTGGCCCCAGGAAGAAGGTCAAATGGCTCTTTCACCAGAGGTCTCAAGTTTCATTCCAACAATTGCCTAGACATGTGGGTAGAGTTAACTAAAATCAGAACAAAAAAAAATTTTTTTTTTGCCACTTATCCTTCCTTTATAAGTGCCTCTCTATTCAAGCCTTCTGTGACTGACAATAAGGACAAAAATTAACAAAGAGGTGAATACTGATTTTTTTATCCATCCCATCTCTTATCTGAGAGGTTTTACTATTTAGCTACGTTGGTTAAAATCTTAGGGGCCATGGTGACTTTTTGTGAAGTATTTCTGTGGCCACATGAACGATGATAAAACCTTTGCTTTGAAAAGGGTCCAGGACAAATTGTTAGCAGTCATAACGTATCGCCCAAAGGGAAACTCCTTCACTGCTGATCCACACATTGGAGCAGAGGGAGAGCTGTTTTCTGAGGAGGATTTGACGCTGCCTCCTGTTGGTGGGTGCTTCTGTTGCCCACTTTTCTGCTATGGTTCCTGTCAGGCATTTCTCTTAGTAAGAGAACTTTACCCCACTGTCTGCCGCTTGCTCAATAATCAATGACCTATCTGCATTTCAGGTTCTTGGCAGAAATGACAACTCCAACCTTCTCTGTACAACTCCTCAATACAAGCTTCATTATGAAAGCTAGTACTTAAGAAGAAATGTCTGACAGACATATATTCAATTCGTCCAGTTATTCTAAATGTTTTCTTGAGACTAAAACGGAAAATAAAAATAAAAACAACCAATTCTTGAGCACTTATTCCATGCCACTATGCTAAGACATATGCCTAATGGTGTGTTTATAGTGGTGTCATATACAGTTGTTAATTATAATCATTTTACAGAAGAGGCGTAGCTAGGATTTGAACTAGTATTCATATCAATGTATCTGATCCCAAAGTGAGTTCCCTTTAGCATCATAGTAAAGTGTTCTTTATCAAAACACCAAATGCTGAAATTGTTTTGGACCTTTATGAATTCTTTTTACTTAACTGCAAAACTGGCAATGTTGATGATGATTATTACATCAATGAGGACCCATCAGAAATTACTCTGAGGCCTCTTGGTCAAAAAAGGCTGAGATTCCTTTGAATAACTGGTTTTGTTTTCTCTCAAGAACACCAAATTCTATGCAATTGCTCCTGCTTTCTTCTCTGCTTTGGTCACTAGGAAGTACCAAGACAATTGTTGTTAACCTCTAGCAACTATGCATATGTATTTCCATACACCAATCTTACCATAGATTTATTATTTTCTTGCCTGTACTTTTTCCCTTTGCCCTAATTTCCCTCATTTACTTATTTTATTTATCTTTTATTGTATGTGTTTTTAAATTTAAATTCAATGAATTAACATATAGTGTTTTATTATTGTATGTATTTTTTAAATCTTCTCAAATCCTTGATGAAAATAGGCAGAGTATATTAAATGCAATATAGTCATTGTGACTCTAATTAATTTACTTGGCAAGAATCTATTAAGTGCATATTGCATTACCAGAACTATTATGGGTACTGGATATTTACTGAAACCTCCAAAATAAAAACAGTAACATAATCATATATTACCCTGGTGTTTGAAATATAACTTCTTATTCTACTTCTTATTGAAGTAGTGTCTAGCCAAAAATATAAAACTAAGACTCACAGAAACATACTGACTCTGGTATTCTGCTTTCTTGTACTGTAATACTCAATGGTCTTTTAATCTATCTTTTAACTATATTGAATACCATCAGTTTGAATAGTTTAATGCATGAGGTATGTACATCGGTTACAACCAAAACATATTCACAAACACAGCCATAGTAGTGCAAAGCACCAGTAGTTTCTTCAATATCATTAGAGATATTAATTAATCCTCAAAACTATTTTTTCTCATCTGATTAATATGCCAGCCTTTTAGGCCTGAGAAGGGAAATTAATTATACTTTATATAACCTTTTTCATTAGACAAAAATGAAATGTAATAACAGAACCCAAATGCAAGCCAGAACTGCCTGTTAGGCCTACTAATCTAATTCCATAGAGAAAAGAAGAAACAAGGATATTAGTCAGGATTACCCATAACAGACATGTTTAATTCAGTTTTGTTATCCTCCGAGTTTAGCTTACTCATTGAGTGCTCTGGCCACTCTTGAGAAGGTGAATTAATTATTAAGCAATTTCTGCAAAGCTACTTAAGTCAGCTTTTTCTTTCCACCCCAAGAGTAAAGATGCAAGCAAATGCATTCACAGAATAGATTGCAATTAAAGCTTCAATTGATTTCAATTATTGACTATATTTCAGCTAAATTAGCAGTTTAAGATTCATTTTCCCATCTAACTTTAATTTTCTACACGAAGAACAGATAGATGTTTTAAACATGACTATTTGCTTGTAAAATATGCTTTTTAATGTTTTTTTTATACTACAGCAACTATTATCCATTGCTTTTCTATTAATAGAGACCCTTCCAACTAATATGCTTATTGATTCTTTGCAGTTATTTCCAAAGAAGTTTGATACTTGATTCTGTCAAGGCAAAATGAAGTTCCTGAAAGGTTCTGAATTGTTGCTCTTTAAAGATATATTCAATGATTTTTTAAATGTTTTGACTGTATCTCTGGTTGCCTCCTATAATGATTTTAAAATGAAGAAGAACTACATATTAAGAAGAAACCTGAGATATACTTACAAGAAAAACTCAATTAGAAATCTTTTTACTGAGGGGCACTTGGGGGGCACACTAGGTTGTATGTGCACTCTTGGTTTGGGCTCAGGTCATGATTTCAGCATCATGGGATGGAGCCCCTCGCTGTTTCTGTCTTCAGCTTGGAGTCTGCTTGGGATTCTTTGTTCCTCTCCCTCTGCCCCTCACACTGCATACTCTCTCTCTCTCTTTCTCTCTCTCTCTCTCAAATAAATAAATCTTTAAAAAATACATTTTTACTGATGTGCAGAAGTCTGTGTCAGTCATCAAATATTAAATTATGATCCTGCTTAAGTTGTACTCAAGGTAGATTTGACCTTTCAGACCAAAGAATTTCCTTGCATGAATCATTTGTGCAACTCTGATCAATGTTAATGACGAAAATTAAGAGAAGTATTATAATCACAGTTTATATATATGACATTTAAACTGCTTTCTGTTGTGAGTCACAGATAACCCTTCCCAAAGTGGCTTAAAGAGCAATAGGAGGTTGAATCAATTACCAGGTGCTGGTGGCTTCACCATTTTCATTCCATGCTGTGTCCCCAAATTTTGGCTTTATCTTTGGATGGCTCCCTTCATAGAGGCAAAATGGTTTATACTTTCCAGATGTCATACTGGTGAATGCGATATTCAGGAAGAGATCTTTTTTTTTTTTTTTTTTTTTTTAGTTACTCTCTGAAAAGCAAGCAAACCTCTCCTTGACAAGAAACTCTTATCTCATTACATTGAATTGGGCCATGTGCCTATTGCGGATCAATCCCTGTGGACAGAGAAATGCCATGCTCTGATTGGCATATGCCTGGGTGCCTTAGCCAATCATGTGGCCAGAGGGTGGGACTGACTTGACTGACTCTAACCAATCAGGGCTGCCCATGGGAGAGGAGACCTGGTAGAATTGTAAAATCCACCCAGCGCACCGGCAAAAATATGGAGGGAGCAGGAGGAGAACGCTGGGGTGACACCCAGGTGATCACTTTCAGAGTTCTTTTATTCTTTTATTCAGAGGGTAAGAATGGGGGCATAATATGAAACCCAAGAATGTACAAAAGCAGTTTTTAAAAATTGTTGTAGATAGAAGCCTAAAAATTGATGAGTCCCAATTTCCAATTTGTGAGACTTTACCCAAGTCTAAAACACTGAAATTTGCTTGAATTCTGGATCAAAGTAAATGTGGCTTTTCATCGTATTTTCTCAATGTTTTTTTTTAAGATTTTATTTATTTATTTATTTATTTAGAGAGAGAGAGCATGAGTGGGGGAGGGGCAGTGGGAGAGGGAGAGAGAGAATCTCAAGCAGCCTCCCTGCTGAGCGCTAAGCAAGGAACCTGATTCAGCTGCATCTGACGACTCTGAAATCCTGACCTGGGCGGAAATCGTGAGTCAGAGACTTAACCGGCAGAGGCACCGATGCTCGCCAGTATTTTCCCACTGTTTTTGCACACAAGACATTATTGCAACTAGCCCTTAGGCTGCCGGTCATTCCAGAAAACTCAGCAGGCGTGAGCATTCGCACATGTCTCATATCTTCCGTGAGGCAGCTGCTTCTCAGTGATGTCACTATGTGAGAATCTAAAGGCAAAGAAGCTGCTAAGTGAGCTAGCGTCTTCTCCCTGGCACAGAGTCAGGTAATACATCCTTGTCACCGGCAGGGAGACAAAGAGCCCTGCTAAACTAGCAACTCCTTGTTTTGCGCGGCGCTAGAAAAAGATCTGTTGAAGAACGCATCTGAGCAAATGAGTAAGTCTGTCCTCATGACTCCATACAGGCAGATTATTTCTGATACGGAAGCAAAGTCAACTGTACCATTAAACTTTATCATTGAATTTCCCTTCTTTCAATGATTGTTAGAAAAGACTGAAATAGTATGAAAGTGTCTAAGGAAAGGAAGTCTCCTGAAAAGAAAAAGATACCTTAACCTAACCAAACTAGTCAATTTAGAAATTTAGGAATAGTAGTCATTACTTATTAGTGTGAGGAGTTATTCTTTCAAAACAATAGAATTTACAGTGTTTTCTATTTGAAATTTTTCATTTTAAGTCTCTTAAAATTGAATCTCTAATAAATCCTGTCAGCTTCACAAAAAAGTCATCACACCCAACAAATCAAAGTCCTTTCAGTAGCCAAGTGACAAGTCTCTTAGTGCCTAGAGAAAGTCAGAGAAGTAATCTGTTTGACTTGGGCAAAGTTTTAGACTCTATCCTACTTGGCATATACTGTAATAATCCACTTCTAAAATTCCACTGGCCAGAGAATGGAATCTGTCAATTCATTAATTCAGTCAGTCAACAGGCATTCTTTATACACTTACTATACACGCCAGACAGTGCTTGGCGCAGTCTGAGTTTCCGACATTACCATCAGTAACACCAACTGAAGGTTGCAAGAAAAGGGAGTGAGGAATGGAAAAAATTAGGGGAGGCGAATGGGGAGAAGGAAGAGAGAAAGAGAAGAAGGACAGGATAAGGGAAAAGAAGAGGAAAGGGAAGATAAAGAAAAAGGGGAGAAGATTTTTCCTTCTTTGACCAGTTAACATTGGTAGCTGGCTTCTGTCCTATTTGGTGAGAATGAAGGGGAGAAAAAAAGGCAAAGGCAAAATGAGGAGAGAAAACTCTGCCCAAGAGCTCTCTACCATCTTTCCACTCAGTCAGCCTCTGTGCTGTTCTTAATCTTTACACCATCCCGGGGTGCCTAGGAGGCTCAGTCAGTTAAGCATCTGCCTTCTGCTCAGGTTGAGATCCTGAGGTCCTGGGATTGAGCCCCTCATCGGGCTCTCTGTTTAGCAGGGAGTATGCCTCTCCTATGCTCTCTCTCTCTCTCTCTCTCTCTCTCTCTCTCTCCCTCTCTCTCTCTCCCTGTGTGTGTGTGTATGTCTCAAGCAAATAAATAAAATCTTTTAAAAAAAAATCTTCACACCATCCCACCACCAACCTTATATTCAGTGGCCGGTCCCTAGCACTGCTTCCCTGATCCCAGAATGTTAGAGAAAACTCTAGTATCTTGAAACCACCAGGGATGAAACAGAAGATGTGGTCTTGGCTTCCTAGGATGTAACTCTGCATGAATATTCTGCTAACAGAGTCTCTATTACTACCTACAGTAGTTCTATAGAATTTTTTTAATTCACCGACTCATGCATTGAGGACCCACTATTGAAACTATATGCATTGAGGAGTTACTATTCTAGGCTGAGGGAAACAATGATTACATACTAGCAGGGGGGCACATATAATATACAAAGAAATTAACAAGAAAGTATCAAGTGGTAGATTTTTGTAACTATACAAAGATTTAAAACAAGATAACAAAATAGAATGACTAGGTGGCTAATTTACGTTGGGTGTCAGAAAAGATCTAATAGTTAAGGTGAGTGTACTAGGCAGGTGTACCCAGTGACATTTTTTCTGAACATCTGAAAGACAAGAAGGAACCAGTCATGCTAAAATCAGGAAAAACACATCTAAGTGAGAAAATACCAAGTGCCAATGCACTAAGGTGGGAACGAATCTGACTTATTCAAGAATCACAAGAAAGACCAGTGTGACTGGAGCATGAAGGGGGAGGTGAGGTGTGAGAGGAAGCAGAAGGCACAGCACAGAAGGCATGGTGGGAGAGTAAGAGGTTTGCGTTTTACTCTTGGGATGAGAGGAAGTCATTGAGTCAGCCTCTTGCCACACATTGGCATCATATGCTGCTAGCATCGTCACCTATTGCAAATCTATTCCATGTTCAGTGAGTTTGTGGACTTTTCTGGGATCCAAACCACTATGAGAAAGATTACGTCCATGAGAAAATGTTTTCTGAATTCCAGATAAAACACAGAATTCCAGCAAAATCTCTTCAGACCTGATCCATTTGTAACCTGGGTGGGGATCTTCCCTTGGCTTGGGCATTTTCCCAATATTATATCACTGCTTACTTTTATTCTTGGTGAAAAAATTTGGAAAACAGACAACTATAGACTATTTGGATCTTCTAGGGCTCAAAAAGAATCTGGTTTATCATTTCTCTCTTTTTCAGTGTATATAGAATCTTGCCGCTGGAAGAATACATTTGAGAGGGATCATTTAGATTAACTAGTGCTAGGTCTACGAGTCTTAAGTCTTGTTTAATTGCTTTAAAATGTTTTCTGACAAAAAGAAAAATTAATTCATACCATCATTGCCACAGTTTTAATTAAGATGACTTTCACCTTGAATTTTTTCATAAACCTTTTTGACTTAAAAAGCAATAGGAATAAATCATCACCACTTCAAAAATTTCACTAGTAAGCAAAATGTGAAATACAATTATATATTAATATATATTAATGAAAATTTGTGAAAATTATTTGTGAAATTTACTTGTGAAAATTTGTGAAAATTTTGTGAAAAAATTTGTGAAATTTTGTGAAATTTTTGTGCTATTTGTGAAAATTATTCTCTGAGGTTCAGTTACTTTATTTTAGGAAATATATCTTGTTTTTTAGGATTAAGAGATCACTCTGGTATATGTCATGGGCCAATCAATAATTTGAAACAAATTGGGACTTAAATAAATATATCACTGTAAAATGGTGTCATTTAAAAAGCTTCCCATGTGAATCCCACAGACCCACAAGTCCAAATTGATCAAGTAATTTAACAAAATTAAAATATGATTTTCCAATTATGAATACTCATCACACATAATACTACCATAACACTTTGAAAAAACTTTATATTATGGAAACTTCAAACACCTTCAAAATTAGAGAAAATAAGACAGTGAACTGCCATATACTGTCCTGTATATGGCAGGACAAAATACTTCAATAATTATCAGTATTTTGTCCATTTTGCTTTATTCTCCAGCACTACATCTGATAATTTTAAGAGCTAAAAAATTATATGTGTAAACTGCTAGTTATTTTAATGTTAACTCTAAGATCACTCTCATTTCTAACACTATTTACCTTTTTATAGTTCTTATTTTTATCACAAGTATTAGATCTAAATTTCTTAAGTAAAAATTTAGGTCAATATAAGTAAAAACTTACTGTATTTTTTTCACAGCAGCATATCTTTGAATACCTTGTGGTAATTCAATAAGAGATAAGTACTAGCTATTTTGATGTTTCCAGATTTTCTATTTCAGAACCGTAGTGGTAAGAGGGCGGGGGTTGGGGGGGCGGCAGGTGGCAAATGAGCAAAGGAGTAAGAATGCTGATAAAGACAAAACAGGAACTACTTTATTGCTTGATGATACTTGATGAGTTTAGACTGAATGATGTTAATAATAGGAGAGGAATCTCAGTATCTAGGAACCACTGTAAAAGAATAAAATTCTCATGGGCTTGTGCCTAATGAAAAATCTTGTATTTGTTTCTCCTACATAGAATCCAGTCTTACCACTGTCTGTATCTATGGCCATTATTCTATTTAGGGTTTTTTATTTCCCCCATGCATTCTTGTGACTGCCTCTTCCTGACTCTCCTAACTCCAGTACATTTTCACTTTATCTACCTGCGATCAGAGAAATATTTTTAAAACTCAAATAGGAACATGTTGGAATTCTCCAGTGGTTCCCACTGATTTCAGGATGAGGCTATCTCTTTAGTATGAGAACTTAGGAGAACATTTTCAACTTGACTCCAGCTTAACTCTTTGCCACTACAGTATTTTGAACTTGTTGCATGAACTAGGATGACTGGCCAAGGTGTCTCTTCCTGGTGAATACTAACTTCACACCATCTATTTATTCTTCAAATTGTCCTCTCATTTAGAGTCCTGAGTTTCATCTGTGGGAAGTGCTCCTCCCCTGCTCCCATAGCACTAACCAGGGGATGTTGTAAAGTTTGTTGACATCTTCATTTCCCAACTAGACAAAAATTTCCTGAGGCCAGTGATCATGCTTTGCACATCAACTGTATCATGTGTTTCCCGTTGCTAACAGCATACTAAGTGTTTAATGAGTGTTTGTTCTAGCAATGACTGAGTGAGTGAATGAAAAATACACAACTCTGCTTTTTTTTTTTTTTTTTTTGGTAAAATGATTCTGTCAGAAATAAAAAAAAAAAAAAAGAATCATCATTTGGAGTGTAATTTGCTATAATATACCATGGTAGACAATTACTTCTAGTCAAGTATAAAATTCTAGAGCCATTTCCATAAATATATTAATATTCTTCCTATATCCTTAATTTTTAAATCTATTTTCTTCAGGATATTCTAGATCTACAATCTTAAAATATTATTATTCATTGTTATCAAATCCACATTAACTATAAACCTCAGTGGGGTTTCAATGGCACATTTTCATTGTGAGCGAAATGTGGGTCCTCCACCGTCTCACCCCACATGGGTTACTACTCTCTATTAGCAGCATCCTGAATATCAGCCCTATGTTCCCTAAGAGATTCCAAGGTAATAAGAATGAACAAAAAGAAGTTGAGTCTATTTTTCCCCTCAAGGAAGTAGACATTCCCCACAAAACTAATAAGCACAGGTTACTTAGGTTTTTGATGGGATTTATTGATTTGTGTTATGTTTCAGTGTTTTATTGCAACTTTAAACTATGTTCTGTATACTCAAGTCCTTCAGAAACACATGGGACATAAACTTAAAATAAATAAAAGTACAATTTAATCTATATATAACTACATAATTGTCAATACTTATGCCACATAATATGTTGGTATATTTGTTTTATGTTTATGAAATGAAATAATTGGTTGTGTTACCTATAGGATGAATTTAAATCTCATTACCTTATGAAGAATGTGCCTGATTGTTTCATTTGAATAGCTCGGATCTTAATGCAGTGTATAATAGAGAAAAGAAATGAGAAATTATGCCCCTTTTAAGTGCCTGGGGAGCATACACTCCTTTCATATACATTTAAGAATAATTTGTCTAAAAGTTTGTAATTAAAGCTACAATATATTTTTACTCCCAGCTTTTTGCTATCATTTTTTTTATATTGGTCCTTCTGAAAAAAAAAAAAAAAGTTTGTGTCTGTCTCTAACAATATGTATTTTTAATGAGGGTATGGAAGTACTTTCATCTTTAAAGTACGTAAGATTTTGTAAAGGTCCTCCAGTGTCATTTAAAAATAATAGGGAAAATTATGTGATTCAGATTCAGATTCAACAAACACTTATTGAAAAGCTACTATATGCCAACCATTATGCCAAGTGCTTTATCATGATATCTCATTTGATCTCTATAGCAATGTGGGGAAGAAGATATTATTTTACAGATGGGCAACTGAGACCCATGGAGATTGACTAAAATTACTTACTATTACACAAACAGGATGGAAAATGTCTCTAAACAGTTTGATACATGGTAGGCATTCAGTAAATGCTTGCTGAACTTTGAAACAATGCTGCCTTTAAAAAAAAATACTGTATCTTTTCAGCATTCTTAGATCCTACCATGTTAAATGAGTAAACATAAGGCTTGGCAAGCATTTTGGATTATTTATGTATTTATTTTTGTAAGTAATCTGTTCTTTTATCTGAACAGAATATTGAACTGTCTGCCATTTTTTAAAACTCTCTAAGCATGATTGAGGCCAAGCTTCTCAAATTATATTGTGTTATTAGCTCAACACATTTCTCTCCTTTATTATGATTGCGGTATCTAAGAGAAAATTCTTTTCAGTGGGAGGAGTTTGAGATTCTTTTAGTCAATCTAGAAAATCATTTTGTGTGTTTAATTGATGTTTATATATACTAACATTGAAATTTGGGCTTTGCAAGTTACAAATGGCTTTAAAGTCAAGTTTTTCCTATTAATTTTCCCCCAGCACCAGGTAGTGCCTTGTACATCAGAGATATTCAATAAATATTAGATCAATGAAATAATAGATGAACAGTTTCTACCTTGAATGCCACACACATAAAAAAACAAGTAATTATTCCCTGTAATGTTTCCTTGAGTTGATTCAATATGGCTAGTTAGGACAATGTTCAAATTTCATCACTTGATTGCTGTGGGAACTTGATCTAATCATACAACAACCCTAAGCCTCAGATTTCTTCTTTTTTAAGACGGTAACGGTAAATTCTATTCACAGAGCAAATTATTAAGTGATAAAGGTAGTTCTTGAAGTTTATACCTGATATAGGTCAGATCATACCTCCCCTGGGGGAAAGAAAAATCACATGTTTAAGTCCTATCCCCCATTACCTCAATGTGTGACTCTACTTGGAGATAGGGTCTTTACAGGGTAACCAAGTTAAAACGAAGTCATTAGCATGGGCCCAAATCCAATATGACCGGTGTCCTTATAAAAAGGGGAAGTTTAGAAAGAGACATACCCAGAAAGAAGGAACACCACGTGAAGGCAGAGGATGAAGAGATGCTTCTACATAGCAAGGAATACCAGAGAGGGCCAGCAAACCACTGGAAGCGAGGAGCGAGGCGTGGAACAGATTGTCTCCCACAACCCTGAGAAGGAATCAGCTCTGCTGACACCTTGATTTTAGACTTCTAGTCTCCAGAACTATAAAACAACACATTTCTATTGGTTTAAGTCACTCGGTTTGTGGTATTTTGTTATGGCAGCTCTAGAAAACTAAAGTAATGCTTATAATTATTTCCTCCCTTAAGAAGAAGTTCAAGTCACATTCTGGGAGGAAGGAGTTGGCAGGGAGCTGAAAGCTTGAGAAGAGGGATGAATTTCTTCATTCATTCCACCTATAGTGTGGCAGGATCACATGTGTCAGCTATTGTGCTTATCAGCAGAGATACCACTGTGAGTAGGCGTTCACGACCACTACCCTCATGAAGCCAAATGACTAGTCAATGGCAATGCTGTGGGGAGAACAGATAATGGAGGCAACTCAGGATGAATGAGGTGATGGTCTCTCTCGATAAAGATCATTTATGATTTCAACTTTGTCTGTTTCTTTGCCTTTAATTTTAACTTCCAAACTCCTTTTCCTTCTCCTCCACTCCCACTCCCATGTACTGTGTACACACACACACATAAATCCACACACACACACACACACGATGCTCCAGCCACACTCATTTGTACTTCCCACACACTCCAATATTATTCTTTATTTCATGACTGTATGACTTTACACATTCCAATCTCTCACCTGAAAATCCCCTACTCCCCTGTATTTACCTAGTAGGCTCCCAGGTCTTCGAGGAGTCTAAACTCAAGCATTATCTTCACATTTTTAAGCCTTTCGCAACCACAGTCTAAGTTGGACGTGCCTCCTCTGCTCTCACAGTACCAGATACTCATTACTGTGCTGGATTGTAATTGGCTGTGGACTTGCTTGAGAGCAGCGACCATGAGTCTTTCATCTCTTTCCCACATGCAGAGCCAAGCCCTTAGAATAAAGTGGAGGTACAATACATGTTTCTTGGATCAAATATATTAATTAATGTAGAGAAATGTCACATGCAAAGATATTCAGCAACCTATTCAGGCATGGCAAAATGACCTAAGACCTGATTTTTGGTATCTCCTACACCTGCTGCCTGGCCATATGTCACTGGGTTCTATAAGACAATGGTTTCCACCAGCAGCCTCCACGTCCTCGCCCATCATGAGGGCACCATCCACTGGCAGCCCAGCTTGCTATCTGTTGCTAAATGTATGTCTCTATTCAGTAGGAAGTCTTTGGAGTATCGACATTTATCTTTAAAACACATTCCTAAAGCTGTGCTGTATTTTCTGACTGCATAACTTTTATTTAAAAATGTATATCATGGACACCCTGAGAGTCATTTAGCATTGAGTGTCTCTACAGTGATATATCAGTCTTTTTGAAAATAAATAAATACATTAAAAAAAGGGAAATTAAGGTAGTTGAATGTCTTAATTTTTAATGTAACCACATCTCTCCAGTAGTATGGATACATGAATAAATACTACTTAAAACAGTCTTAGAAGAATTAATTATCATAAATCCTAATTTTTACTGAGCATCTGCATTGGATTAATATGCATTAATTTTTGTTTTAATTTAGATTTTCTCCTGTTTGTAAAATGGAAATGATTTAAGTGTTTTTACTATAACACATGTTCACTTTCTGCAAAATAGCAGACCAAAAATAAGAGAGCTTATGGGAAGAATAAGATAGGGGCAGATCATTCAAAAGCTGCGGAACTTCATAACTAGAGTCCTAATGAGCAATTAACAATCTTAATACAAATATAAGCACAGTTAAATCTCTACTGGTATTCATACTTAATCAGTGAATCTTTGCAGCCTTAACTCCTGGTGCTGGTCCTTCTCTGTGAGGTAGATATGTTGGAGACAAACCATTCTAATAGATCACTTAATGAAAACTTAAAATCTAATTCACAGTGTAACATTTTCCAACTTTCCACTGTTTTAATACAAGTGAACTGTCTTCGAACCTTCTTCACCTATACTCATGGCTTTTTCAAGGAACCTCTATATAGTTGAAGGTACAGTGGTTCTTGAACCAACCTCTACCTGCAGTTCTTTAGAACTCCACAGTTTTTCCTGAGGTCTTTGCTTATTGCTAAGGTTTTCTCTTTAATTGAGAGAAAGCCTGCCCTGATGACTTCAAAACATTAACCTGATGAGAAAAATTATATAAGAACCAATACCTGACTAACATGCTAAATAGACACTGTTCTTCCATTTACCACGAGTAAATGGGATAATTAGTATCAAGAAAACACATTTTGAAGTTGGTAAGAGTGTAGTTCTAAACTTTATTTAATTGATGAACAAAATAATGAGATCATGTCAGAAAACTTTTTAAATTCCATGGGACAAATGTATTATGTAGCAATATCCAGTATCTTTGTGGAGCTTTACAAATAGTTGCTGCAGTCACTTCCACTTTTACATTTAAAGAAAATGTGTTCTTAGTTATGGCAACTCCTACCCTGGCTACCTTCCCAGAAAGTTGTGTGCTAAATATATTCAGGCAAAAACAATGAAGACTTGCTCAAATTTTGCTGTTGGAGTTCTTTTGTGGTTTTCAATGAACACCTTACTGACCAAATGATTTGGAGGACACATTTCTAAACTCTACAGCTGAAAATGCTCCCGTAGGGGTCTATAATTTTATTTCTCTCCAAGATGAGGACATTTAAGTACCACTGGAAAAAAATCCTGCACAACTATAAATCACTCTTTCTAAGGTTACCAATTTGAATCAAAAACTGTTAGAATATAAATAAGTGTGATACTGGAGTGTATTGTTAAAAATAAAAAAAAGTCTTGTTACAACCAGAATAACTTTAATTTTACTTTGTAATGTAAAACTATGTTTTCTGGAGTTGGGATGACAACTAGTTGGGACAACTATGTAGTTGGGATGACAATTATGCAGTGTTCTTATGTGAGGTTCTTATGTTCTTATGTGAGGTTACTGTTTTGCAGTAGATATTTGGAATTCTTATCCTTCTGGATTGGCCCTAGATAAATTCCTATTGTATTAGATGTTATATGCTTTTAATCCATCTACTCATAAAGTTATAGATTTGCAAAATGTTAGGATGGATTGGACCTTAGAAATCAACTAGATCATCTGTGGTTTCTTTCCATGGATCACAAAGTTGATAGAAGAAATGAATGGTGAGCTATCACAGGGTATTTGCAGGAGCTATTTTAACTAGGATAGTAAGGCTAGGTCTTTATAAAATAACATCACTTTAGCTGAGACATCAAATGTGAGGAAATAGCCATTTGAAAATCTCAGAGAAAAGCATTCCAAGGATATGGAATACCAAGTATAAAGTCCTTGAAGTTTCCCCACAAAAAGGGAAGTGTCCTGGAATGAAGTGAAATGGAAAAAGAGGGCAATGAGTTCAAAAGGGAATGCTGAAACCAGCCAAAAATGTCCTTGAGAACAGGGTAAAGAATTTGGATTTCCTTGTCAATTCTTTTTTTTTTTTTTTAAAGATTTTATTTATTTATTATTTGACAGAGAGAGAGCAGGCAGAGAGAGAAGGGGAAGCAGGCTCCCTGCTGAGCAGGACCCTGGGATCATGACCTGAGCTGAAGGCTGAGGCTCTAACCCACTGAACCACCCAGGCGCCCCTTCATTGTTAATTCTATAGGAAGTCATTTGAGGGTGTCATGGAGGGGAGTAATATGACCTGATTTATACTTTATTTATTTTTTAGAGAGGGAAGGAGTGAGAGAGTGAGAGAGTGAGCAGGGACAAAGGCAAAGGAAGAGAGAGAATCCTTAAGCAAACTCCCTGCTGAGCAAAGGAGCCCAAGCTGGGGCTCGATCCCAGGACCCTGAGATCATGACTTGAGCTGAAATCAAGAGTCGGATGCTTACTCAACTGAACCACCCAGTGCCCCTGATTTATGCTTTGGATTGAGAACTCTGCTGTCCATGTAGACAATAAACAGCAGTGTAACCAGAAACAGAGGCAGAGAGACAGGTGGAGATGCTATTGCAGTAGTTCAGGAAAGAGGAAATAATGGCTCCGACAAGGGTGTATGGAAAGTATTGGGAAAAGAGAGGAATCAGATGAGATATCTGTGTTTGGTATGAGCAATTGGGTGGGAGGTAATGCCATTTGCTGATCGAGAGAAAGCTAAGAACAGGGAGAACTGAAGGGACAAGCTCAATTGGTCTTGCTGATCATATTAAATTGACTCTTGGACATCCAAGTTGCAAAGCTGGATAGACAGGAGAGGCTGTGCTTAAGGGTAGAAGTCCAGAGTGGGAATACAAAATTGGAGTCCTTTATCATGTGGGTAGCTTTTAAAGCTGAAATCCTGAATAAGATCACAGAGGTAGAAAGTATAGCTAGAGGACAAATGGGCAATGATTATGTCTGTTGGGGACTCAGTAGGAGGTCTGGTAGGGAAAAAGTAGCCAGCAGATGAGGCAAATATGGGATAGGCATTGAACTGGCAGGAAAACAGAGTGTGATATCATTGCAGCCAACTGAACTAAGCATTAAATTCAACAAAACAAAAAGCAACAAGGAGGAGCAATCAATTATATCAAATGTATCAAGATGCCAAGTAAGATGAGAACAGAGAAGTTTATATCATGTTTATGTCATGTGTTTGTAGTCTTAAACAGTATCATTTCAATGGTGCAGTGGAAACAAAAAGCTGATTGGAGACCAATAAGGAGAGAAGAGAATGAGGAAGTGGAGACAGCAAGTACAGACAACCCTTTGAGGAGATTTGTTGTGAAGAAAGACACAGATTTGTAGCTGATCTGGTTGACGTAACTTCCCAAGTGTGCACAGATACTAAGCAAGCAAATCCTTGCCTTGAACCTTAGATGTTCTGATCCTAAATAGGAAAACCTCTTAACCAAATATACTATGTCTTAATTTTTACCTAAAGAACATTTTACCTAAAGAACATTACCTAAAAAAACCTTTTTTTAAAAGTATTTTCTTCTCTTTTTTAAATGATGCCTTTTACAAAGTTTTTTTTTGTTTTGTGTTATTTTGTTTTTGTCTTTTTTTTTTTTAAGTAATATCTACAACCAACGTGGGGCTCGAATTTACAATGCTGAGTTCAAGAGTTGCGTGCTCTTCTGAGCCAGCCAGGTGCCCCTAGAAGTATTTTCTTAACTTTTTTTTTTTTAATTTTCATCTTTAACTAAATGTTGCTCCAGTCAATTAGACAGTTGCCTAATACTGAGATGCTGTGAGAGCCAATTCTTATATAAGAGGTAGGAGAATACTAGATAGCTGGCAGGGGCCCAAAGATGCTGAAATGGGGCACAGATTTTATCACTGAAGAGATCCCTATCTGTCACAGGGGAGAAGTAACTCATTATTGCACACTTTTGGGGTCCTATTTCAAAGGAGAAGTATTCCCTATTTCCCAACTGCATTATTGTGTAGAAAGAGTAGAGCTAAACGTGATTTCATCATGACTTCATCTGAAAGCTTATCTATGACACACCAAGAAAATGATTTCTCTTTAGTTCGTATATAAGGTCAGCCAACATATACATTATAGGAAATGAATGTCACATGAAGTAGGACTGACTCAGAATAATAAAATACATTGTCATTTAAGTTTGGGAGGGTGGTTCTTGAGGTAAAATTTAAAAGCAGGCTTTTTAAGACTGTATGTGATTTTATTGATAAAAGGAATTGGAAAGGAAGAAGGGAAGGGAGGGAGGAAACCAAAGCAACGAGCAGTTATTGATCCATCATGTGCTAAGCACTGTGCTAAGTACTTTAAAATACATTATCTTTTTTGATTCTCACATAAGGTCTTTTGAAGTTATTATCTACATTTTACAAGGTGATAAAAAAAAATTGAGGCTCAGGGAAGTTAGTTCCCTAATACAAGGTATCAGGGAACCAATGCATATATAGTCTAATGAAATTCCAGCTCCTGCAGTTAAATATAGTATCACCATCTATGCTAATAAAAACTTCATCACAGAACTATAATATTATTTCTTACTTAAGTTTATTTTGAAGAAGAAAAGCAATAGCATGGTGTGGGAATTCTTAGAATTCTACTAAATACCGTTCCATTTCATCTCAGCCGTGACTGTAGGTCTCATGTCATTCATGTGAGTGTGACACATGAGGGAAGAAATCCCTGCACCTCTCACTCAAAATGCATTTGTAATCCACTGACAAAGTCTTTTAGAAATACAAAGATCAAAACTACATAGTTTTGTTCCTATATTCATGGAAGAGATACATTTAAGTGGTCTCTTGTTTAGGTTTTTAAAAAAGAACAACCCGTGAAAGGTTTCTCCTGTGCACTCCTGGAAGACTGGGAGCTTTTAGCTGAGAGCTCACCCCCTAATAGGAAGGGCTCGATAAATATTCACAGATAAATCAGTTTCTGAGATACATGGACCCCAATGTTCATTGCAGTGCTATTTACAATAGCCAAGATATGGAATTGAAAAGATATATAGGATATGGCCAAGATATATAGGAAGCAAACTAAGTATCCATCGATGGTTGGATAAAGAAGATGTGGTATATATACAATGCAATATCACTCAGCCATAAAAAAGAATGAAATCTTGCCATTTGTGACACGTATGGACCTAGAGAGTATAAGTGAAATAAGTCAGACAGAAAAAGATAAATACCATATGATTTCACCTGTATGTGGAATCTAAAAAACAAAACAAGCAAAACAGAAACAGACTCATAAATACAGAGAACCCACTGGAGGTTGCCAGAATTGTGGGGGGTGTACGGGTGGATGAAACAGATGAAAGGGATTAAAAGGTATAAACTTCTGGTCACAAAATGAGTAAGTCAGAGGAATAAAAATTATAGCATGAGGAATATAGTCAATAATATTGTATTAACTTTGCACAATGATAGATGGTAACTACATTTGTTGTGGTGGGCATTTCAGAATGGATAGAATTGTTGAATCATTATGTGGTACACTTGAAACTAATAAAATGTTGTATGTCAACTCTACTTAAATTTAAAAAAAGGAAGGAGCGCAAAAGTAAATTGTTTCTCTTCAAAGATTAGAGTTGACAAAAAACCAAATTCATGTACTACTTATTTTATATGACAAGTATTTTTGACAGCTAATAATAAAGCCGTTAGAGCTTTATTTTACCTAAAGAGTACAGGGTACCTGGGCGGCTCAGTTGGTTGACTGACACGTGACTTTTGATTTTGGGTTAGGTCATGACCTCAGGGTTGGGGATTGAGCCTCACGTCAGGCTCTGTCCTGGGCATGGAGACTGCTTAAGATTCTCTCTCTCCCCAAATCCATGCATGCACTTGCTCTCTCTCTCTCTCTCTGAAAAAAAAAAGAGATTACAAAAATTTGACACACTGGTGGTAGTAGGTCATATTCTGAGATGTATAGAAGTAGCTTTGCCCTCTTGGTAAAAGCATATGTCTTGTAATTAAGACTAGAATAACAAAAAGACAAGGGAAGCAAGGGCAAAAATGAACCACTGGGACTTCATCAAGATCAAAAGCTTTTGCACAGCAAAGGAAACTGTCAACAAAACCAAAAGACAACTGACATAATGGGAGAAGATATTCACAAATGACATATCAGATAAAGGGCTAGTATCCAAAATCTATAAAGAACTTCTCAAACTCAACACTCAAAGAACAAATAATCCAATCAAGAAATGGGCAGAAGATATGAACAGACATTTCAGTAAAGAGGACATCCAAATGGCCAACAGACACATGAAAAAATGCTCAACATCACTCGGCATCAGAGAAATACAAATCAAAACCACAGTGAGATGCCACCTCACACCAGTCAGAATGGCTAAAATTAGCAAGTCAGGGAACGACAGATGTTGGCGAGGATGTGGAGAAAGGGCAGCCCTCCTACAATGTTGGTGGGAATGCAAGCTGGTACAACCACTCTGGAAAACTGTATGGAGGTTCCTCAAAATGTTGAAAATAGAGCTACCCTATGACCCAGAAATCACACTACTGGGTATTTACCCTCAAGGTACAAATGTAGTGATCTGAAGGGTCATGTGCACCCGAATGTTTATAGCCACAATGTCCACAATAGCCAAACTATGGAAAGAACCTAGATGTCCATCAACAGATGAATGGATAAAGAAGAGGTGGTATATATATTCAATGGAATACTATGCAGCCATCAAGAGAAACGAAATCTTGCCATTTGCAATGACGTGGATGGAACTAGAGGGTATTATGCTAAGCGAAATAAGTCAGTCAGAGAAAGAAAATTATCACATGATTGCTCTGATATGAAGAATTTGAGAGGCAGGGCAGGGGGTTATGGGGGTGGGGAAGAGAAATGAAACAAGATGGGATGGGGAAGGAGACAAACCATAAGAGACTCCTAAAATCACGAAACAAACTAAGGGTTGCTGGGAGGTGGGGGGGTAGGGATATGGACATGGGGGAGGGTATGTGCTATGGCAAATGCTGTGAAATGTGTAAGCCTGATGATTCACAGACATGTACCCTGGGGCAAATAATACATTATATGTATTATTTGTATATGTTAATAAAAAATTAATAAAATAAAAAGGAAACAAGATGTTAAACCAAAAAAAAAAAAAAAAGACTAGAATAACAAACATGCTGGTGAAACACAGAATATGGGCAAGAAATTCATTGTTTCCCTTAAAAATGAAGCTATTAATAAAATACATTTTAAGACATCAGAGACATGAGTATAGCTTTTTTTTGTTTTTTTTTTTTTTTTCAGTTTGGCACCTA
The DNA here is from genome assembly GCA_028533885.1 of Nasua narica. Taxonomy (NCBI): domain Eukaryota; kingdom Metazoa; phylum Chordata; class Mammalia; order Carnivora; family Procyonidae; genus Nasua; species Nasua narica. The sequence goes on along the minus strand of CM052798.1, from coordinate 124,590,453 downwards.
CGCAAATAAGCTATAAAAATTTCTGCTTCTTGTCAAAGACAGATTTACATATGATATAAACAAATGGGGAATGTAGATTGTGAATTTTCTCCCTTCTTTTAAAGTGATGAAAACTTGTCATATATATTCCATAAAATCCTTTAGCAGGAAGTAATCATAAATAAAGTATAAGCCCAGATAGGAGATATTCAGGAATTTCTGAAGAATATAATTTTGCTTTGCCATATAACACAAATCTTACATAAAATGATATTTGAAAGATGTTATAAGTTGACCTGTGTCCTTCCCTCATAAAAAAAGATAGTCTGGAGTCTTAACCCTCCGTTCCTCAGAATGTGACCTATTGGGAAATAGGGTAAGTGCAGCTGTAATTAGTTAAGATGAGGTCATACTGGAGTAGTGTGTGCCTCTAATCTGATATGACTGATGTCCTCACAAAAAAGGGAAATTTGGACACAGACACACAGGAAGAACCCCCTGTGGAGGTTGGAGCTATCCCAGTACAAATCAAGGAACTACTAGAAGCTAGGAGAGGTCCTGGAATAGATCCTTCGCTAGCTCCTTCAGACGCCCAGACAACATCTTGATCTTGGACCTCCAACCTCTGGGACTGTGAGACAACAAAGTACTGTTTAAGCCACTCAGTTGGTGGTTCTGCATTGCATTTACAGAATCCATAAGAACATTAAACTTGCATGCTCTGGAGGAGCAGAGCTGGACAATACCCACCTGTCTGTTAAAATGAATTAGTTTATGTAAGGAGCTGAAAATCTGCTGCTGAGAAAGACACAGGAACACTGACTCCATTGGGATTCAAGTCTATAAACACTTGTAAAGTGAGTGGCACATGACTAAAACCAGACTGAACCATGAAAGTGAAGGTACCACAAGGTAAGGGAGAGTCTGGACCCTGAGCTGCCCATAGTTTGAAAGCCAAATGGTCCCAATGCTGAGGAGGCATTCTAGAACCACGTGTGTGTGTGTGTGTGTGTGTGTGTGTTTGTGTGTGTGTGTGTGTGTGTGTGTGTGTGTGTAGTGAAAAACTGTGTTTTTCAGCATTTTGGGGCACAGAAAACTCGTGGGTGGGTGGGACACCCCAAGGAGAAAGAAATGTGTAAGAAAAAGTGGTCATCCTACTCTTTTTTTCCTGAGAGCATTATAACCTGTGTGAGCTGAAGAAGGCCAATGCTAAGGCCACACAACTATAAGAGCTTGAGCTGAAAGCCGTGGCAAAGTTAACAAGACTCCAGTTATGTGAGTGGGTTCCCAGGCCCAGTTGCAATGGTGGCTCTCCCATTTCCTCACTGGTAGCAGCTTGATAGAGGGACACAGAGTCAGAGACCCTAGGGATCCATTACCTGTGGAGTTTGCCCGCAAAGCCTGTCTGGTTTCCTCTCCATCAGCAAGCAAAAATAACAAATTATGGCTAAGGAAAGTTTTTTTTAAAATAAATTTATGTATTCCTCAGATCTGAAGAAACACTTGGAAAGAAAGAATCTATCTCAAACCAAACTTTCCACAATTCTGTCAGGTAAGATTGGAACATCACAGATTTCAACATTAATACATATGTTTCCTGATTTGTATGCAAATTTGGATATAGCATTCTTACTAGTATATATTTAAAGTCAATCTATTGTCTTTTATACAGATATAAAATTAATTATTTCAAGGACAGTTGCATTTAAAAAAGTGTGTTATAACCTAATGGCTATAGCAACTCTTTTGTAATTACTCAGTAAATTTACCTGAAAGACAGGTAAATGAAAGCTAAGCAAATACTCTGAAGGCTTGTTCACTGGTGTCATGGAAAAGGGTATGGAAATACTTGAGGATGTTCCCCAAACAGTGTTGCTTGATCTCTATTGGCTCAATTATAAAAACAAAACAACAGCTTATCAGATCTGACAGCTGTATCTCTATAGAATGAAGTGTCAGATACTTGTGTCTTCACAAACTCATTCCAGAACTGTCATTCCACAGGTGATGGGCCATTTATCTATTGGATGGTGTCCATCTTGGAGATGTCACTGTGGATGTTCCTCAAGTTACACCTAAAAGAATCAGACATTCCTCTGGGGCTTGCAGCATGACCTAAGCAACTTGTTCAGAGGCACACAGTGGGACCATGAGTCTCTCCGTCAGACTCTGAAGGCCATACTCCTTGCTCTAAAGGTCTTTCTTTTGTACAAAAAAAATTTAATTTTGTTTGATATGTAACCTGTTCATCCCTGCTGGTAGTAATGATGTATAGGAAATACCCTTTTCCTCACAGATGATATTTATATTTTCATGTTACATCAAGACTAAGATAAGCTAAGAAAGTGCTCTCAGTAGTAATTTCCCTCAGGATGGTCCATAAGTTAACCAAGTAAAAAATGTCAGTCTGAAACAGTCTATTATCTCCCTTTCAAAAAAATAAAAACGAAAGCAAAAATGAGAGGAAAGGACAAGAAATCCTGAACCTTTGGAGCTTTCTCTGACACCATCTTACCTAGGAACCATGGACTCATTTCTACTGGTTCCAATGAGAGAAACTCAAGTGTGACTTACTTGACCAATAACCCCTTTTAAAATATACCCTTCACCATATTTTGCAGAAAGCACTGCAATAAGAAAACAATTGCTTTTTATTTTCTGCTTACATAGGATTTTTCTAGACTTTGAAGCAAATGGGGAAAATGCGTGTTCCTTATCCATCTAGTCTTTATTGGTTTCTGCATTTAAAAAGACTTCACAGAAGGATCACATAATAAATTTGGGGGGAGGGGTGGGACATTACCCAAAAATGTACTATAGATGGTACTCCAGGCCCCAGGGATGAGAAAGAGCGGAAAAGTGATATATGAAGTCAGTCACAGCTGTTTGAGAGCAGCAGCCTGATCTGAATTGGGTTCCAACAGAAGACTTTTCATTTCTAGTCTCTTTTGGGGTCTTCTTTCTGTCATAGCCGGTATTTTTTGGGTGCTTTCTAAGCAAGGTAGTATTTGTTTGACATGGATTAGCTCGCAAGAATCTTCTGTGATGGCTGGCATTATAATCCTCATTTTACAGAGGAGGAAATGGAGATTTAAAGAGATTAAATAAAGAGATTAAATGCCCCAGTTCATGCAGCTAAGAGACAAGAAGCCAGGCATTGAACGCAGAGAGCCTAATTCCACACCCCGTCAAGATCAACCGCAGCGTTTGCTGCCCCCTTCTATCTGGCTCACGCTGGTGCCAGAGGCTTGCGTAAGACCCTGTCCCACTTTTAAGCGGGATTTGCAAGTATCTATTTTGTGCAAACTGTGCCTCTATTCAACTGACAGGGAAGAAGTGAGTAACAGAACGGTGGATAATATAAAAGTAATTTACATTTGACTTTATTTAAAAAAAACTGCGATAAAATTTACCATTTTATTCATTTTTAAATTTACCATTCAGTGTTATTAAGCACATTCACGTTCTTGTGTAACTGTCACCAGCATCCATCCCTAGAACTCTTCATGACGTTGGACTTTAAAAGACATTTATTCATTCATTCGGTAATATCTGTTCAAAGTGTAGCTGAGCTTCTACCGGGAACCAGGGGCCGTGCTGGACATAGCCGGGCCCACTCTGCATTCTCAGATTCCCCCCAAGTCTGACCGGCCCAGCCTGGTGAGCCCTATTCTTTGGGGTTTGGTCCCCCAAACTCAGCAGTTTAGAGAAAGCGCAGGGCAGGGGCTGGGGAGTTGTACGGTTGGAGAGCAGGCCATGCACCATCGGGGATCATCCTTCACATTGTATAGTGGAGAGTGGGCACACAAAACCGGTCTTAGCAGTCCCTTTTTGCCATATTTGCTGTGGGGACTTAGATATGTGTCCTAGCCCCAAGGCTTTATTTGCAAAATAGAAATAATTTTTACTTTATTCTGTTGAGAAATGAAAAATAATACAGGTATGGTAGAAGAATTAAAAATACTACTGACAAGATACATAAATATTTATAGGGGCGCCTGGGTGACTCAGTCGGTTGAGCATCTGAGTTGGTTTCAGCTCAGGTCATGATCTCAAGGTTGTAACCTTGAGCCCTGAGTCAGGCTCCACCTTCAGTGGGGTCTACCTGAGATTCTCTCTCCTTTTCCCTCTCCCTTTGCTCCTCCCCCTGCCTGCACACACACGCGCACTCTCTCTCACATAAATAAATCTTTAAAAATAAGTAAGTACATAAATACACAAATAAATATTTATAATTCTCCTGCCACCTTTATGAAAGGGAGACCTTAAAACTGGAGTTACCTTCCCTTGCTGGCATTTAGCATGCTTAAGTGTAGCAGAGTATCAAGGGATGGATATGTGTGCGTGTGTGTGCAAGTGTGTGCTCATGTTCACCTGTGCGTGTGTGTGTGAACACATGAGGGTGCACATGTATGTATTAGGAAGGAGGAGGAAGGGAAGATGGAAACTAAATTACTCAGTTAGAGAGCGAGGAGAAAATGAGCCCCCAGGGAGGCTCCAGGGACAGGGGACCACAGTCCAGGGAGATAGAGTCCTTGAGGGGAAAGAGGATAGAGTTGATGAGTCCCTTTTTCTTTGCGATGCACTATATGATAAAAAACTTTTAAATTTTAAAATAGTTTAAATATTTAAATTTTAAAATATTGACTTTATTTAAAAAAAACTGTGATAAAACCATTTTATTCATTTTTAAATTTACCGTTCAGTGTTATTAAGCACATTCACGTTCTTGTGTAACTGTCACCAGCATCCATCCCTAGAACTCTTCATGACGTTGGACTTTAAAATACGTTTATTCATTCATTCGGTAATATCTGTTCGAAGAGTAGCTGAGCTTCTACCGGGAACCAGGCGCTGTGCTGGGCATAGCCTGGCCCACTCTGCATTCTCAGATTCCCCCCCAAGTCGGACCGGCCCAGCCTGGTGAGCCTTATTCTTTGGGGTTTGGTCCCCCAAACTCAGCAGTTTAGAGAAAGTGCAGGGCAGAGGAGGCAGAGGGCATTCATATTTATTTAAAATATTTCCAGGAAACTAAGGAAAACTGATGGTACTATTAACAGAATCACACACACACACACACGCAGAGTTTAAAAACTATTTTTGATCATCTCCTATACATCAGACATGATCTCATATAATTATCACAATCCTGGATGTTACCCTCTTTTTATGGCCAGAACCAAAGAGGTTAAGAACACTGGGATTCAAAACAAACCAAGCTCCAAAGCTTGTGATCTTTCTTTTACACAAAACTCAGCATAGTTCTTTAGTAAAGCAAGTGAGGGATTTTTTTTTTTTAGGGATTTTTTTTTTTTTTTTTTTTTTGAGAGAAAGAGAAAGTGAGTAGGGTAGAGGGAGAGAGAGAATCTTAAGCAGGGTCCACATTCAACACAGAGCCTGATGCAGGACTTGATCTCATGACCCTGAGATCATGACCTGAGCTGAAATCAAGAGTCTGATGCTTAACTGACTGAGCCACCTAAGTATCTTAAGTTTAGAGACTTTTTCTTTAAATCTCCAGTAACAAAGAGGTTTTATTCTATGAAGGGTAGAACTTGAGTTATGTGTTAAACTTGGCTTTCCAGAATAACTCATCAGCCAAAAATTCATTGCATGGCCCAGGTACACAGCTAAATCCAGAACAGCCCTAATAGTGGGAGATTTTGATTTCATGTATTCATTTTTCTTCCTATGTGTAAAGGGTACAATTTATCTAAGACTAAAATTACTCTTTTACTTGTGGGTACCACTTAAATTCCCTTCTTTAAATAAAATGGGCTCTTATTTGTTTTATTTCCAAGGAGTATATATTGATTCCGCACATACACCTTTCTCTTTTAGAGTTTGCTAAAGACTTGCTGCTTTTAGTCTAACTAGTTCCTCTCTCTCTTGCAGGATTCATTCTTATAGGGTTCTCATGAAGGTCACATGAATGAATGCTCAGGAAGCACTTCAAACAGCTCTTGGCAAATAGTACATGACCTTCAGGGTTTTTCCTTTTATGGAAACTCCTACAATTGTGAATACCCAATTATGATGGCTTATTATTAATAATGGTCTAATAGGAGTTATAAAAGAACACATTTTGCTCTTCCATTATTACCCAATGCCTACCATAGAATAAAATAAGCCCAAATAGAAGTCCAAATTTTATTAGAGAATATACCTAAAATACAATATTTCTTAAGTTATGATATATTATTTGAATGGAAATATACTCTGTATCACAACTATAATTATAACAATTTTTACAGATAATACTTCATTTACATCTCTGTAATTCAAAAGTCACTAAATTACAACATAATTCATTTTCAAGATAACATTGCTACAAATATATAAGAATTTAAAATTTTTTTCTTGAATATAACATCTCGGAATCATGAACATTTATTTCCTCTGATTTACATTACATAGAACCATGACTATTTCACCTCATTTACATCACACAGCTCAATTTACCTCAGGGCATGGATTTGCACTCAATCGTTCTACTTTCCTATGTTTTCAAGTTAGCATTTTTGTGAACAATTGTCAGTGCTCATCAGCCCATGTGCTACGAACAAAGTCAAGATGCTTTTTTCTCCTATTCCTTATACTACATTCTCTAGTACAGAAAGGCTATTACCAGAAGCAAAGCTCCAGTCACAGCAATTTGGTCCAGCAGGACGACTGGTCAGGTTCTTCACATTTTACTAATGAGCACAACAGGTGAGAGATAAAGGCTCTAGAAAACCAGACGCAAAGCGGCCAAGGTCTGATTCACCAAGGTAGATTTGTGCTTAGCTAAGGGGAAGCCCGAATATCCGCTATCTGGACGTGGGCTCTGGGGCCATCTTATTTGAAGGACGCGTTAATCTGTCTGCTGTGCAGTGGCTGAGCCGGGCGCCAATTGTCCACCATCAGTTCTTCCGGCTCGCCCTCCTTATTGAAATTAAGCTTACGGAATTTCATCATCTAAAAGGCAAAATAAAAGGTAAAAAATTAAAAAATACAAGTTTCCCAACGGTATTCATTTATGTGCTTATTCTCCCATATTCACCGATCATCACCGTACTATTTATGTATCAATGTTCAAAGTTCACTTTGGTTCCCAATAGATATACAATCACATAAACATTATATATGTATGCTTTTAGATTACAAATCAATTTCTGGAAAATACACACAAGATTGTTGGTGTCGTTTAGAAGGAGATTTTCAGTGGGCTTATTTTTTTCCTCTCTTAATTTTAAAATCAACCATCAAATCCTATAAAACACTTCTGAGATGTAAAATAATAATAAAAATTCTAGATCCAAATTATAGAGTTTGGTTTTCTGCCCCAGGAAGATAAACTATAGCACCTGTATTGTTGGATAAAGTGGTCCAGGATCCGCAAGCCCCAGTGGATAAATGATTGGTGGGCACTTCTGCTTCAAAGTGCAGAAACACATGAATGAATTTGCCCAAACTGGGATTTCGAATCCTTGGCATTCGCTGATTTTTATTTCCTTTTAACCTCATTTTAGTTCCCTGGCCCAATGATGTGGCAGAGACAGCCCTCAACCAGTCTCTTACTTCTTTGAGGTTGTTTTTGCAAAATGGTACTTCCCTTTCCCTTCGCAAGTCTTGATCTAAATGAAGGGTGGTTTGGGCTGTAATGAAGCAACCCACAATTCAATAGCCTTCAAGCTGATCTCTTTGGTCCAGTAATATTCCCTCAGTCTCACCCCTCAAAGTCAACTTCAATGTCGGTCAGCTGCTGTAACATTAGTTAAGTTATCCAGGACCCAAGTTCTTGTGGATCCTACTGAGGACTGTCCTTTTTCTACATTTCAGCTGTGGGGGCAATAGAGAGAGTCTGTGGGTACTATCAGTGACCGAGAAACTGCATTAATAACTTGAACCTCGTAAACTGTATTGTATGGGAAAGGTAAGAGTTTGTGGTCTGGGCTGCTGGAGCAACTTGGAGTTAGTTTTGATAGACACTTTTTATCCAAGGGATGGCTTTTCCTTTTGTCAGAATTCAGAAATGCATTCTGACAGAGATAAAACCGCCGTAAGCTCTCATGTGACTTAGCTGTTGGCTGGGAGTTACCACTGATACCTATGGAACCTTGAATATGAAATCTCATTGTCCTGGACCTTGGTTTCCTTTAGCTTATATAAAAGCATTTATTAGGTGACAGACACCTTTCTCACTTGACCTCATGATTATTCAGTTGTACAGAGCAAACAAACTGCCTAAAGTGATGGCAAACCCCAGCTAATATTTCTTGAATGCTGTTTATCTGCTAAACACTGTTATGGACACTCGTTCCACATCTAGAAGCAGCAGCAGGAGGAGTCAACCCCGCATCTGTCCAAATCCAAAAGCCAAGCTCCTCTGCCTGGACGAAGAGCTCTACCTCACTGGAGAAAACCGACCTGCTCACTGCTAACGCTGATGGGCTCCTTGAGCACAATCCAGGTCACGCATTCCAGAAGGGGAGGAGTGGTCAGTGAGCCTGGGTAGGTCCAGTAGTCCAAACTTCCAGGAAGGAGGCCACGAGGGTCAAAGTTAGTGAAGTCAGCACTCTTACCCTGGAACAAGGCAAACACACAGGTTACAAATGCCGTGTGATCAGAGAGGGAGGAAGGCAGGAGATTAGGAAACAGATATTCCCCTCTGGTTGCCAGAACTGGTTTTTTTTGTTTTTGTTTTTTGTTTTTTGAAAGAAAGGTCCCATGTTGACCAGAAAACAAAGTAAAAAAGAAATTCACAGAGATATTTGACTTGGAAATATAGATGAACAGATATGGGCAAGAGAGCCTGACTCTAATTTTCTCATGTCCAATTCTCATCTTGTCCTCTCAAATCATCACTTATAATTTCCATTTTATTTGCTGATCACATCTAGTATTTAAAATGAAACTGCTGCCACTGAAATAATGCAATTTTAGGCCTCAGTAACAAAAGTATCATATCTTTGATAAGGAGGTAATTGTCTTGCTATTCTATCTGATCATGAGATCAGATAGATCTCATTCCTTCCTGGACGCTACACTTTTAAAGCAATAGATGCAAATGGCAATGAGTTACAAGTAGAGCCACAAGATTGTAAGAAAGACAGAAAATTGCTGTATGGGAATAGTTAAAGGGTACTAAAGATAACTAGCCTGAGGGTGAGTAAAATGCTATTAGAGAATGGGGTCAAAAAGAAAGAGGGATCACATTTTTTACTTTGTTTTGTTTTGTTTTACTGAGATATAATTAACACATAATATTATATTACCTTCAGGCGCCCAACATAATGCTTTGATATTTGCATATATTGCAGAATGATCACCACAGTAAGTCTACTTGTTAACTAACGTTTAACAGGCTGTTACTAGGTTACAGCCCAGTTACTAATATTTTTTTCTCTTATGATGAGAACTTCAAAAATATACACTTAGCAACTTTTAAATATGCAATGCAATATTATTAATAGTCACCATGCTATACATTATATCCCCATGGCTTATTTATTTATTATTATTATTATTTTTAAAGATAGTATTTATTTATTTAAAGAGAGTGAGAGGGAGAAACCACAAGAGGGGTTAGGGCCAGAGAGTGAAGAAAACTCCCCACAGAGTGGGGAGCCGCTGTGGGACTCGATCCTGGGACTCCAGGGTCGTGACCTGAGTCAGAGGCAGAAGCTTAACCGACTGAGCCACCCAGGTGCCTGAGTTATTTATTTCATAACTGGAAGTTTGTACCTTTTGACGCTCTTCACCCACCTCTCCCCACCTCTAATAACCACCAATCTGTTTTCTGTATCTATGAGCTCACTTTTTTGTGTTTTTGTCTTTGTTGTCTGTTTTTTAGATTCCATATATAAGTAGGATCATATGGTATTTGTCTTTTTCTGTCTGACTTACGTCACTTTGCCTAATGTCCTCAAGGTCCACCAACATTGTAATCAATGGCAAGATTTCCTTCTGTTTTATGACTGGACAATGTTCTATTGTATATATATTATATATTATTATATATTATATATACAGTTATATTATATATTGCACATGTCTTTATCTATTCTTCATGCTCAGCAATGTCTCTCCTAGGTTGACCAAGTGACTGGCACAGAGTAAGTACTCAACAAATATCTGCTGCATGAATGAGTGAATAATTTGATAAGATGATCTTTTAGGTTCCTGGTAGTCATGAGAATTCTCTGACTCTTGTAATATAAGATTCAAATAATGGGGAATCAAGATTAAATAAATGCAAGTCTTAAAATTATACTAGCACTAAGATCAACTTTTGGATAAAGAAAAGGTAAATGAATATATAAGCAACATTTTACCTCTATTAACTCCTCATCGAAACACCACATGTCAAACCAAGACTATTCATTTTGATCCAAAAGGTTTCCTAAAACCAGTGGGATATAAAAAAAAAAAAAATAGGTACTCTATTGAGGTGGCAAAAAATTCAACTGTACCTTTGTCTTTATGGAATCCAGGGCATCGAGGACTTTTTGTAGGCCTGGTCTGGCATCACCAATCTATAGGAAGACACAACATACAAGTACTATAATCCTTTTGGTACTACATCAGTTTTGATTTGAGCAGCTCTACCGTAAAACATTTCCAAGTAGTGCATCAAAGTCTCCCACTAGCTACGTACCACCCAGCCATCTACCCTTATTCCATTGGCACCATGAACTTCCCCACTTTCACTGACAACTTCCCTCTGAGTTCTGTCCCTTCACCCCACTCTATAGTTCTCCTGAATCTACCCCCTCAAAATCACCAGTGACCTCTAACTGACCTCCAACTGCCAAAACAAAGAACACTGTTCAGTGCTTACCTTCGGCTCCTTTTTGAAATTCTCTCCTCCTTTGGCTCTCCTTCTGCCCTCCAGCCTCGGCAATGTCCCTTGACTCTTGTACTCCTTTTTAGTCATTTTATTAGCATCTTTCCCACTGCCTTAAATGTCTTATATTTTGCAGTTTCTTGGGACTGCATGCTCAGCAGCTTTGTCAACTCCCTCTTCAGGCTTTCCTTGGATGATTTCATATTCACGTGTAGCTCCCACCTTGACATATGATGTCAGGCCCCATGAATCTCCAGCCCAGACCTCTCTCCACTTGCTTTCTGACTGTCTGGAGGGCAGTTCAACCTGTACGTCACATTGTTTCCTGAAATTCTCCGACACTGAGCCCTCCAAAACTTGATCTTAGTTCAGCAGTCTATCACGAAACAGTACTAGCTAGTTAAGGATGACTTTTAAAACAAAAACCTTTAGTCACCTGAAGTATATCCTTTTTCTTTTCACATTTCCCATGTATACACCCTTCACATTTACATATAAATAGCACCTCATGAATACCTCTCTGAATGTTTCTCTACTGCTACTAGCAGATATGGGGGGTGGGGGGTGGGAACAGGTGCCTGAAAATATTTCGGAGCCAAAGACATTTCTGAGGCTCTTTGTGGTATGTCCTGTTTATTCTGAATGCTCTGTTTGGTTAATCTTTCCCAAAAACAGGGAAAAAAAGAATTGGATCATCAACTAACCTGCAAAAAAATACCCAAAACAGCCAGTCCATCAGGTTGCTGCACAGCTTTTCCAAAATCCCCATATTTGGTGTTCCAATGAACCAAGTGAAGCTAAAGCAGTGGGAGACAAAACCACAATGAACGATTCTCATAATAAATCCTACAGGTTTCATCCAGTGATCTTTTCCTCATAGCTAGAGGTTACTAAAGGAAGTGAACATGTCGACAATTTTAAAAATAAACTTTTCTTTCATTTTAATTCTAATTATCCACTATTTGGCCTAACAGCAAGTGACTTCATCAACTCTAAGACAAAGAGTTACATGTTCTTGTGGGAAGACACAAAGCTTATTTCTAGATTTATATTAAAACTGTATCCTCCAATTTGAATTTATTTTATTTTTTGCAAATGATGTCCTTGGCAGTAGTAGAGAATGTTTTGCAGCATTCATTGTAATATCACAAATAAAAGTTATAAGAAGCAAACGTGAAGATCCTTTTATAAAAGTGGTTCACTTAGATTGAGTCGAATTTACAAAATTAAGGTCTTGAAATTAATGCTGAATATCAATTTACATCTTTCCCTGGAAAGCAAAAAGCGTCTCTTACCTCTGCAGCATATTTCTTTTTATCCACAGTGTGCTCAGAACCTTGCCCATCAGATGAACCCCAGTGAAAGTGAAACTGAATCAATCTGTAAGTGCCAGTGAGGGGTCCTCCTTTCAGCACTAAAATTTAAAATATATATATATATATATAATATATGTATATGTATAGTATATATGTGCATATGTGTGTATGAGTGTATACATGTCTAAGAATGTATATACACACATACAATCACATGTATACACACATATACATACATATGCACATGAAACACACACAGTATTAAATATTGCAATCTAATTTAATCTTGTTTCTTAGTTCTAAATTTATGCCTGTAGCACCATTTTTGCTCTGTGGAACTTAAATCCAGACTAAAGTCTAGTCTATAGTGCTGAACAAAATCATTTCAGCTGGCTTCTCTCCTCACTTGTGTTGGCTTGAAGGATGGGTGTGTTTTTCCCCATCTGTTTTCTGAGCACAGTGATACTTCTCTTCTGGGTTCGGTTTGGAGTCATAGGTGCCGACGGACAGAGAGGAAATTTTAGGTGGAATGATTAAGTCCTCTGTGAATCACTGAGGAAGTGCCCGTGTAGTTGCTTGCCACTGTGGGTCTGTGGCACACGCTGACCAACGTGGGAACCTCTGCTCTACACAGCCCATGGCTGTCCTAGCACCTGCTTTGCTACCCTCCGAGGCCAGTCCTTACACACCAGAATTTGTGAAATTGTAAGCATTCTATTGAGCTTAGTAGAATATCCAACTCTCCTTGCCCTCCAAATTCCTCAGAATTTGGACTGCTACTGGTATTAACTAGCTTTGTCCATTTAAAAAAATTCTTAGGTGATTTATTTATTTAGAGAGAGAAAGAGGGAGTGGGTGCATGAGTAGGGGGAGGGGCAGCAGCAGAGGGAGAGAGAATCTCAAGCACACTCCTTTGAAGCCTGACGCTGGCTCGATCCCAGGACCCTGAGATTATGACCTGAGCTGAAACCAAAAGTCAGCTGCCTAACCGACTGAGCCACCCATGTGCTCCTCCCCTTAAAATTTTTTGTTGAACATTTCTGACCTTAATGTCCTCATCTGTAAAGTGGACATGTTCAATTGTTTATTACTTTGCTAAGAATTTGTTGATCATCTAACATATGCAGTACTCCATTGTCTCCAAAAACTTAAAAAACTAACTTCAATAAATGTCTAATGATTCTATTCTGGTATTAATATTACTTTGTTAGAGTAAAACGTGAGACAGAAGAATGGGACTAGATGTCATCTTCTTAGACCACAGTCTATTTGCAGATAATTAATGAGTTGTTTGTTACAGAGAATTAAAATAGTATGAAATCAGTTTCCCCCATCCTCTCCATAAAACTTTGTTTTTTTTAAAGTATATTTTTTTAAATAAGATTATTTATTTATTTATTTGACAGAGAGAGAGAAAGAGATCACAAGTAGGCAGAGAGGCAGGCAGAGAGAGGGAGAAGCAGGCTCCCTGCTGAGCAGAGATCCCGATGCGGGGCTCGATCCCAGAACCCTGAGATCATGACATGAGCCGAAGGCAGAGGCTTTAACCCACTGAGCCACCCAGGTGCCCCTCCATAAAACTTTTTATTTAAGTTGTATGTATTAATGAAATTTTACCAATATATTTAAAAGCTTTTTTTTTTATTTAAAAGCTTTTAAAATTAGTTTAGTTCTACTCTGTTTTTATAGATGTATTTTATTAGCTTTGGGTTATAATTCTATAAAATAATGAGCCCAAACTTACTTTGTCTTTGCAAAACAAAGCAACAAAGTCTATACAATTGAGTTTGCTTAACTTCACCCAAATACACATGCACCCATTCATCTACCCAAAGAAAAAAATAGAGCTGGCTGGAAGACATTTAGGCCTTTCCTACAGTTCTTTTTTTTTTTTTAAAAGACTACATTTATTCATTTGACAGAGAGACAGAGAGATCACAAGCAGGCAGAGAGGCAAGCTGAGAGAGAGGGGGAAGCAGGCTCCCTGCTGAGCAGAGAGCCCGATGCAGGGGGCGGGGGCGGGGGAGGGGGCGATCCCAAGACCCTGAGACCATGAGATCATGACCCGAGCTGAAAGTAAAAGCCTTAACCCACTGAGCTTCTACTTCCTACAGTTCTTGATACAATCTCTCCTTGCCACCTCTGCCTTACAATAGGCCAGGAGAAAAACAGAAGGAATAAAAAAAAAAAAGGAAAAGTACAAATCAGAAGTGGTGTTATATTACAGATCTGCTAAGAAACATCAATTTGGGTATATTCTGATAAAATCGCATCTTTTGAAACTTAAAAACAAATTATGGTAAGAAGTTTTTTTCATCTAATAATTCTGTAAGGAAAGAATTAGCCTTATCTGCCTACTCCTCTAGGCTTTTTCAAAAATGAGAGAATTCCCATTTTTCATAATGATATACCCTCAAAACAAAATATATATTTATGAAATAAATTGGCTCTAAAAAAATTCCTTTATAATAACTTTAAAGCAACTAATCGGCTGGTCCTAAAAAGCAAATATCCTAACATCATTAATTCTACCAAGTGGCAAAATAAATTAAATAAAACCATATTAAACATCCAAGATAACTTATCTTTCTAAATGCATTTCCTTTCCCTTGTAAAGAATCATATCAGAATCTTAAATTTTAAAATAGTAAAGTTTACTGGCTGTTTCCTATTCTTATTCACTTCCTTGAAGATCTAAGATTCCAGCCTAATTAACTTATTTCAGAGAACATTTAGAATTAGGCAAGAATGTATAAGAACTTTTCTTAAATAAGGTTTGCTAATATTAAAAAAAATGCTCTAGGTTCAATGATTAAACTCACTCAGTGCTAATTTATTATTACCAGACACCTGTTTTAGCTCCTGTTAAAATAAAACTATGTTACTATGTAGATTAGAAGCCCATTGTACCTAGGAGAGGTTATTAAATTCTTAAAATTTAGTTGCTACAAAAAGAAGCATTTTTCATCTTCTTCAGCTAGTTAGTTATTTCTTAGCAAATTCCTAGCATGGAGTTTAGTCAGTGAAGTCTGCCCCAAAACATTGTTATAATAATAAATCACCACAAACCCTAATAAAGGTAACATATATTTTTTTTATTTGCAAAATAAAAAAGACATTTGGTTGAAAGATAGGAAGCTTGCACTTTTTCCAGATCTACTTATTTATTTACTTATTTGGATTGCTACCTGCCATTTGTAAACTGTCCCAGTTTAAAATGAAGCCTGTTTTCCTGATGCAAAAATAATTTGAAAAAATAACAGAAGCTGCAGCCTGAGTATGTTTTTCCTCTTTAAAATCCAGTCCTGCTGGTGGGGGCTCTGAAGAGTCAATGATTTATTATATCACAGAAATGTGTTCCACAGGGATGGGAGAGATATAAATGGGATTTTCTACCAGGATATCTTTTTCAAGATTCCCAAAACTTAATTTAAATCCAAGTCTCAACACCAAGAACTCCAGCTAATTTTATTCGATGATCTGCCATCAGTTATACATACTGCATACATAACACACACAACAAGCGCTAATTATATTATAATCTGTCTTCCTTTACATATTACTTAAAGAAGTTATATAAATTATGTTATTTGTGAAAATTAAGACATTCACTCCAGTAATAAGTCTATCTATACAAATTAAAAACTGAAAATTTAATATTTAAAAATTTTTTCTTCCTAATCACTTTATTATCACTTAACATAAGATGTATCCACAAAGACCTTAATGAATATCAATAATCTCTTTTAAATACAAAATACAAATAAGCCATTTCAATAATCTTTAGTTTAAAATTCAAATTTGAGGGATTTCTTATTAATAAAGTAAAGGACTAAGTCTACTAAAACTGCAGCATTTCCCAGCAGGTAAACAATCTTCTTTTATGAATAATTTGAAAATTATTAAATCTTGCATTGCTGTTTTGTTTTTTTTTAGCCGTAGCCAATAATCAAGAAAATGAATGAGGACAAAATGTCCACAATCCATTTCTTTTAAATAGTGAATTGTTTAGCTGTCACTCTCACTAGGGTAAACAACAATTAAAAATCAAGAGAACAGAAATTTTTAGTTACAGGTATATGGAAATTATATGAGAGTAAAAAAAAGAAAGAAAGTCTTTGACATGACCATTATTAAACACAGTACTTAGAATGCTTTGGTCAGTTTTATAAATACTTAGGTTTCTGCTTACACCATTAATAGTATGCACAACAGACCCTTTCACTTGTTGCTATTATGTTGCTTTCTAACTTAAAATTATTCATCGAAGGATGATTTTAAAGTTTCAAAAGCAAGTCCTTAAAAATCAAGCAAGACTTATGTATGAAGCTCTATTATGTTAATAGACGGTGGTCTGCTTCAAATGAGCACAAGTAAACTGTCTGTTTCCTTCCTTTTTTTCTTGAAATAATATAAACAGATAAAAATATTTCCATTTCTAAAGAACAGAAATGATATGAGAGTTGTATATGGATTGGCTCAATAATTTCAGGGATTGGTTTTTCAATATTTGCATCTAACATTGCAATAAAGCAGGAGAGTTTTAAACTCTTTCATAAAACTTAATGAGTTAACAGAAGTTAATAATTTGACTAGTATTCTTTTCTCCCAGATAAAGCTAGTAATAAAAGACCTCAAGCAGAGAGAGTTATTTTTTAATAATTTTTTGAAGCCTAACAGGATTAGCAACTTTTCATTTATTAAAGGTGGTTTATTTTTAAAAGAATTTAGAAGATTGATGAGAGCCTATCAACCCCACAATTTTTTTTTATTAACTTCACACTTAAAAAGAATTCTCTCAAGCTTAAATATACTAATAAACACAACCAGCTCATTTCCTGATAACTTAGTACTTAAGTTTGAGTCTAAAATAATATTTAGGATATATTTGAAAACTTAAATCTATGAGAAATTCTAGAAGGCTGAAATCTCACTAAAAATAAAAATCAATAAATCAATTAAAGTGAACCAAATAAAATATCAAGTGACAAAAATGAATAACTTATTTTTAAACTTAAGTGTATAGAAAAGCATATCAATTTTTAAAAACATGGTATGTACACATTAAATATTAACTCTGGTTATCATTCAAAGATTCTTTTTCAGCTTCTATTTTTAAGTGATGGGCATTGAGTCTCACACTGACAAACTAGAAAGGAGACGACTAGCAAGTTATTTAAATTCCTTAGCATTCTGTTTCCTCATGTTTATTTTAAGTGAATTTGAATGGAGTATCTCCATCATGTGTTCTAACTTGGGAGTCAAGGATTCTTAAAAAAAAAGAAAGAAAGAAAGTCTAAATGTTGTTTCTTGGCATAGTATGATTGTTTTATCCTATAGATGCATTTTTCCTTAATGCCAACATTTTAATATAGTCTGCATCCTAGAAAAAAAAATGCTTCCTTGTTTAACCAGAACAACTAACAATGTTGAAGAGGTTTGGGCAAAGTTACAAAGGGATCTTTCATACATAAAGGAGAGCAGGTCATTCTAACATTAATTCTTCCTGGTCTGTCAGAGTAAATACTGTGCTCTCTCAAATCCCCGGGTCTTTCCTACTTCTCTTGGCCTGGAGTCTCCTCCGAAACACCAAAATCCTTCAAGCCTCAGTATTGGTTTTATTTGCCCTGGAAAGTCTTTCCTGACTTACACAGGATGACCCCTAAGTCTCTCACGTTTCCATTGTTCCTTGGAATGGAACAATGTATGTCCTTCATGGTCAGCATCTGTTATTCCTCTGCCTTTCCACTTGAGGTTTGCCCAACATGAGTTCAAGGGATACAAGAAAGAGACCAGGCCTCTATCTTGCCTTCATGGTACCTAGCTGATCTTGCATTTAGTTGGTGTTAGGAAGGGTTTTCTTGTGGTGATTGTTGTTGTTTTTTTTTTTTTAATAAGAACTGAGTGAATAATGTGTCTCTAAAGATATGGATTTGAGACCCTATTGGAACCACTTTTTTCACAATCTAAACATGGCTTTAATAATATATGTGTTACTCACCAGGAGAAGTAGTTAGAAAAGTGTGGCTAGCTCTAATCAGTTATTGATTGTTTAGAAATCCACCAGAACTCGACATATTTGTGTTAAAACATAGAACTATATAATAACATCACATATAAAAATCAGTACACACTTTAATATGACAAATGGAATGTTCAGGAACATATAAAAATAAAATTTTTAAATCCCATCAAGTGATGGCAGGTAATCTTACAGCTCCTTAGAAACTTTCTGTGCAAATCTTACCACGGCTACGATCCCTACAGCAATTGCCTAATAAAAGCAGTCAAATGATATGAAGACATGGAGACAGCAATGGTCACTTACTGTGGAATTATTATATGACAACTGCTGGGCTAGGTGCTTTATATCTACTGTCCCATTTAATCCTTCCTTTGTGGTAGATATTACTCTTACCCCAATTTTACAGTTAAGGAAACTAAAAATTAGAGAGATTAAGTTGCTATTGTTCCCAGGGCCACTGAGCTAATTAGTGGCAGAGCTAGAACTGGATCCCATGACTATCTGACCCCATTCCATGTTCATAGTTGCTACACTAAATGCTGAAATCCATTTTCCAGTAATAATATACTACTGGAACAATTATTTCATGACCAGATTTGTAAGGAATTTAAGGAATTTTCTCATCTGGTTCTATTTGTTTCCTCATTGCTCCAAAAAAAAGTATCCAATTTCTATGTAGCAACAAATGAGGTATACAACTGGTAGACATTAGACTCACTGAAAACAATGATCTTACTGGCAACACTGAAACATACATTCACTGCATCTCTTTTTGTAGAAGTTGTAGGTAAAGACTAAAATAGCTTTTTTTGGTCTTTGAATAACTCAACATGAAATTTTATAGCATGCTTTCTGTATGGACAATACCACCAAGACCTATGGCCTTGTCCTATTATAATCAAAATATACAGTATCCTTAACAGGAGGGAAAGAAACTTGTTTCCCTTACATTTAGCCTAATCACTTGAGCATTGTTTCTTTGAAGTGAGAGGCTTATTTGGGAAGGCAGTGTAGCAGAATGATTGAAGAAATGTCCTCAGTGAACATCCTCTACTAAATCTAATCATCAAAGTCTAATTACTCATTATACTGTGGCAGAATGTGTGTGTGTGCGCCTGCGTGAGTACTGGGGGGAGGTGTACCCATGGCACAGGTAGGCTGAAAACATTTCTCAGATGATCTCCACATTATCCTCCATCAAATTGCCTTCCAGAATCACTATTTCAGAAATCCAAGTATCAAAAAAATTATGAAGGGGGAGAAGGGATTTTTTTTCCAAACTGGACTGAATACATATGAGAGCTACTAAAAAAGAATGGTCAACTTGGCTATAGTGATCATAATTACACTTATATATTAGTACTAAAATTTTTGTAATACTCCCAATTTTTAACAGCATTATTGAATGTGCCCCTGTTTTTCTCTGTTCTCTTTTTGCCCCAAGCTGTCCCTGCTCCCATGCCAACAACACTCATCATGTGTTTGCAACGACCTTCAGAGGAAAGCACTCAGGAAAATAGGGCACTGGCAATTAAACCAACCAGTGGGCAAAGAAAGCTGCTACCATGTCTGAATGGGATTGTTCTCCTGTTTCTAAATAAGAAAAAAAGCATTCAATGGGCATCCTGTAAACAGCTCCACTACAAATAAATTACCGTAATTGGTTTTGTCCACAATGGGCCATGTGGGCCAATGCCCACCAACTCTAAGACATCTTCATTTGTGGAATGAATTTCTGGGTAGATACCAAAATATACTGCCTCCTCTTATCACATTTGCGTCCATAAATACAATGTTTCAAAGAATTTCACTATTTTAAATAGAGAGGTTTTCATCACTCCCCTCTCTGCTGCCTTGAAGAGAGCACTAAGAGTACTTTTTATTGGATAGGATCAATTCTGGAAAACAAATATTGTAGAGGGAATCTTAAAAGTTCAGTTTTTGCAAATCTCATCCTTGCTGATCTTCCCTTCCCAGCGACCTTGCTTTCTGTGACTTTTCACAAGCAGATCACAATTATTCAGTGCCCTACATAGAAACCAGGAATTTTATAGAGGAGAAACAGCCCGGGCCACTTCAAAGTAATTAGCCTACTTCTCAGAGCCTGGGACCTAATGAAGATTAGCCAAGTGGCATCTTCGAGTACTGAGACAAACTGTAGTATTAAGCCACTGCTCCTAATTCCTCTCATTAAGCTGGGAAAATAGCTACTGGGTAAAAGGCACAATTTATGTTTTAAACACTGACCTGCTTTGTCCTGGGAGTCATCAAATTCCACGTTGAAAGAGTGACCGTTGTTGACGATCTTTCGAGAAACCGCTTGCTCATAGGAAGGATACAAGGACTTCAGGGCAGGGTCATGAACGGCCGCTTTGGTGTCGATGTCGACAGGGGACTGGCGCTGTCCCTTGGCAATGGGGAAGTCCTTATGCCATTGCTCGGGTCCTAATGATCAGGAGAGAGGCGTGAATCCCCTGTGTGGGGAAGGGCACACCCAGAGCCCTAGAAAGGGGCAATGATTCTGAACCCAATGTACTCCATTCCAATTTTGGTGGCACCACGTAGCTGAATACCCTCTGGGAAAACAGTTTGTGCCTCAGTTTCATCATTTGTATTATGGGGTAATAACATCGGCATCGTAGAAATTGTGAGAATTGTAATCAATACATGAAAGGTCATTGAACGAAGAGTGAGTGCCATATAAATATTACCTATTTTTACCCTCATTTTATTGAATTCAGCAACTGAAATTGGGCAGACACTACCTTCAGGGCTTGTGGTTAGCATTTAGGATATTTGAGCTCATTTAAGACTTAGGAGCTGTTTGGGATTTCTCCCTAGAGTTCTCCTACTGAATGTAAAGGCCGAGTCACTGCTCAGGCCCAGGCACCATTCTTGTAACGGTCAGGATTCCCACTACCTGGGAAGCCCCACGCCACCCCCAGGTGCGCAAGGTGCGCCAGGCATCTTTCTCTTGCGTCAGTTGGCTCTGGAGAACCCAGATCAGAAGCCATGATAAGCCGGGTTCCGGGCGAACCCCCAATATTAGGAGATGAGAGATGATGGAGAAACTCAGAAATCACCGCAGCGGATTCAAACCAGTCCACGAAAACGCCCCGGGACAGTTCGTGTAGAGCGCCTTAGCCACAGGTGGTGCTGAGAATGAAGTGTGTTGCGGGGGGGGGGTCCCCCTAATTTTTCTGCAATCAACAACTAAAATTTTCCGGTTACAACCCTTCCTCGCTTCCTCCTAAGTCCGGTTAGGGTAGTCTCCGCTCGGGACCCGGGGGCAACTGTCCTCCAGTCCCGAGGCTGAGGCTGCGCTCTTCCTCCCTCAGGCCCTGCGCGCCACCGCTGGACGCTGGGATTCCTCGACAGTGACCTCTGGGGCTGGGGCAACGGGGGCATCCCAGCGCCGGGGATCAGCAGGCAGAGCAGGCTCGGGGCACACCTTGCCTCGGATGCTCGGACTAGCCGCGGTAAACAGCAGGTGCGGGCGCTGCGGGGCTGGGGCCGAGGTCGGGGCTGGGGCCGAGGTCGGGGCCCCGGGCGCCGCCGCCGCCGCGCCGCCCTCCGCCTGCACTCACCGTTGTGCTTGCCGTATCCCCAGTGATGGGCCATGGTCGTGCCGCAGGTCGAGGTAAGGCGGGAGTTGGCGCCGTTCTAGCGGCGGCTGCTCCTCGGGCGCCTGCACCTTGTGTCCGCGGGTCGCGCCGTCACCGGCTTTTATAGGCTCCCGCCAACTTCGCGTTTCGGGGGCGGCCCAGGGGAGGGAGCCCCGGGTGGACCTGGATGAGGGGAGGAGGAGGTGACGGGCGGAGGTGATCTCCCAGTGCTTGGGGCGGGTCAGGCGGGCGAGGCACCGGGGGCGGGGAGAGCGCCTCTCGGCGGGCGCTCTGCTGGGCTCAGGACCTCCTCTCTTGCCCCCCGGTTCCCTTTGGCCCGCGGCCCGGGCCCCGGGTCCCTGGGCTGGCAACGAGGCTCCAAGCTCTCGGCGCGTGTGGTGGCGGCGGCGGCGGCTGCTCCCGGGCTCCTGGGTGGGACTGGGGCTGGCAAGCGTCTAGGAGCCCCCCATCCCCCTCCTGGGTGCGGAGTCTGGCGGCCGCGCGGGCTGCTCGGGACCCGGGCCCCTGGTGCCTTTCATCGGTCGTCCGCATTGTGATCGCATCCCTGGCCTCAGAGCCCTACCCCCCAACTCCACTGGCCCCACTCTCGCCGGGGTCTCCAACCCCGAAGGTTTACTGCCAGGCGTCCCAGGCCCGGGACTGGCAAGCTAGGTTAGGAGCTATGACCTTGGGGCAAATAGGGATACGGTCCTTGAGGCTCTGGAGAGCAAGCAGCTCTGGGTACTGAGAGCCACGCGCCCCCTGCTGTAAGGCTGTGGAATAAAGCGAGCTCGAGGAGCCAGAGTATCTTTTGCCTTTAGTCCACACTGAGGCCAGCATAGGAGATTGCATTTCCTTGATGCTGTTAGGGCTGCCAGGGTATCTGATGAAGTGCTCATCTCCTTCTACTTTCCTCCTTCTCTTTAAAAAATTAACTTTGGAGGAGATACTCTCTTTCAGGAGAGACTCGCTGGATAGATATTATTTTAAAACTTGTCCCCCAAAACTTCTAAAACAAATCACTTTTCTCAAAGAAATTAGGTAAAAGCAAGTATCACTTAACAAAGAGGTGAGAACTTTTCCTAGTTGAAAAGGAAGCTTGGCATCTGGGATACGTAAGAAAAGACTTTATAAGAACTTTTTGAGGCAAAATGGGTCCCCTTCTTCCTATACATACACACGTATATTTATGGTTGTATTGAAATGAAGATGAATATTTTAACATTATGTATCTCAACATTTTCTTTGATGTATTTTTTTTACCTTATGACTTGAAAAGAAAATATTTCTATCAACATCTAAAAGGGTTGTGGGCTTGAAGCAGTGTCCTTACTGTACCTAATAGATAAGTCAGGACTGTTTTTAGGTGGGGACAGAATTCATTTCCTTCAAGGGACTTTGCCACAAAAATGGGAGGAGGATTTTCTGTCTTGTGGATCTCCTTAATCTTTGAGAGATTGTATTAAAGTTAAAATCAAAGAAGCAGGAAGAGTTTTACATAATTCTGTCAGTCTTGACATCATACTACTTTTACAGATATAGGAGTAAATTATAACATTAGTATAAATTTTTGTAATGTTGATCTCAAAATCCTTATTTACTATATATTTCAGTCATCCCACACAAACAAATATGATTCATGTTTAGATTTATTTGTTCTTGTCCTAAGAATCTAGAAAAGTATGTACCTCTGATTTTGTGGGAAGGGAATTCTTTTCATTGTTATCACAGTGAATTCTTAGCAAGAGTAACAATGAACTATTTTGGTTTCTAGGACCACCACAAAATGTAGTTTATAGTTAAGGAAAACTTTTTATTTGTCCGTCTCTAACTCCATGGTCTCTCATGGGGCTCAGTGAAATAATTCTGATTCTTCGCATAATTTCAGGAGATTTATTTAACTCAAAAGGAGAGGGCCTTGCAGTTGCTATGAGACTCTTCTCTCACTGGTGATGTGCAATTGACAAGTACTAAGAGTTGAGAGTTGAGTAAACTGAGTTGTAAAGGTTCTGTGATGGTAGCCAGGCTATTAGATAGGCTGGTATCCTTTCCTTCTCGATTTCTGCAAAGCTGGAGCCCCAGGACACACAAGTGGTAACAATATGGAGGTAACCTCAGTTTCTCTTTACATAAATCAGTCACTTGACAATTAACATTGTGCTGACATTAGACTTGCTTTTGAATCTGGGCTAATTCACTAGTCCTCTGACCTTGGGCAAATTGCTTGGTCTTGCAAAGATTCAGTTTCCTCATGTGTAAAACCAGGATATTAATAATAGCTACCTCATATAGAGGTATGGTGAAGACTACAGGCAATAATTCATATAAAGGATTTAGTACAGTGCCAATAATTCGAGCTTGATAACCGTTGGTTATCATTGTTACTTTTACACGTTTTTGAACTCCAATTACATGGTTAACGTTTTTAAGTATGACGTAAGGTGTAAAAGCTTTAGTCATCTATCCATTCATTCATTCAACAAATCTGTCAAGTACTATACTGTGCCAGGCATCAGCCCAAGGGGTATAGCCATGAACCAGATCATGGTTCCCTGGATCCTTGCCCTTGTGGAGCTTACATGGAGATGGATGGGGGTAGCATACAATAAAGAAATCAGCAACAAAAAAGTGAACTTCCAACAGTGGTAATTACTACAAAGAAAATAAAACAGGAATGAGGTAGAAAATTATGGGGGAGGGGGAATGTTACTTTAGATGCAGTTGGTGATTATGGAAACTCTAGTGAAGGAAGTACCATTTCAGGAAAGATCTAGGGAAAGACATTTCAGACAGAGGAAACAGTAAGTGTAAAGGCCCTGACTGAGGACATTTCTAGAACAGAAAATCTTGTGCCTGGAGCATTGTGAATGAAGACAAGTAGGTGTAGGCTGCAGCAAGCAGGGTCTGCAGGCTGCAAAGCCTTTCCACAGTGAAACCAAGAAGGATTTTATACCAATTACACAGGGAAGCCACCAGAAAGCTGTAAGAAAGGCAATGATACAAACTGCAACAATATAGCATTTCAGAAGAAAAGGAGTTGAGAAATTTATATGGTCCAATTCTTTATTCTATAGATGAGGAAAATGGCAGAAGTTCCCAGAATGCTCCTTGCCTTTGATCATCTGACAATGACCTTTCACAAAAAGATCCAAACTCCAATTCCTGTCATATAAAGCTACTTTAATCCAGGCTCTGGCTTTCCTCTCTCAGCCTCTGAGTTTCTGGACATTCTTCTGCCATGGGATGGCAGGGAATACCACACAGTTGCCATGGGCTAAGGTTTTGTGAGTTTGGATTCAGCGTCTAGGACTTGTCTTCTATATAACCTTGGATGATTTACTTCAGAAACTCCCCAAGCCTCAGTTTCAACATCTGAAATTTAAAAAGGGTACCCTGGGCTGTTGAAATGTTAAATGGACTAATTTGTGTGATTTCACTATGTAAATTAGCCTGATGCCTGGTATGCTTCTAGTGCTCTATTAGGATTCTTGTTCTTGCAGCAGAGACATAGAATTGTGCGACGGGGATCAACTTTGCAAGAAGACAGATCTGAGTTCAGATTCTACTTCAACACTCACTTGCATCACTTTAGGCAAGCTAAGTAATCCCTCTGAACTTCACTTCCTTATTTGTAAATTAGGCGGGAAATTCAAGCTGTGGATCATTATGATGAGAACTAATATTTGGAAGATACCACTTTTTAAAAATTGAATAAATAATATAATTATCACTATAGTCCTTCCCATTGTAAAATAATAGATTGGCCTGTCTGTCTCTCTAACTTATATGAAAAAAAAATCACATTTACCTCGTGAACATTTTTGGAGTTCCTACTCTTAAAAAAAGTAGCACTTACTGAAAACTGATTATGCTTCGAGCATGCTTCTAAATGTCTCACACAGGCCTGCATTATAGCCAGGGACACTGAGGCATAGATGTCTGTCAGTTTACCCCAGGTGTCCACCAGGAAGTGATGGGCCGGGTGGGAAACCAAGTAATCCCACTTCAGAGTTTGAGCTCTCAGCAAGGAGCCTCACAGAGGGCAAACTACGTGCCTTTAAGGAGTGTATAAAGGATCCTTCTCCTGCCATTGTAGTAAAAATGTCTTAAGATTTTTGTCTGCAATACTACTCTGTAAAACAGAAAAGTTATATCAACCTACTGGTCATTTTTAGGGTTTCCTACCAACCCCCTCCAACCATTAAAGTGGCAGAAAATCACATTAACTCTACATCTAATAAACAAACGAGTTCATTTCAGACTTAAAAAATTTAGTTCCTCAATGTGTCTTTGTTTTTTTTCATGACAACTAGTAGCATTTAAACTTTCCTATAAGTAATTAAATTCATTTAGGTTTTAAGAGTTGTTGGGAATTCAAACCTTGCTACCAAGTTTCAGTTTCAATCGGAACAAGAATGGAAGTATTAAGTGGGACAATTACAGGAAAAAAATGTAAATTCTGCATCTTAAATATTTTATGTTCCAGGATAGCTACCACATGTGGCACCAAGAAATATTCAGTTTAATAAGAATAAAAGTCTATCTCATCTTAGAACATTGGTTCTCAGCTGGGGATAGTTTTGCCCCACCGAGGATACAGACAATGTCTGCAGACATTTTGATTGTCATAACTAGGGGTGTGTATGCTGGCATTTGGGAATGCTGCTAAACATCTTACAATGCACAGAACAGCCCCTTACGACAAAGAATTATTCCATCTAAAATGTTAACAGTACCAAGATCATGAAACCTTGCCTTAAGAGTATCTATAAGGTTAGGTTTTTGTGGAAGTTCTGAAGAAGGATTATATTTGTGTCCAGCAAAACAGGAGCCCTGGGACCTTGCTTTGCCCATAATATGCCCTCACTGATTTTTTTCTTTGGTTAGTCTAGAAGAAAAGAATAAAATCTCACCTCTGTACCTTAAGATCATTGTTTATTCGCTTTGCCTTACCATATTTCCAATAGCGGCTTTCCTACCCAAATCGTGATAGCTTGATTTTGTTAATAATAGCTTTGTCACATGACTGAACTTCTCTTTTACTTATACATCCCCATGGTGTGTGTGGAATTTTTTACTTCCTTTTAGTAGCAAGAACAATCGAACATTTTCCATGCAAGGGGAATTATAGGCATTACAAGTAAGTTTTTCCTCCTGATCAAGGGCAAGCATCAGGATTCACCCGTGTCATAAACTAGAGGCAAAACCTACTTTCCTTCCCCAAGGTATCCTCTTCTATCTCCACCTTCAGCTGATCCCCACTTGCTGAGACAGTGGATGAAACATGGCTCAGCTCCATATGGAACCATAGAACAGAAGAAATTGCCAGCTGGCCAGAGACTGTATAACTTGATCTTGTCAGCCGAAGGTTCCAAACCAGCTATCTTCAGGGTGCAGTGCATCTACCCT
Organism: Nasua narica; assembly: GCA_028533885.1. NCBI lineage: Eukaryota > Metazoa > Chordata > Mammalia > Carnivora > Procyonidae > Nasua > Nasua narica. The sequence goes on along the minus strand of CM052798.1, from coordinate 124,563,291 downwards.
GGGGGTGCACATGAGAGGCTATTCGCTGGCAGGAGGAAAATGTGAGCACTACTATTTAGTTATTTTTTCAGTCTCTACAAATGTCTTCTTTGCTTATATTTTATAATATATATAACAGTGTGTATATAATTTATTTTTAGAAATCCTAGTTGGTGGGTTCATGCCCTAAAACTGTGTCCTAGCAGCTTGCATCATCCGAAAGGAGCATGGAGGGGCACCTGGTGGCTCAGTAGGTTAAGCATCTGCCTTCAGCTCAGGTTATCATCCCAGAGTTCTAAGTCCTGCTCAGCAGGAAGCCTGCTGCTCCCTCTCCATCTCCCTCTGCCCCTCCCCCTGCCCATGCTCACTCATTCTGTCTCTGTCTCTCTCAAGTAAATAAATAAAATCTTTAAAAACAAGCAAACATATAAACAAAAGGAGTATGGAATCCATTGCTGGCCTAGAGGCCCAGGTGACCCTGAGCCTTGTTTTGTGGGTTGCCTGTACCCTTGGTTCTGCTATCTTCTTCCTCTTTCCAATGGCACTGATATCGCTATTGAACATGTATTTCGTGCCCAGTGTGCTGGGTACCGTGGTCATGCCCGATAAGCCCTTCCCTTCCATGGTCACAGCCACATTAAGTACATTTTCTTTGCAGTAATGTTTAGACATTGCTCTTTTCTATTTTTTTCATCTCCTTGATGTTTCTCAGTGGTTCCTTGAATTACTTTTCTTTCTAACTGGACACACTTTTGAAAAGCATGAAATCCTTTCAAAGAGGGTTTCTTTAGTTACTTGCATATACTTGTAAAATGTTATATCAGATAACTGAATGTTTTTGCCTAGCCAAAAGTGCTTGTACTCTTAGCAAGTTGCAGACTTTTTCTTTATTCCTTGTGGTTATTTCATAATTCCTCTGAAACTCCTCTACCCCTCTGAGGGCCTAATCAATGTTTCATACCAATTAAGCTGCTAAGGACAAGAGACTTAGCACACCTCACAATCTTGACAACAGGACCTTTTTTAGAAAAACCAAATCAGAAGGAAGAAATGAGACCTTCTCTGATGATATAGCATGAAAATAAATTAAATTAAAAAAAATTTATAATAGGCAGTCAGAAATTTACATATCAAATTATGAGCTGAGCCACAATATACCACCTACCCCAACCACTAATAACAACCAAAATAGAGCCTGAGTCTGATTTCTGGTAAATTCACTGTGTGAGTAAATGTTTTACTCAAAGAATTCTCAACTATACTATGAAGTAAGTTCTGAGAAGTAATTACAAGTACATGAGTACATGTGTGGTGTATAGGTCTGTGTGTGTAGGGCAGGAAGTTTGCCTGAGTTGACCACCTACTGATTAGGGTGGGGCAGAATGTGTCCGTTGAAAATGTTTATTGAATTTTTGGGCGCCTGGGTGGCTCAGTTGGTTGAGCAACTGCCTTCGGCTCAGGTCATGATCCTTGAGTTCTGGGATCGAGTCCCACATCGGGCTCCCAGCTCCACGGGGAGTCTGCTTCTTCCTCTAACCTTCTCTCCTCTCATGCTCTCTCTCTTTCTCTGTCTCTCAAATAAATGAATAAAATCTTAAAAAAAAAATAGAAAATGTTTATTGAATTTTTAAAAGTATCACACTTTGTCTACCTCTGGCCATGCCACAAGGATTTGAGTCAGGGAGAGTTATCTTTATTATGTATGTACAATTACCTTGAGTGTCTTCACACAAAGCTGAACGAAATGGGGAACTGAAGTCACTAGTGAGAAAATGAAGGCAAACTCATCAAACTTCAAGCATTAGTACGAATCATGCCAGTCAGTATCACCAGAGGCCAATGCCACGGGCTCATTGCCAACCTAGCTCTTCAATTTGCCCATTAGAACACGAGTGGTAAAAGAGATAAATATCCGGGTAGCGGATCTCCTTTTATATCTCTTAAAACATGTCTCTTCTACATTAAGTACATTTTTAAAATTTAAATTTTCAAATGATAAGTTTTGGATATATGTGATGAGAAACTGCTTCTCTTCTCCCATAGTTACTCTCTTTATAGAGAAGCCTGGGTTACCACAAAGAAACTCCTGCATTCCTCTAAGAACTCTTTGAGATGCCAGTCTCTGCCATTCCCAGGATGAGAGCATAGGTCCCATCAACTCATGATCTTAAACTGACACTTGGTATTTTAAGATTCTTATTGCCCCATCTATCCCTCCATCCATCCACCCATCCATCTGTCCAACCCTTCCTCTATCAACAAATACTTTTCGAGCAGTGACAAGGTTCCAGATACTGTGTTAGTGCAGGGGGCCTCAATTGTATAACAAGACAGATAAAGTTCTTATACACTTAAAACCTCCCTACCCCCTTTGCTCATCTCACACACATGTACACACGCACAATGTCTACACTACAGAGAGAATGTAAAAATATCATTACTCCTAAGATTGGCTCCTGGTTTGAGAACCAGGCCCCTCTATGTTCCCTGAGCAGCAGGCTCCTTATTACTAATCTCCTGCCTGCCCCTTTCCCCACTTAGTTCTCAGCTCTTCCCCTGGCTGGGGACTTAATGCCTGCTCTGCTTGGCTTGTATCATCTTCCTACCCTTGCCAGGCCCACTCGTTGGGGTCTCCAGTGAATGCCTTAGGTCCTCCATTACACCAATCACGCAGAGGAGCAGAAGTGTGAATTTTACAAGCCAGAGCTGTATAGTATTTTCAAACACTTCCATTTGTAATAGACTTTCATGGGAGTCAAGTGTCCTTGGGGGAATGCTTCCCTTGAACAAATGTGTTTGGAACCATCCAAATTTCAAATGTTGAGTGAGTATGATAGAAATTGATGGACATGTTGAAACAGAGAATACGCGCATTTAATGGCCTAAATGTTTTCCCTGAGTTTCCAGCCTTCTCTACCTGGAAATGATTTAACTACAAGGGAGAATCTGGTTCTCTGTTTACTGCACAGAGGTGATTCTCACCGGGCTAACATTAGCTTTTAAATCACTGGGTTTTCTGCCTCTGCAGTGCACTCGGTCCCCTGTGACTGCACAGTTAGACTCGCTCTTACTCCTGCTGATTACCTGTGATTATCTACCTGGTCAGATTGTCAGGTGGCTGCCATTAAACACCTTTGAATCTAAAGAAGTTCATCAGCTCTCCAACCATTCATTCCCCTGATCCTGGATTTTATGCCTACCCAGCTTCATTTCTTTTGTATAATTGGAGTTGAGTCACACCCGAGTGGATAAACTCTTCTCCCAGGTTAACCTACACACCTCATTCAGGATTCTGACTTCCTGACATGCCCAGACAAGACCCAAATTAATTTCATGGCAGGAGACTTTCTGTATTTACAATTAGGATAGATTTTCCACTTCATGCAGCACTCCAAGGGACTCTATCCTGCCAACATTTGAAAGTCAGTAAAGCAGAATGAATGCTATGGTTTTCCCACATCTTCTCTTCAGTTTATTTTCTGGATGTTTTGCCAACTATACACATCCTTAGGTAAGGTACAGCATTCCTGGAAGAGAATATTCCTCAGGAAAAATTCTCTGGTCCTCCTCCAAATCACTCCTTCTAGCATCGTGCTGGTGTCTAACGTGGCCACATCTTGATTTTCTGTCGCATAGTATGGGGCAAGAGTTATTGTCAATGCCAGGCACAGAGGGAAATAAATTAGGGGAGCCCTTTACAGTAACTCCTTTACTATCATCTGAATTAAGATGTGAATTCATGATGTAACTCATAGACACATAAAGGAAAAACATGATGTTAGGTATCAAATAAGCCATTGAAGATTTTCCTGGTTAAAGTAAAATTAATTTTCAGGAGAGAATTAACTCCTATTGAGAGTTTTATTACATGCTACAATAACTATTCTAAGAAGTTGTACGTACTAATTCATCTAATTCTTTAAAAAAACCCTCTGAGCAAGTATCATTACCATTCCTACTCACAGATGAGGAGACTAAGGCCAGAGAAATTAACTTGCTTGAGAGTACATATCCAGTAAGTGCCGGTGACTTATACCCCGACCTTCAGCAGACTGTACAGGGCTATAAAATGCTTGCTTCTCATTTATTTAAGTTTTGATTCAACAACTACTAAACTTTAATCTCTAAGGCCTCACTTTTGGCTATTAAAATGCTCAAAAATAAGAATCCCTCACCATCTTTTCTTTTATAGATATTTTAAAATTTTTTTATTAAAAAAATTTTTTTAAAGATTTTATTTATTTATTTGACAGAGAGAGAGAGATCACAGTAGGCAGAGAGGCAGGCAGAGAGAGGGGAAAACAGGCTCCCCGCTGAGCAGAGAGCCCGATGCGGGACTGGATCCCAGGACCCTGAGATCATGACCTGAGCCGAAGGCAAAGGCTTTAACCCACTGAGCCACCCAGGCGCCCTTTGTAGATAGAGATTAATGGTTAATATTAAACATTTGAGAGAAGGAAAAGGAGTGTTCTGGATTTTTTAAAACAAGCGAACAAAACCCCTCATTGCTCCAGAACTAACATTCTGGCTTTTCGTCATTTTTGTAATTACTTTGCTGCCATCTAGTGACTCAAGTGAAAATTAAATACAAACATGATTTTTGCCTTATTTTCATTTTATATCTGTAAGTGCTAGCTTAGGGATAGTTTTTAAAAATCATTAAATTTTCATACATTAAATCTGAAACATTTTACAGTTCTCATTTTTTTACAGTTTTCTCTTTTTTTAAGATTTATTTCTTTATTTAAGAGAGTGAGTGGGGGGGGGGGAGCAGCAGCAGATGGGAAAGGGAGAGAGAATCTCAAACAGATTCCACGCTCTGCGTGAGCAGGATGACGGGCTCCACACCGGACTTGGTCCCACCATCCTAAGATCATGACCTGAGCTGAAACCAAGAGTCTGAGGCTTAACCAACAGTGCCCCAGATGCCCCAGTTTTCAATTTTTTCTTATCTCTTCTCACTTTTTCTTCCTCTACTAAAATAATATTTTTGTTTATCTCTAGAATTCCTCTTTAATATCAAATAAGAAGGCCTTAAAAAAGAAACTGAAATCTAATTTATTTATATGCAGTCTCTGATGTGGTTTTGGACTCTATGTATTTCTTTTAGAACAATTTTGTTTGTGGCAACTTTTTACATGTATCCAAACCAGTTAATAACTGGTCAATTTCACCCATATTTATTTGATTACATAAAAAGAGTACAGTGGGATGCTGAAACCCACGTATCCTAGATAAAATACTTCCCATTCAGCTATACAAATATTCACTGACGGCACATAAAAAGTTTTGAATCAGTGATCCTGAATATTTGCTTTTTCATAAGTATGTTGTCTCCCCATTAAAGGGGTAGGATTATAATATATTTGCACTCTCAAATCTAACAGTATCCTATAATTAGTAAATTCTCATCGATTATGGGCCATCCATAGACTTTTAAGGACATAGTTATCTGAATATTCTGACATACTTAGTTCAAATTAGTTTCTGTTCTGTGTTGAAGTTTAAAAATGCCTACAATGATTAGATCCTAAAGAACAAAAGTTGGCAGATCCTGAAACACGTCCAGCACAGTCCTAGCCACGTCTCCTGTGTGGGCTGTGCGTGCCAGAAGTGCAATCTTACATGTGGAATCTTATGTGTGATCATGAATTGATCCCTCTGCTGCATAAGGACATAAGCGTGGTTTCAATATTCTAATGAGCATGTATAATAACTCAGCATTTTGAGTGCAGGGAGAAATTAGAAGTTTTAAGTTGGGTGATAATTCTGAGCTTTGACAGTGACTCTGATTAGAGGGGAAAATATGTTCCAACAGGAAAGCTATCATCTGAAGCTAAAGAGAACGTTTCCCAAGGAAGTCTAAACTAAATAAGATGAGCCAAAACCAGTATTAGTCTCAATTTTGTAGAGTAATTGGTTGTTCAAGAAGATGAGCATTTGTCCTGGGGTCATCGGTGTTCATCACATCATTTGTTCACCAAATATTTATTGCGTGCTTATTAAGTACCAGACACACTACTAGGCAATAAGGGGAATATCGGTTTATAAGACTCACATCTGTGCCCTCATGGAACTCATGAGACAGGGAGATAGCCTGTCTTGATTGGATATTTTCCCTTAAAAGGGTTCCAGCCGTATTTAGCCTCCGTTCTTGAATAAGGACCACTGTAGCTGGTATTGAGTTATATGTTCCTCTCCTACATAGAATGTGTTTTGGATGCATTTTTATGGTGCTTTAAGCTTACTAAGTAAGTACCCTGAGAGAATCAGCTTGTGTATTACCACTAATTGATGAAAACTCCACACCTCCTAATTTCAAGGGATTTAATTAACACATCCATTTCGCACTGACCAACCTGGTTTTACTTCACCCAAGCGGTAATCTATTAAATAACTTGAGTCTCCTAGGGCTTTGTCACCTGACTTGACTTCCAGCATCACAGGACTCTCCTGACCCAGTACCATTTTCATTCCTTAGGGCGATGAAATCATTGCTGTCATTTTCTAAGGCAAGTCAATGTATTAGCCAGTCTTGTGATGAAAGACATATCAAAGCCACTAACTAAAAAATTAGACTTTATGTCTAAACATATTAAATGTATTGAAGGTCTCGATATATGGGCTTTTGTAGTCTTAGACTAGAGTCATCCCAAAGCACATTTAGAAAAATAAAGACGTAAAAGCTACAGTCTGACTTGATTCCATGCCCCTAAGTAGCAACCGTGGTATGGACCCCAGATTCCTAAACCCAACTTTGAGATTTCCAGAAGCTAGTCCACGCTCTCAAATACATGGCCACCCATTCCTCTTCTGGTCTGTGATTTTCTCTGAGGGCCGCTCGCTGATTCTTAGCCGTCTTGTGAGGAATGCAACATCCAATTAAAATCAGAACCTGTGTCTGTTATCATCACCCTTCAGTTATAAAAACAGACTTACAAACTTGGCCACTCTTAGTTTTCTTCCATGTCTGTTATTCATGACCCTTTTCTTCATTAAAAAACACAACACGATTTTTTTTCATTCATGTCTTTATTAGTTTTGATGATCAGTACAACTGCTTTCACTTCAAGTGCAGTCACTCACTCCTTCGTGTTCTAGGAAGTATTATTCCACCCTCAAATTAGGAAGATATCAGAGGCAATTTTTATTTTAATAAGCATGCAAAGAGAAAAGTAGTAAAATTAAAAATAAATGGCCCTCCTTCAGGTAAAGAAAAATGTTAGGATAAAGTCAACCATCCTTTTGAAGAAGAAATTCAAATATTGGATCAAGTTTTTAAACTCCTGGTTGAACGTGTTTTCCTTTCATTGATAATCAAAACCAGGTAATTCCTAGAATTGTACTAAATAATGAACCTCTTGTTGGTTTTATTTAAGAGTTAAAACACGTCATTTCTTTCCTTGATGTGCATAGTCATTTTAATTTCTGGCTTCTGTTTAATTGCTCTAGGATCTTCATACACATCTACCCCTACATGTAGAAGTACTTATTTTTTCTTTAAGATGGACAACTCAAAATATAAAAATAGTAAAACTGAAGTTCTGTGACATTTTAGAAGACAGAAAAATGGTGCCCAATACCCATTTTTCTATATCTTTACTCTCTCACCTTACTAACAATGTTTCTTCTTTTTGAAACCTTACTAATAATGCTACTTTTATAAGAAAGATGATTATTACAAAGGCCAAATGCTTTCTTATTACGTCTTGTCAAAAGTAACTTTGGTTTCTCGGTTATTGCACTCTTGCGTTCATCGCGCAGTGTGGAAAGCTGAAATATACTTGGAGTAAGGAGCACCAAGAGGAGACAAGGAACCAAGCTCTCCAATGGCAGGTTTCCTTTCCTGAAGAGGGCAAGCTCCAACGGCCTCATTTGAAGGAGGCTCTCACCACCCTGCCCTTGATTGGCTGCGGAGGGCGCCAGTTCCCCACCAGGGGCACTGGGGGCTCATTCTCAGCGCTGGAGAAGAGGCTCCGCAGCTTTGCCATCTGCAAAGGACAAGGGAAGACTGTCAGCATGACATTCAGACCAAGTGGACACATTTGGTACGTGACAGCTAGAAATTTCTGGCTTTTAGGGGCACCTGGGTGGCTCAGTCAGTTAAGCATCTGCCTTCAGCTCAGGTCAGGATCCCAGGGTCCAGGGATCGAGGCCCGCATCGGGCTCCCAGCTCAGTGGGGAGCCTGCTTCCCCCTCTCCTCCCAGCTTGTGCTCCCTCTCCCTATCTCTGCCTCTCTCGAATAGATAAATAAAATATTTAAAAAAAATTTTTTTAAAAAGGGGCGCCTAGGGGTGCCTAGGTGGCTCAGTGGGATAAAGCCTCTGCCTTGGCTCAGGTCGTGATCTCGGGGGTCCCTGGATGGAGCCCTGCATAGAGCTCTCTGCTGAGTAGGAAGCCTGCTTCCCCCTCTCTCTCTGCCTGCCTGTCTGCCTTTTCTCTGTCAAATAAATAAATAAGTAAATATTTTTTTAAAAATTAAAAAAAAAATAAATTTCTGGCCTTTAAAACAAGACAAACCACCAAACCTGTTGGTCAAGAATTATCTGGCTACCTGTTCCTGTGTAATAGAAGCATTTTCTGTATTTGTAAAAACACTTTTCTTTTCTTCATTTTATATAGGATCACCATGCCCTCTAGTCCAGTGTTTCCTCTTGAATTCTGAAGCAATTATTTCAATTTGACGGGTAAGAATGAAGCATAGACTTTATGTAGGAGGGGATGACAATATCAACACAAATAATAAGCATAATTGAACTTTGTGGTATAAGTTTATAGAGTCTTTCTTTTCAAAGAACAGAAAGAAATTAGTTATTCTATATTTAAAATTTTAAGGACATTTTTAAAGATCTTTTTCTTATGGGAGAAGAATATAGGAAATTATCATCAGTACCATATTTCTACATGAAAATGTTTTCAGCTTTCTCCTTAAGAAAATTTCATTCCTCTTTCAAAATATGTATATGAGCCTGACCATTAACTCTGATCTTTTGATAAAAGTGATCGTATATATGTGAGTCTGTAACTGGCAGAAATATGAAAACCACTGTCTTAAGAGAAATGTGTTAGTAAACTGACTTTACCATTAAAGTAGACATTCAGGATCTATGGTGTGAGTTTCTGTGTTGTCCACTTGCTTTAATTTGTTCTTCTCCATATCCCTGCCTACATATTTTCTCCTGGTCTTTCTTTGAAAGTCACTTTGATAAATATTGCAAGGACATTCTTTAGATGAACACTAAGAAGAAAGCCCTGAGCAAAGGGGTCAAGAGGTATTTGAAGCAGACAGACATTGGGATTTCAGTTTCTACACCTGGCTGTGTGATCATGAACAAATTATTTAACCTTTCTGAGCCACAACTTACGTATCTATAGAACTGGAAAAATCTCATACCCCTCACAAGGATGTTAAATCCCTTCCATTAGTATCCTTCTCCCCAGGCCTGTATTCACAATCTTCTAACCAGTACTTAGTAGTTGAAGGAGCTCCAAATTAACAAAGGTTAACTCATACTAATAATCTAAACCCTTGTGTTTCTAGAGCATAAACTCAGTCACTGTTCAGCATCCCAACCACCTTTAAATGGTCTGTGTTTATCCTGGTACTTTTGGAAGCCAAGTTTTAGAAAGTTGAACAAACGGACTATAATTAATCAAAGCAAACTCTGAAATGTCTAGTCATAGAGCTGGTCTGTAAGCATCCTTTTAGCAGCTGTACATTTTCTATTTAGCATCTATATCTTATATAGCCATTCAGCAATGCAAGTTTGCATGCTGTCAAGTCCCTGCCTGGAGCTGAGGCTTACCTGCTCAGAGCTCACGGTCATGGGCTCCTTCAGCAGGAGCCACACGATGCACTCCTCACAGGGTGGTGTGGTGAAGGAGCCGTGGTAGGTCCAGTAGTCCCGGCAGGCGGGGAACAAGCAGGATGGGTCGAAATTAGTGAAGGGCGCCTCCTTGCCCTGGAGGAGCACAGGGCACAGGCATGATGAGCAGGTGCACCCACACCACCCACCCTAAGGGTCCACCGTTTTGTGAGAATAGATTTCAAATGCAATAGAGAAAACAGATTTGCTTTTTTAAGGTAGCCTCCATGTCCAGCATGGAGCTCAACTTGGGGCTTGAACTCAGAACCCTGAGACCAAGACTTGAGCTGAGATCAAGACTGGAATGCTTCACCAACTGAGCCACCCAGGCACCCCAAGAAAAATGGAACTTTTAAATAAAGTTCATGCCTTTCAGAAATAAAGGTCAAAGGGGGGAAGCCAGTTTATATTATGACTTTGGCACAGTCATTGTAACATCTTATTCCCTATTATCTGTCAGTAGAACTATAACTCCTCAGTTCTCTAGAAAAAGAAAACTCACATCTAACTGTAAAAGAAATGTTTCATATAAGTTAATGCTTAGGTACTCAATGATTAAAAAAAAAAGACAGGCTCGCTTGAATATTGTACTCGGAATACTTTGGTGGTAAAACTTCAAAGCATTTGATTAGAACAGTTCCAAAGACAATTAAAAGGAATCAGTTAATTAGAAGAATCTACTGTTAAGATTCAAAATATGCAAGTGTCACCCCCAGAGAGAAAGGGTAAAACCAGGATCCAAATATTTAGTACTTCTGCAAGTGTGTGTGTGTGTGTGTGTGTGTGTGTGTGTGTGTGTGTGTGTGTATTGGGGGCAGTGGGGTGCACATTCAACTTCTCTTGCATCCACTTCAGTAAGAAAGTCATTATCTGACAGACTGGGAATTTAATAAGCTGATGTATGTAAAATTGCACTAAAAATTATAAACCATACAAATATAATAGCATTTGTTTGTACACATATGCTTAACATATTCTTCAGACTTAGTAACAGGTTTTAGGTGGAAAAAATACATTTGAAAATGTAATAATAGGGATGCCTGGTGGCTCAGTCATTGATGGTCTGCCTTTGGCTCAGGTCATGATCCCAGGGTCCTGGGATGGAGCCTCCTACTGGGCACCCCGCTCAGCGGGGAGCCTGCTTCTCCCTCTGCCTGCCACTCCCCCTGCTTGTGCCCTCTCTCTGTCTCTGACAAATAAGTAAATAAAGTCTTCTAAGAAAAAGGAAAAAAAGAAAATGTAATAATGAAAAATTGACATACCCTGTCTTACGTTATAGGAGGGAACATGATTTATTTTTACCTTTGTCTTAACTTTGTCCAATGCATCAAGGAACAGCTGGAACTCGCCTTTCTCACGTCCTATCTGTAAGAAAATCGAAAGCCAATAATTATATTTTTCCCTTCTTTGTCTTGAAAACTAACTTTGATCCATCCATCTGCAACTAGTGTTTATATATCTGCCAGAATATCTTGTACTAAGCAAAAACATAAGTTTCTTTCTCCCCCAAGATTTTAGGGTATATATTTTCTGAACTAAATTTAGGCTCTAGGCCTCTGAAGTACAAAACCACAAAATTATATGTTGATTTATTTCCATGTCCTTGACCTTCTCTCCTGTCATCCTACTTTTTTTTTTTTTTTTTTTTTTTTTAGGGAATTCAAGCTAGGACAGACTCAATGTATGCAAAACTAGATTTAATGTCCAGTCTGGAATGCAGACCCACTCCACTTCCTGTTGAGTTGCATTCAATCACTGAAAATGAACCAATGAGCTCAGGACATAAAACAAATTAGGTCACCCAAAAAGAAAGAAAGATTTTTCACTTCTGGCTTAAAATCTAGATTGTGTTACCACTAAATTCATGTGTTAATGACACTAAGTCCCCTTTAAACCAAAGCTGGCCCAACAACACACACATTCCACGTGCTATCTTAGCCTGGGATCATGTGAGTGGTAGCCGCCCTGGGCTGAGGGGATGTCCAGCCAGGGATTTGGCATCCCAGCGGTTTCCAACATCGGCTTTTCTGGTTTCCAGTGCAATTGAAGTAGAGTAACAGGAAAGGATAGTGAAATAAGGCTGCCTCTGCCCTCCCCACCACCACAATAAGCTCCTTCCAAGGCTCTGTCTCCATTGCCCCTACACATGCCCACACACTCATTCTTGAGAGAATTTAGAAGTGTTAGGGGGACTGGAGTACAGCAAAAAGGACACTTTTAAGGGAGAGCTAAATATTTTGAGCTGATCTTACCAGAAATGTCTTGATCAGTTGAATGAATAATGAAACTCATTCCTCTCTCCCCTTTGAATAAAAGGAAGGAGGGGAAACACATGCTATCCTAACCATTGATAAGGAACTAAATTTTGAAAGAAAAAGATGGTCAGTTTTTACCTCACCTTCAGAAAAATGCCAACCACAGCTATCCCATCAGGTTGCTTGAGAGCTTCTCCGAAGGTGTTGTACTTTGGATTCCAGTGAACCAAATGAAGCTGAAACCATAGAATGCAGGTTATGAGGTAAATTTCTAGAGTAAGAAAGTTAGTATAAAATTATTCACAATAAACCAATAACCACAAATCTAAAGTTGCTGGACTTTCTCAAAGGAAGTCGAAAGAATTCTAAATATCAACATGCAATATTTTGCTGAAACTTTTAGTGGTGTGAATAAAAAGTGTATAAAATTATTACAAGTAGATCTAGAACTTTGTAATAAGCAATGAGTGAAAGTTGAATTTTTGCTAAACTAATTCAAAATATTTATTTTAGTTTTGTGCAACATAGCTCTCCTTTGTAATAAGTGAAACACAAGAGCTATAAGCAAGAAGCTGATAACATTCCAAAGTTACAATTAATTGGGAAGTAGGGAGGAACAAAAAATAGGAAAATTCTTGGGCATTTTCATATCTACCTCCTTTTTTGCAGCCAATGTTCAGCAACCTGGTGGGAACTTTATCTTAATTTAGAACACAGGCACCAGTTAAATTAGTCAAATTTCCCATATCGAGTTACACAGAATGGTAAGGGAATACAATAGTTCAGAGCAGTTACAAGTATTGCATTCAAGAACAAAAGTGTTGAGATCATCCAATGTGTAAAAGCCAAACGGCAAGCCATACCCACAGTTGTAAGAAATATACTAAACTTTCCCCATTTTGGGGAGGAAGTTATCTAGAAGGCATTCTCAATTTATTTATCCTGTCTCTGGCTTTCTAGATGGGCTGTGGAGAAATGGAATGATCATAGTGAAGTACTTTGGGCTGCCCAGAGTTTAATTGAACCAACAATTAAGCTACCTAAGGATTCTGCCTGAGAGAGTGCCCACGAGTGCCTCCAAGGGTCCCAACTCCTGTGTTGGCTAGAGCATCCCACCAGAAGAGTGTGGCAGTAAAAATGGAATGATCCTCACCTCTAGGGCATCTGTCACCACTTACAGGACTTAGCTTTATAAAAACAACGTGCAGGAGGTAGTCTTATTTCCTGGTAATTTGCTGCCTTCATCGGAGGTACAAACCATGCTTTTCTTTAATGGGTTAACTGAGACAGTAGTATTATTCATATTGAATTGTAGGTGTATCTGTATTTACCAATTCATCAGTGTATGTGTGTATAAATCCATCCATATAAATATAACCATGCACACATATATATGCATACCCTTCATTAAGAGACTAGCACACAAGCATTAGCCGGAATTACTAAATGTTATTTTTAGAGCACTACATTCTCATAAAAGAGGCAGCCAAGGGCACTGGACATGATGACAGATTCTGGGGGCGCCTAGGTGGATCAGTCATTTAGGCAGCCAGCTCTTGGTTTTGGCTCAAGTCATGATCTCAGGGTCCTGGGATGGAGCCCCTTGTCCCTTGTCAGGCTTCCCCCTCAACCAGGAGTCCCCTTCAGGATCCTCTCCTTCTGCCCCTCCCCCCACTTTTTCATGTTCTCCCTCTCCCTCTCAAATAAAAAACCTTTAAAAAGATGGTAGACTCAAGCCCATCTGTGCAAGGTAGAGCACTGGGCTTAGCACTCTTGAGCTCTGTAAATTTGTCATGTAACTTTTCTGTGCCTGTTTCTATACCTGTCTCATAGAGTTGCTGAGAGGATCAAATGAGTTACTATTTGATCCTCTCAGCACTTCATAAATGCTAGCTATCCTTATCTTTTCTCTTCTTTTCAGGACCTTGGCTTTTTTTTTTTTTTTAATTATTAAACTGTTATCCAATTTTTTTAAAGATTTTATTTATTTTTTTTTTGTCAGAGAGAGAAAGAGAGAGCTCAGCAGAGGGAGGGGCAGAAGCAGAGGGAGAAGCAGACTCCCCACTGAGCAGGGATCCTATTGCGGGACTCCATCCCAGGACTCTGGGATCATGACCTGAGTTAAAGGCAGATGCTTCACTGATGGAGCCACCCAGGCATCCCCGCTATCTAATTTCTTAATATAGCTTTGAATATTTTCATGCTTGGCACTAACTCACCTACACTCTCTTAACCGTCTAGCCTAGAATGTTGGGCAGCTTCAGCTTATGCTAAAACTACTACAGGTCTTTTCACGACCTGTGGCTCGAAGTGGATGCTACTTTGTTGTTATTTTTCACTTTTCAGTTTTCCCTTTGGGAGACGGTTGCTCCTACCTCTGCTGCATACTTGACTCCATCCACGGTGTGCTCAGAGCCATGATCATCGGAGGCGCCCCAGTGAAGATGAAACTGGCGAAGCCGGTAGGGTCCAGTGAGAGGACCACCCCTCAGCGCTGCGATTCAGAGATTCTCGGTCAACAGTGAACTCGCGCTTCGTTTACAGACTCCTACCTTAAAGACATGCTCTTAGAGCCAAAGTTCGATGGGCAAAAGTGGTCAGTCTGCTGGGTAGATGATATTGTTCTCAAGCACGCAGGTCTCTTTCCCACAAAGTATTGGGATGTATCAAAATAAATGATTTCTCTTTTCTGTCTTGTTTTGTTTGCTTGTTTTACTATGTTTAAAATGTCAATCTAACCTGACAACAGAGTTCAAACCAAAGATGGGCAAAAGGGATGTAGACAGTCAACAAATGAGTCGGTTGTGTAGTGCGCTGGGAAGAACATGAGAGTTGAGAGCCAGACAGATGGAGGGTCAAATCCTAGCTAATGTGTGATCTCAGGCAAGTTGCTAAACTTCTCTGAACCTGTTTTTGCATCTCTATTGGAGGTGATAATAATATCAACCTTTCAGAGCTGCCGTGAGGATTAAATGAGATCAAGGACTTGAAAGGCTTCATTACACTGGCCAACGCACCAATCACCGTGCACATGTGAATTCCTTCTCCACGTCTTGCCTCCAACTCCACTTTTCTTTAAGACTACAAGCAAGAGCTTGCGTTCACATCTAACTTAAACTGTGTCTATTGGAATGAGGTAAAAAGGGAAATTTAGACATTTCCCAAGGAATCAATAAATGTGGACAGCCAGAATATGGTAATTCTTGGTAGCATTAATTTTTGAGTTTGTTGTCCAAATACTTCACCCCATCACACTACTTTGATCTCACTTCATTCACCTGGGGAGTGATTTAGAGGTTCAAATACTTTCTGCAGGACATTGGAAATTATGCAAACCCCCCCAAATCAAGATTTAGCAACATAAGCTAGATCAAAACAGAATTCAGAATAGCTACTCTAGAAAAGATTGGCCAACTCTTGGTGCTGAAATGGCACATTGAAAGCCACATAATATAAATTTGAAACAATAGAGCTAGACTTGGATGAGCTTAGTCATGTAGAAATAAGTGGTTTGATTCATAGTATTTTTCCAGTGCAAGCACTAGAACAGTTACTTTCTGGACATATGAGTCCAACTGTTTAGGATAACTCATTTGGAATGGTTAATATTTCACCATTTTTGCTTACAAAAATGGTATTTTCATGTGGTTTGACATAATAGGTACTGGCTAATTTTGTCGTTTATCCCTCAGAATGGAACTTGATTTAAATGGAGAAGGGAAAAAAGTAACAGCAATATGAAATTATTGCTTAAGAAAATATAAATATCTATGATATTATTTAGAGCCTCCTAGCAGGTAGGAATTATGACACTATTGCTCTTTACTATAACATCATTGAGAATACTTATGTACCTCAATAAGAATAATTTTAACTTTTTTACAAATGTGGTTATAAGAAAAATTATTATTGTACATCAAACACCAAAATATTAAAGGTAGATTCTTTCTTACCTCATTTACTTTGAAATAAAGTATCTCTAAGTAGTCTGCTTTTATTTCATTGATTTGCTTAATAGTGTAGTAAAAAAAGAGTTTTTTAAACATGTGACTTTTTGTTTTCATGGCACACAAATCACTACTCACGAAATTGTCAGGAACTTCAAAAGCAATCAGGGAAAGGATTAATCAGATGAACCCCACAGAAGCATTGAAGACAATGTTCCTGACTCACTCATATAATGACCTCATTCCCTCCCCTGGATTGGCCCTCGCCCAAGTGGGGTTTGGGGGGGGAGGGAAAGTGTCTACTTTGTTTCTTTGCAGGGTTCCTTGCTTTGTAGAATGGAATCTCTGCCACACATGGGAATGGGAGCCTTGCTCTCCAGACTGTGTAGGTGTAGGCCATCCAAACACTCATTTGGATTCATTGCCATCACCTCCCTATCAAGCCGCATTTCAAGAATGCATTGCCAACTTATGGCTTGGGCATGGGCCCATTTTGCAGCAGCAAAGTTGCCCAAGGTTAGAGATTGAGGCATTCCTATTCTGTGCATAAATATAATTCTTCACGATGAGAACAAAACAGAATGTCATCTCCGTTTTCAGAGATGAAGTGACTCCTCTCCCCACTAATTGTTACTGTGTCATCAACCTCATTTTTGCCCATACGGGCATTGAGAAGGTCCATGTGCCTCTACCTAAGTGTCATACTTACTTGACCTATCGAAAGTATCATCAAACACAACCCTGCATGTCTTCCCGTTATTCAGGATGGTCTTGCAAGAGCCAGGATCGTAAGATGCTGACCATGGCAGCAGGGAAGGGTCGTGCCTGATGTCTTTAGTATGCAATTCAATTGGCGACTGGTTGTCTCCCTTGGCTATGGGATAAAGTTCATGCCAGTGGTCAGGACCTAGAAAATCAAGTTGAGAGGATTTATTTATTTGGTGGCACATTCTAAGCCCTCTTTCTAATCAACTAAATCAGCAAAATACACAGAGGCTAGTCAGTGATTATGCAAAGGTCCTGGATTTCAGCTTGGGCAAGACAAGGCTTAGCATTTAAGACCTTTTCATTGTTTCCTTAATAGTGTACCCGGAACTTATATTGAACGAAGCATATTCCTCCTGCTTGCTCAAGAATATAGCCTCAAAGGCTAATTTTTGAAATGCACTTCATCACACGTTTTACCAATGCTATCTTCCACCATGTGGCTGGTATAAATAACACAGACCACATGTGGTTTTCAAAGCACACTCCTATTTTATATTTATTTGTTTGTTTTACTATGGATTAGGCAGAAACCAGCAGCAGGCAGAGCAAGGATTCTTAAACCCACACCAGGCTCAGAGAGGTTAAGTGCTTGCCCAGTATCTTGGAGTAAGGGACAATCAGAACTGGACCCCGAGTGGTCTGACTTCTCAGTCTGAGGCAGAGTGATCTTGGGCAAGTTACCCAGCCTCTTTCTGCACTTCAGTTTCCTCCAGCGCAAGTCAGAACCGCTCCACACCAGGGAGAACTAAATGAGATAAAGGTAAAAGGGTCAGCAGCTTCTGGCACTTGGTAAATGCTCAGTAAATGTTAGTGTCCATGGACTCTTCTGCCCATATTTTCCTACTCACTCCCTAGAGTTGCCCGCTCTCTGTGCAATGGCAGGGATCCTCTGACACCATCCAGGACCAGGCTGGAGGTGCGGGAGCGGGCGGCTGCTCGGACTCACCGTTGTGGCTGGCGTAACCCCAGTCTTTGGCCATGGTAGTCTTTGTAGGCACTGGACCGCAGCTGGCTTCTCTCCCCGAAATCTTGCAGCGACCCTGCGAGCCCACGCCTTTTATATAGGTCCCACACACACTGCATGGCCTTATTAGGTCAGCGAGGGTGGGGCAGGGGGCTAAACTGGATTGGGGTGGTATTTGGGAGGCGGGGTGGGGAAAGCCAATGAATTCCGAGAGCTAGCCAGCTGTCGGGCTAGGGAGGGGGGCGGGTGGCGAAGAAGACCGGCGGACGGAGGCCCCCACCCTCTCCCTACCCTCTCCAAACCTCGGCGCCTGGCTCTCCTACCTCTCCCTCCCGCTTCCCAAAGCTGCCTGGCTTTCTAACGAGTGGCGCCGACGTGCAAAAATGCGGGCAACTTTTGCCTCATCCTCCCTCCCTCTTCCAGGCTTTTCGATGTTGTTTTTGCAGGAGATGGAGGATCGGAACTGTGCTTAGCCACCAACTAAAATCTGCAGCCCCGCGGCGCTTGCAGTCTCACTTCGAGGTTGCTTTTAGTGCAGGCTGGTTGTCTGGCTGCGGTCTCTGGACGCTTCTGCGAGTTTATTTCGCTCCAGCGATCCGATTACGGTAGCTGGAAAGAACACGTCTGTTTGCCTGACCCGTGTTTGACTCCTTTGCAGGCAACTTGTAAAATCTCAGGAGCAGAGGTTGGGAAGAAAGAGGCCGGAAGAGCAAGTTCTAGAACTCTGTTACCCTTAAAGAGATTGACAATATCCTGTTCTTGAAACTGCACCAGGCAGCATTTCCCAACCTAGCGGATTCCTTTGGTCTGCAGGACGCTGAGAGCTGGATCTCAGAGAGCTCCGGGAATCTGGGAGAGGTCTGCATCCCAAGTTGACGTAGAGCAGGAGCCTGGGACTGACTTATCCCTATTGTGTGAGCTGTACCTCTGCTCACGAAAAGTCGAGAATATTCTGGAGTGTTGGAAGGCCACAAACATGAAGTGAGTCGTATTGTTTAAAACGTAGGGCCTCATTCCCCAAGACATAATGAGAGATTAGAAGAAAAGGAAGGGGAAAAGGCTTCTAGAATTGCTTTGTATTTTTTCTCTCTCCACCCAAGTTGTTTTATCATATGATAACCCATGCAAAAGGAGAATAGAACTGGCATATCCAGTGTGCACATGTCAGAGATATATTTTTAAATGTGGTTACGGTTTACATTGAAGAAGTTCGTGTAGTAGATCTTTATAACTCTAATGAGAGTATGTTGTAAATTTCTTCTTTGTTCTAGGTCAATAATAATTTTATTTATAAAAAAGACAGCGAAGAGACATAAGCCCAATTTCAGTGCTATCTTGAACAAGGTTGCAATATGCATTTCCTTAATTAGTTTTTTATTGATGCTAGTATTTTGTATTTGGAGATTACTAAACTTGAAAAGGAAATCTCTCATCATGGTAAAGATAGCTCATCCCCAAGGCATGTGGAATGACTGACCACACTCATAAACTGGACGCCAGGGGAGTCATTCCCCAGCGTATTTTTGTGAGCAGGGATCATTTGATCCACTCAATAACAATGTGGAATCAAGAACTGAGATAGTTTGGAAAATCCAAGCAAACAGCAAAGCAAATGCCCTTGGACTCTGAGCTCAAGTATGGTTTTCTGAGCTCAAATTCTGGTTTTCTGGATCAGAAAGTCTGCAGATTTGGGACATCTGCAGTCAATTTTGCTTTACTATGATAGTGTGGTGCTATAGTTTGTGGTTCATAGAGGTATTTTCTATTTCTTATTGAATGCATAATTATTTATATCAGTTAACTATGATCTTTTTTCAATTCATCAAATCATTTTAATCTCTCTTTTTCTGGTGTGTGGGGTTAAAGGTTGGTAGCTACATATCATGTTATTGGTATAGGAGTAATATAGATAAAGCGATTTTTTTTGATGTATAATTGACATACAATATAATATTAGTTTTGGGTGTAGTATTAGTTTGGGTGTAGTGATTGGACATTATGCAATGATCACCATGTAAGTCTAGTTACCATCTGTCCATACAAAGCTATTATAATATACAAAGCTATTATAATATTAGTGACTATATCCCCTATGCTGTGCTTTTCTTGCTTGTGATTTATTTATTTATTTTATAACTGGAAGTGTATTTTAATCCCCTCAGCCTACTTC
This sequence comes from Nasua narica, assembly GCA_028533885.1. Taxonomy (NCBI): domain Eukaryota; kingdom Metazoa; phylum Chordata; class Mammalia; order Carnivora; family Procyonidae; genus Nasua; species Nasua narica. Next base: position 124,543,341 of record CM052798.1, on the reverse strand, counting down.
AGTCATCCATTCCCCTAACCCTCCATTACCAGCCCCTGGTTTGTTCTCTGGATTTATGAGCTGTTTCTATTTGGTTTTGTTTGTTCATTTGCTTTGTTTTTCAGATTCCACAATAAGTGAAATCATATAGTATTTGTCTTTCTTTGTCTGACTTATTTCACTTAGTATAATACCTCTATGTCTACCATGCTGTCACAAATGGCAAGATATCATTCTTTTTTATGGTTGCATAATATTTCATTGTGTATATCTCCCATATTTTCTTTATCCACTCATCTATTGAGGGACACTTAGAATGTTTTCCTGTCTTGGCTATTGTAAATAATGCTTCAGTAAATATATATATAACATATATATTTTATATATAAAATATATATATATTGGCTATTGTTTTTTTTTTTTTTTTTCTAACTACTGCTCTTGTTTTCTTCAGGTAAATATCCGAAGTGAAATTTCTGAATCATAAATTTTTTGAGGAATCTTCATATTGTTTTCCATAGTGGTGCACCAATTCACATTCCCACCAACCGTGCATAAGAGCTCCCTTTTCTCCATATCCTCAACAACACTTGTTATTTCTTGTCTTTTTGACACTAACCATTCTAAATTTATCCACCCTCCAATTCAAGGCCACACCACTGTTAGAATTGTGTTGTTTTGTTTTTTGTATAATTTTAATTTTCCAGGGGGAGGTTCGGGGTACTGTTTCTAGTGCAATGTAAGTTATATTTTGCTTCCCTGGGAAAAATCAAACATCAGCCTTACCTCCGTAGGAGCTAGGAAAATCCAATTCCACTTCTGGCTCTTCCTGTAAAGTGTTACTACACTAGGCTGGTCAGCTAACTTCTCAGAATAATAATAACTGCCCTGGACACTTACTGGGTTATTAGCAACAAACAGGATAATAGATGTGCAAGCACTCGAAACTGACATTTCACATTTATTATTATTCTTACTTTACAAATTTAATTGAATAAATGTTTAAGCACTGTGGCGTTTGGGGGGGATCTGGATGGCTCAGTCAGTTTAGCAACTGATTCTTGGTTTTAGCTCAGGTCAGGATCTCAGGATGGTGAGATTGAGCCCTGCCTCACCCTCTACCCTTAGTGGGAGTCTGCTTGGGATTCTCTCCCTTTCCCTCTGACCCCCCCATACACACACAGCCATCCCCTCATTTGCTCTTTCACAAACTATGAAAAAAAATAGCTATGGAGTTTTCATGCAAGAGGAAATTCAAAGCATCATTTAAAGAAATGTAAGGCACAAACTTGATAAACCTAAAATCATTGCATCTTAAAGACATTAGAGATAGATTGATTTTCATCAAATTTCTGAATAATAGAACCAAAAAATACCTGCATCAATTGTTTGAACGTTTACTGTCATTAAGTATTTATTTTTCCAAAATTAAGTAATCAAAATTAATAGGAATCTTTGTATTAGCAGCATATACTACACAGCTATTTTATTATATTTATTCTAAATAAATAGTAAAATTTAAATAATCTACTCTTAAAAATATTTTGTGTTGTCATAATTGCACAATTTTCATTGTTTTTCAGCTATAATTGATGTATAATTGACAAATAAAATTGTAAGTTATTTAAATGATTTATATTTATATTTAAATGATGATTTGATATTCATATACATTATGACACAGGATTCCTCACATCTAGTTAATTAACACATCTATCACCCTGCCTATTTTTCTTTTGTGTGTGTAAGAGAACATTTAAGTCTACTCCTTTAGCAAATTTCAATTATCCAATATAGTGTTATCAACTATAATACCACATTATACATTAGATCCTCAGACTTTATTCATCTCATAGCTAAAAGTTTGTATCCTTTTACCAACCTTTCTGTCTTTCCAATTTTCAGTATTTTGTTTTGTTTGGTTTGGTTTTTGTTTTTTGTTTTTTGTGGGGTTTTTTTGCTTTTTTAAAATATTTTTTATTAACATATAATGTATTATTTGCCCCAGGGTACATGTCTGTGAATCATCAGGCTTACACATTTCACAGCATTTGCCATAGTACATACCCTCCCCAATGTCCATAACCCTACCCCCCCTACCTCCCAGCAACCGTTAGTTTGTTTTGTGAGTTTAGGAGTCTCTTATGGTTTGTCTCCTTCCCCATCCCATCTTGTTTCCAATTTTCAGTATTTTAAAAGTAAATCTCCTTCTGTAGAAAAAGCTACTTAATATCTTCATTTCCTCCAGTGTAGATACTGTTGGCCCTAGGATGAACTATTATTCTATGTTCCACTAAGAAAAAAAATGCTGTCAATTAAACTGTCACACACTACTTTTTTTTTTAAAGATTTTATTTATTTATTTGCCAGAGAAAGAGACCACACAAATAGGCAGAGAGGCAGGCAGAGAGAGAAGGGGAAGCAGGCTCCCCGCTGAGCAGAGAGTCCGACGCGGGGCTCGATCCCGGGACCCCGAGACCATGACCCGAGCCGAAGGCAGAGGCCCCAGCCCACTGAGCCACCCAGGTGCCCCCACACTACTTTTTAAAAATCCTATTAATAGTGTCTTAGCATGCCTCATACCCTAGACTAAGATGTGATTAATTCTTACCTGTTGTCTTTAGAAAAAGTTTTTTCAACACTTCTCATTTTGCCTCCAGATGGTAAGGACTATCTTGTCATTGTAAAAGAGATGTAATTTCTGTTTAGAATCAGCTTTATAATATTGTTACTTTGTTTTCTACAGGCTAATAGGTCTTCTTGATTTGTGATGTTTTGGGAAAAAATAATTATTTTCTATGATATAATGTTAACTTAGTTTATCAGTTACTGTCAGCTGAAATCCTTGCATATAGTTTGGTCTTTGGCATTTAAATAAATTAAAACTAGTATGAAATTTTGATGTAAATTTTCTTAAGACAGAAACTCTCTTAGTTGACAGTTATCACTGTAGAGAAAAATGAACCTGTGAAACACAATAGGGTAAGCCACACAGTCCTTTAAGTGATTATAATACATACTCGTTAGTATGAAGCAGAAAATTAAGAAGAAGGAAATTTCATCTGAAGAGCAAAAAGCTGCACTGAGCTATTGTTTTTGTGTGACATCAGCTATCTAGCTTGTTTCAGTAGAGGTATGTTGATCACAAAATTTTTAATATGTCTTCTTTGAAATGCAAGCTCAATTATCTCCCCAAGAAGAAAGTATAGTATAGCAGTCTCAGAATATCCTATTGAAAATGGAATACAAACAAATGAAAAGTATTTGTATGACATGTAAAAGTGAACTGCAATGTATGGAAGAGCCAAAGCTTCTTTCTCAGGGCCGTGAATGCATTTCATGTCTCATTCTTTAGAAAGAGAACCTAATTTTTGCCAGTTAATATTTATGATGTCAACAATATGGAAGAATTGGAAAACATATCCACACTTCAGGGCTAAGGAAGTTTCAATCTAGACTTGATACATAAGAAGGACAGACGAAAACCAATGGGAAAACAATGGGTTGGATGGGGAATGATATGATCAGAGGGGAGGAGTACCCTGCTCCTGCTTGGAGATGATCTCTCCTGCCACTTCCACAGTTAATCTCTCATTAAACTCCGATGTTCTGCTGACATTAACTCTTAGGACAGTTTATCCCTCTGCACTATCAGAGCTGGTACCCTCAAGGGTGACCATTCTGACCAGATTTTCGGTTTTCAGTGTCACAGTTAGTAATCTTTTATTATTGACCTTAAAGACATTTTCTTTTCAGAAAATACCAAGGAAGGGGTAGAGAAGACAGACAGTTCACACAGAGAAATCTCCATTCAAATGAGACGGGTGAACCTTGCTATCCCTCTTGGGCTTCTGTGCACACACATGAATACCTCGCTCACAGCCAGATTGATGCACGTGGCTCTTCCAAAATAAACAGAGCTAGAGTCTTTGTTTGGCAACTATTGCATTCGGACTCACAATTACTTTTCTAAGGTGTTCTTTTTTCACACAGGGATCAGAACTGAGCCTGAGAGGAACAGCTGGTCAGATCTTTTCATCTCTGGCCTAAGACACAAACTTCCCACATTGATATTTGATTGAGAGATGAGTAATAGGCATTGTTGCCTGCGGCTCGGTACTCAGATTGCAACCAGCGACACTGCCTAGTCTGGGACAGGGTGATGAGAGAAACGAATGGCAGCCTAGCATGTCTGATATTATACAAGCTCTCCCCTTGCCATAATTAAACAATGGCACAAGCTCAAAACTGAGCTTAGAAAAAATGAATTCCTCAGTTCTGAATCAGGAAAAATAATTTCTTCACACTTTCACATTGTTGCAATGTTGTGTTACTAAAATCTGTGTTGATTTTTTAAAGGTCTATTATTTAAGGAAATAAAGAAGAATCTCTCTTTGGCAGTGGTAAACTACAAAGAGTTGTTCATTATTACTTGCCCTGTAAAGAATTTTATTTTTCTTTTAACAAGGGTAGAGTAATAAAAGTTACTTAAATATAAGTGTAGAACTTCACAGAAAATATAAATTATAATAATACATTTCATAAATTTAATATACTTTGATTTGAACATATGTATCTTCAATTTAGATTTTACTACAGGTATAGGTAAGTGACATGTCACAAATCCTAGCATAAATCCTATTTCTCAGAAATGGTTTCTTTGCCAACCACCAGACAGAAACTCTGAGGTTACTACATTCCATGCCAGAATTTCTAAGTCATTGCATTGCAGAAGTGTATTTATTTTGTTCAGTGACTGGTCCAAACCTTTGTCTAGCCTGTGATACAGGGAACTAATCATAGTAAATATTACTTCTGAAGTTCCTATTAGTACATTTGACATACCAAGTCAAATAAACTCCAAATGGAATAATATTTTAACAAAATCCAATAGGTTTTTAAAGATATCTCAAAAGAATATAATTGAAAAAATACCACTTATTCACATATTCAACACAGATATTTATTGCCTTCTATGTGGTCTAGGTACTGGAGATAAATTAAGGAGGAAGAGAGAGAGAGTGTCCCTCACTGAATTTACAATCTAGTTGGTGGTCCCAGCAAAAGGCAAGGAGACAATAACCACGTGACGACTAAGGAACAACTCACTAGAGAGACTGAAAAAGAGGCATCTTCTGTAGATATGATAATTTTTTAAAAGAGTTTCCTGAAGAGGTGAAATTAAAGAACTAAAGCATGGAAAGGCATTAACCATTGGAACAATTCAAGAAAGAGGACTTCAGATGGAGAGTAAGAACACCATAGCTGGAGGGTAGTAATCCCAAGAGAGGATGTGGCCAAGTGGGGTGGCAAAGGATGGTAGAGGCCAGGCCATGGAGGACAAGATGAAGAGTGGATCTTTTCCTTGGGTGTAACGGCAAATTATTGGACAGTGTAATGCTGATGAGAGATAAGACCAGATTTGCCTTTGCAGATCACTGACGAGACGGGGAAGTGCGTGTAGAAAGCTAGCGGGAATACTAATTTGCATTGTTATGGGTCTCGTAAAACATTTTCTTCAAGTGAAGAATCTACAAATCTCAACTCTAGTTCACAAAACCGTTAGTGAAATGTGTATGGTTGCACATGGAGGAAGAAACAAGACACAAACCTCCGTTCTATAATTCAACATGATCGTCATTAAAATAAGACAATGAAAATACAGAACGGTGACTGTTTTCCTCTAAAGTTAGGAGATAAGGAGTGGTTATCAGTTAGAGATTCAGGGGACCTAATAGATCAGTGGTCTTGCCCCTGGTAACCTCCTTTTATGACTTCTCTTAAAAAAATACCTAAATACGAGAAGTGCGGAGGAGCCTGAGAGAGGGGGCTAGAAGTTCTCGGGTCTGCTCCCAGCTAACGGAAGACCAGAAGCTTAGCTGTAGCAAGAAACGGCTAATGCAAGTTTTTGTTTGTTCATTCGAGTGCTTTTTTTTTTTTTTAAGAATTTATTTATTTGACAGAGAGAGAGAGAGAGAGATCACAAGTAGGCAGAGAGGCAGGCAGAGAGAGAGGGGGGAAGCAGGCTCCCCGCTGAGCAGAGAGCCCGACGCGGGGGGCCGCCCCCCCATCCCAGGACCCTGAAATCATGACCTGAGCTGAAGGCAGAGGCTTTAACCCACTGAGCCGCCCAGGCGCCCTCATGCGAGTGCTTTTATGTATGCATTTGGTTAATTAGCTTGAAAATAGAACTAACGATACCACTAAGCATTGCAATTACAGCCGGAGCTGCGAGTTCCAGAGACCTGGGCTCGAATTCCAGCTCCGCCACACAGTTAGAGCCAGGAGCTTCCCTGAGCATCAGCGTCCTCATTAGCAGAACTGGTAGGATGGGAATAGGTTTGTTTTACAGATTAATTAAGATGACACATGTAGGGTACTTAGAAATACTGGCTGGTGTTAATAAGCATTCAATAGCTAACTTAAAAAACATAGAAACATAAGATAGATAAAGTTTTGTCCTGAGTTATTTAGCTTCCCATTAAAGGGAACTTCATGAAGGCAGAAACGAGGACTGTTTTACATATATATTGGGCTTATAACCATAGGCCCAATACCAAGCTCAGTGCTTAACAACAAGTAGGCATGTATTAAATACCACTGAAAGAAGACAGGCAGGCAGAAGAGAAGGAAGGATTCAGGGAGGGAAGAAGGGAGAAAGGGAGGAAAGAGAGAGAGGGAGTTTCTAATAGAAAGTGACTTGTCTCTCTCCCATTAAGAAAAAGGAATTGTTTCTATTCAAAACTGTTTGATACAAGACTGAAACAGGTTGAAGATTTCTTGAGATTATATGGAACTAGAGTTGTGTGTGTGTGTGTGTGTGTGTGTTGCACTGAGGATATTGCATTTACATATAGAGCGCATTCTAGTGTTCGATTTCAACTTCCAAAATATGTCTCCACTTTATCCACTTGTCTCCATTTCCACTGCTATCATCCTAGTCTAAACCTTAGACATCTCTCATCTGGACTACTGATCTCTCCTGTGTGTGCCTGGAATACACTAAACTCCTTCCAGCCACAGGGCCTGTCAGCTTCTATGTCCTCTATAGAGAGTACGCTTCCCCTGGGCTCTTTCCCATCATTCAGGCTTCAGCAGAAAGGGCACCAATTCAGAGTCCCCTTTCTCGGATCTCTCCATCTAAGTAGATTCCCCTTAATTTTTATGAGAGCACCAGATGTATATTCTTTCTTCTACTTAACAAAATCTATAATAATTTCGTTTATCTGTTTGCTTCCTAAAATGAATGAAGAATGAAGGATTGGGGCGCCTGGGTGGCTCAGTCGGTTAAGTGGCTGCCTTCAGCTCAGGTCATGATCTCAGGGACCTGGGATCAAACCCCACATTGGGCTCCCTGCTCAGTGCGGATTCTGCTTCTCCCTCTCTCTCTGCCCCTCTCCCCACTTGTGTGTCCTCTTTCTCTCTCTCTCAAATAAATAAATAAATAAATAAATAAATAAATAAAATCTTTTTAAAAATGAATGAATAAATGAATTTATTTCTGATTTGACTGTCCCACTCTCCCACTGAACTAGATAATAATTTACTGAAGCAAACCGCTACTGACGTTTCTCTGTTCCAAAGACTTAAACTTTGTGATGGGATCTACAAGTTGAAGTTCAGCACATATTTTTCCAAACAGCATGTTAGAGAGCGCCTGTTATGCAAGTTGCAGGAAAGTGGTCAGGCTAACACAAGAGTAATTACGGTAATTTCCATCCCTTACTCCTTCCATTCTTTGGTAGGCATCTGCCAGCATGGCATGCATATTGGAGTCCCAATTCAGGAATGAAAATCTGAAACCAAGCTATCTGCTTTTGTGTACTCTGGCACTGTGTTATTTAAGATAATCCAAGAATGAAAATATGAGCCAAGCTGTTTGCTTTTTTAAACATTGAACGTGTCAATCCTGAAATTCCACTGGACAGGCATTTACTTTCCACAAAGGTAAGAGTTCCTACTGACCTTGAATTATTCAGATGTCTAACAATACAACACTCTGAACAAATAGAATGTGGACCAAACTATCTCACAACCACAATTGATTATAATTCATTAAATTAAGAGATTTTAGGAGAGCACTTAAGATCTGAGGCTCTGAAATCACTGCACTCTTAGTTTGAGAGCAAGCTCTTGAACTGATAAGCCATTTGTCTTTGGGGAAATTACTTTACCTGTTTAAGGCCCCAGTTTCCTTGGTGATAAAATGGGAATAATAAAATATTTCATTATGATCTTGTTAGGGTTAAATATGATAGTGCATATAGAATATTTTCTATAGTAGCTTTCTTAATACATATTATTGGCTTTTTGAGTTCAGGTGGATCTTATGGGTCCTTGAGTCCCAACTTCAGTGAAATTCCAAGAATCTCCAATTTACAAGTAGTCATCCAGACTCTTCTTGAATGAGTCCCATGAGCAACTGCTCACTAAATCATGAAGTAGATTATTCTATTTTCCTCCAATTTCAATCCAATTATTTGCAAATAGTTGGTGCAATTTTCTTGTCTTGAGTCCTAATTTTGTTAGAGTAAACAGAATTAAATTAAACCATCAGCCTGAAGATATCCCTTCAAACCTTTGAAAGTAGCTATTTCACTTTTCTTCTCTCACCTCCCCTGCGCTGCCCAAGTTTTCAGATTAAGTTAAGCATCTCCAGTTCCCCACATGACCCAGTGTCACTCTCCTGATCTCTCTCCACTGAACATACTCCACTTTGTCCATACTCTTAACAACAGCTGAACGAAATACTTCAGAATTTGTCTGACAAGAGCAGTGACCAGAAGTACAATCCTATTCCTTTTCCTGGACACTACATTTCTTTTAATGCAAGATAAGAATGCCTTAGCTTTTTTGGCTCACACCTTTGGATCATAGCGAGCTTGCTCTCAATTAAATACCCAAGTCTTTTTCATGTGAATTCCTGTTAAGCCAGTTCTCCCTGCATCCTGTATTAGTATCAGCCCTTAGTTCCAGTCTGATGAAATCTTTTTGAATCCTGATTCTTTTTTTGAGTATATCAACTAACACTTCCAGCTTTGTGTCAAAGTCAGTGTGGTCAGCTTGCTTTTTGTGGCTTCATTCGTGTTGTTGATAAAGCTATCAAATAGAATTTGCCATGGAAAGAATGCTTTGACCACTCTGGGGATGTCCCTCCAGGTTGAGATCAGTCTATGGATTAATACTCTTTGCATACAGTTAATTCAAACCTTTGCGAATCTCCCTAATTAGTGTTAACTATTCTTACCTCTAAGCATTCTGCTGTTGAAAGTGTGATGTAATGGAACAATATAACTGGGTTCAAATCCTTGCTTTGTTACTTGCTACCGGTGTGATATTGGGCCAGTTTTTTAACCTCTCTGCACTTCTCTTTCCTAATTTACAAAACAGTATTTTTGTAACAGGCTAGTTCCACAATGAATTGTGTCGTATTGACCAACGGTTCTCGGATAGCTGGCATACTTCAGGCACATTCTAAGTAAATTTTCAGTGAAAAATAAATTACTAAACAAATAAATGAATAATGTTAAGTCAAATTACTTATTTAAGGGGCACCTGGGTGGCTCAGTGGGTTAAAACCCTCTGCCTTCGGCTCAGGTCATGATCCCAGCATCCTGGGATCGAACCCCTCATCAGGCTCTCTGCTCAGCGGGGAGCCTGCTTTTCCCTCTCTCTCTGCCTGCCTCTCTGCCTACTTGTGACCTCTCTCTCTCTCTGTCAAATAAAAAAAAAATTACTTATTTAAATCAAGGTACATTGTTTATGTCTATGTTATTTCTCTCATCTATTTGTCTAGTCCACCTATGAAAACATGATAATAAATGAGATTAGTAAAGTACTATTCTTAAATGACCCATTGCTAACTCCTAACATCACTCTAGTCTTTATTGAGATATGATTTACATGTTATAAAAGTCACCCTTTTAAAGTGTACAACCTGGTGGCTTTTAGTGTATTTACAGTTCTACAAACCCCATAATCTAATTTCAGAACATTTTCATCACCCAAAAAAGAAATCCTGTACCAATTGGCAGTCCCTATTTCCTCTTAAGCCTTCAACCCTAGACAACCATTAATCTACTTTCTATTTCTACAGATTTGCCTCTTTTGAACATTTTGTATAAATAGAATCATTTAAAGTTTGTCTTCTGTGATTATATTCTTTTACTTTGCATAATCTTTTCGGTGCTCATCCAGTTTGTACCATGTATCATTACTTCATTCATTTTTAGTGCCAAATAATATTGTATAAATGTACCATGTATTATTTATCCACTCATCAGTTGACAGACGTCTATTTGAGTTGTTTCCACTTTTTGGCTATTATAAATAATGCTGTTATGAGCATTTGGATACAAGTTTTTGTATGGACATATGTTATCATTTCTCTTTATGTATACATATGAGTAGACTTGATGTGTCACAGGGTTACTCTGCTTAATCTTTTGAAGAGTTGTTTTCAAACCAGCTATACCATTTTACATTCTCACCAGAAGTAGAAGAAGCTTCCAATTTCTCCACATATTAGCCAACACTTGTTATTTTTCAACTTTTTGATTATAGCCCTTTAATTAGTGTGTAGTATTATCTCATTGTGGTTTTGATTTGCATTTCAATAACAACTAATCTTTTCGCGTGCTTATTCGCCATTTACATATCTTCTTTGAAGAATGACTATCCAAAGTATTTGCCCATTTTTCAATTACATTATTTGTGTTTTTATTGTTGAGTCACAAGAGGTCTTTTATATTCTGGATACTAGTCCTTTATCACAAGTATGATTTGCAAATATTTTCTCCTGTTCTGTGGATTGTCTTTTAATTTTTTGATAGTATCTTTTGAAGCACAAAATTTTTACATTTGATGAATTGTTATTTATTTATTTATTTGGTTTTTTGTTGTTCTTATTATTTTGGTGTCATGTAAGAAATCACTAATCTAATTCAAGATTAGAAAGGATTATGACTATATTTTCTTCTAAGAGTTTTACAGTTTTGCCCTTAAATTTAAATCTTTCATCCATTTGGAATTAATTTTTGTGTATGGTGTGAGGTAGGGTTCCAACTTCATTCTTTTGCATATAGATAGTTAATATTACCAGCATCATTTGTTAAAAAGGCTATTCTTTTTGGATTGGATATTCTTGGAACCTTTGTTGAAAATCAATTGACTACAAATGTGAGATTTATTCCTGCACTTTCAGTTCTCTTCCTGTGCTTTATATTATCCTTATACCATTATTACATTGTTTTGAATATTATAGCTTTATAGTAAGTTTTGAAATTTGGTAAATGTGAGTCCTCCATCTTTGTTCTTTTTTAAGGTTGCTTAGGCTATTTGGGTCTCTTCCCTTTCTATCTGAATTTTTGGATCAGTTTGTCCATTTCTGAAAAAAAAAAAAAAAGGTAGCTGAAATTGCACTGACTATGCAGATCAATTTGGGGAGTATTACCATCTTAAATTACTGATAGCAACAATATCAAGTCTTTCAATCCATGAACATAGGATGTCTTTCCATTATTAAGTCTTTAATTTCTTTTGATGATGTTTTGTAGTTATCAGAGTACAAATCTTGAACTCCTTTTACTGATTTTCTTTTTAACAATTTTATTCTTTTTGATAATATTGTAAATGGAATTTTTAAAATTTTATTCCAGATTGTTCATTGCTAGTATATAGAAATATTACTAATTTTTACATAATTATATTGTATGCTGAAACCTTGTTGAACTTGTTTATTAGCTCTAACAGTTTTTTTTTCTTTTGTATGTTCCTAGGATTTTCCACATGTAAGATGATGTCCTCTACAAATACAGATAGTTTTACTCCTTCCTTCCACTTTTGATACCTTTTATTTCCCTTTCTTAATTAATTATGGTAGCTAAATCTCCACTACAATGTTGAGTCGTATGTTGAATGCTGAAGTGGTGAAAGTAGACAGATTTGCTCTTTTCCTAATTTGGGGGAAAGTTTTCAGTTTTTTCCCTATTAAGTATAATAGTGGTGGGGTTTTGTAGATGTATGTCCTCTATCAAGTTGTGAAAGTTTCCTTCTATTTCTGATTTGTCTAATGTCATTTTGCCAAATGCTTTTCTGCCTCTATTTAAATGATCGTCTAGTTTTGTCATCTATTCTTTTAATATGGTGTACATTGATTGATTTTCATATGTTGAAACAACCTTGCATCCTAGAATAAATTACACTTAGTCAAGGAATATAAAACTTTTTTTTTAATGTAGTTGCATATGTTTTGCTAGTAACTCAATGAACTAATACTTTTCAAGTGGCCAAAGGATGATATTACAAAATCATGCATGGGTAAACAATCTATTCAAAATACAAGATAGGCCATGAATTTAATGTAACAGAGTATGAAAAGCTTATTAATATAGTTTAAGATTCTACACTGAAGCTAATCTTTAAGAATTTGCTGAGTTTTAGGAAAATATTTTTAAAAACCTCATAATTACATAAAAAGGCTATTACACTATAGTCAGTTTTGCTTTAATGCATGTTGTGAACATCTAAATTTGTTCCAACTGGAACCATTAGGTGAATGCAGAAAACCACACCCAGCTGAATGGACCCGTGTAGGAATATGTAAAATGTATCCAGGCACACACCTTATAAGTATATTGGGCCACCACATCCGCCCATCCACATCTGTTGTTATAAGGTTCTTTTTTATTTCATATGATTCTCCTGTTACCAATACACAAAACTTTCAAGCTATAAGCCTTCTGGTGGACCCATGGCTCCTGCCCTAAACTCTTTTTAATATTCCCATTTCCTCTCAGCTTGTTTTGTATTTTTTCCTCCTTTTTTTTTCCCTCTTTTCATCTTTTTTGTCTCTTATTCTTTTGCTACTTCCTCTGGTACATATATGGTAGAGGGTATGGGAGCCCAAGCAGGCAAGCTTAGTGGGAATGCAAGCACCCACTCCCCCATGCAAATTTCAGATATTTTCAAGGTACTATGTGTATTACAGTATTTATTCATTTCTTAATCATTTAACATGTGTAAATCTATAATACCAATTCTTTTGGATTATTTTTTGTTTTTTTAAATTATATCCCTACCTGTTATTGTATGTCACAGAAGTTTGTATCCCTAACTCTGTTTCCCTAATAGCCTTTATTGAGGTAAAGTTCACTAAACATAAAATTCATCATTGTAACCATTTTAAAGTGTGCAGCCTAGTGGCTTATAGTACATTTGCAACATGTGGAACCATCACCACTAATTCCAGAATGTTCTCATCATCCCCAAAAGAAACCCCATGCCTATTAAGAAGTCACTTCCTGTTCTCCTTCCCTACCATCACTGGTAATCATAAATCTGCTTTCTCTGGATATGCTTATTCTGAACATGTCGTATAAATGAAATTTTACAATTTTACAATTGTACGTGGTGTTTCATATCCAGCTTCTTTCACTTAACATGATGTTTTCAGGTTCATCCATGTTCTAGCATGTGTCAGTATTCCATTCCTTTTTATAACAGAATATTTCATTGTATGAATGAATATATGACGTTTCATTTAGCCATTATTGCCCATCAGTTGACGGACATTTGGGTTGTTTCCGGTTTTTACCATTATGAATAATACTTTAAAAAACATTGGTTTTGGGGCATCTGGGTGGTTCAGTCGGTTAAGCATCTGCCTTTGGCTCAGGTCATGATACCAGGATCTTGAGATTGAGCCCCCACATAGGACTCCCTGCTCAGCGGGGAGTCTGCTTCTCTCTCTCCTTCTACCCCTCTCCCCACTCGTGCTCTTTCTTTCCCTAATAAATAAATAAAATCTTTAAAAAACCACATTTGATGTAAAAATTTTTTAAATAAATAAATAAATAACATTGGTGTACAACTATCTGAGTCTCTTCTCAGTTTTCTTGGGTATACACCTAGAACTAGTAGGATTGCTAGGTCATGTGGTAATTCTATCTTAAACTTTTTAAGGAACAACCACACTGTCTCCCCTCTTCTAAAATTATTAGAGCCATCCTACCACGTGTGAAAACTCATTCTGGTTTTTGATGTGCATCTTTATTCATGAGAGATATTGGTCTGAATTTTTCCTGTGATCTGTTTTTCTGGCTTTGGTATCATGGTAATACCAGTCTTATGGAATGAGTTTTGAATTTCTTGGAAGAGTGTGAAAAGGATTTCACTTTTTGAAGAATTTGAAAAAGATTAGTGTTCATTATTCTTCAAATGGTAGAATTCACCAGTGAAGCCAACTGATCCTGAACTTTCTCTTTTTGGAAGTTTACCAAGTACTGATTTAATCTCCTTACTTGTTATGAGTTTTATTCAGATTTTCTATTTCCTTTTTAGTTAGTTTTGATAGTTTATTTCTTTCTAAGAATGCATCCATTTTGTCTAGGTCACTTAATTGATTGGCACACTATTTTTCATTGTATACCCTCATAATCCTTTTCTTTGTTCTACCCTTTACATTTTGAAGATCATTCCCCTTGCTGGGAAACAGCAGCTGATCATTTTTCTTTTATCCCCTTAAAATTTTAGCATCTACTCTAAGAAATTGTCAAAATCTTTGCAAAATACTTAGATTAGTAAAAAATCGTAAAGAAACATGGCTTATTACAATTTGATATGTCAGGCAGAATAGCTAATATATTGTTCTTTATATAGACAGATGTACCTGTCTTCATTCATTTTGGCAAGGGGAGATAGATAATACACAAAATTAATTGAATTGTATAGCATTTTAAAATGTGATGAGTACTTCAGAGAAAAACAAAAAACGTGCGAGGCTCAGTACAGAGATGTAAGAGCGTGATTTCACAATGGGTGCTCATTTTCTCCTCTGCAAAGGTGACATGTGCACAAGCATCTAGAAGATATTTTCGTGATAAAGTTTCACGAAACTATATGATACCAGTATAGTTTCATGGAACTATATGATACCAATTTCCCAACTAGTATCATCACATATGTCCTCCTTCAAAGCCTCCCTTTGACAAGGAGTCCTACCTTCCTATCCCATGGAAAACACCCCACTGTTTTTGTGTGCCCTGCTCTTCCACCTCCAACACCTCCATGCATACTTGTCCGTCCTCCAGCCCTCATCAAATATCTTTCCAATGTGCTTACTATGGAGGGTATGTCCTCCCAGCAGGAGAGATATTTGTTCCTCTAATGGCATTTTAAAAAAGCATTTGACTTTTATCATGAGCGTCTTATAATAGCTATATGTCCTCTAAAGAATTTCCCCTTTTGGACATGTACTCCAAGTTCACCCTTCTAAATCTTCCTCACATGCTGCCATGTATTTCTTCCAAAACAAGGTGCCGGTTTCTATTATTTGCATATGGGCCATGATTCTTTATTATTACAGCAACCTGTCTTTTTATGTGTTTTAGAAATTTTCACAAAAAATAATTTCAGCTAAATTTAGAAAGCTATGTTAACTTAAAAATGTTTAATTCAATACTTTTTATATAGAAATGGATGGTAACCTACCAGTTTTTTATTTCCTTAAGACAGACATCTTCAGGAGTGCCTGGATGGCTCAGTCTTTTAAGCATCCGACTCTTGATTTCTGCTCAGGTCATGATCTCAGGTCCTGAGATCCAGCCTTGTGTTGGGCTCCATGCTCAGCAGGGGGTCTGCTTCTCTCTCTCTCTCCCTCTGCCCCTCCTCCCGCTCATGCATTCTCTCTCTAAAATAAATAAATAAATCTTTAAAAAAAAAGATAGACGTCTTCATTCACATTAGCAAAAGATTCCCCAGAATCTGAAGCCTTGAAGAAACATTGGTGTTATTTCTCCAAGGATATTCACTTTTTCTAAGGATATTTATAGTCAAAAATTTTTTTAAATTTTTATTTATGACTTTTTTTTAAAGAAAGAGAGATCACAGAAGGAGAGGGAGAGGGAGAAGTAGACGCCCCACCGACCAGAGAGCCAGATGCGGGGCTCAATCCCAGCACCCCAAAATTATGACCTGCACTGAAGGCAGACACTCAACTGACTGAGCCACCCAGGTGAATCAAGAATTTTTAAAATTATGGGTCATTTCTTGGGGGTAAGAAATAATCCATAAAATTATAGAGTCAAAGGTTGAGAGAGTTATTTTCTTTAGTAGGATGCAAAGAGAAATATTTATTTGTTGAGCATCTACTAGATGTAAAACCCTATTATGGTCCTCTCAACAACAAAACAGCTAGACCTTATATCCCTTACTCTGGGTCACACAGTTATAAGCTGGCTAAGCTCCGACTGGAACTGGTCTAAAGGCCAGCCTGTCTTTCTAGTAGTTCATGCAATAATAGAACTCAAGTGAGGCTCATACCAAATAGTAATTGTTATAGAAATTCCAACCATAAGAGCTTACTAGACAAAAAAAAAAAATGGTTGAGTCACATCCAATTTGTAAAGTGCCCAAAGATATTTCATTGTTGAGCCACTAATTGCCATGTAAAATTGATGCATAATTAGTGACAGAAAAAGAAAACAGAGGCCAAAATCCCTGCCCATGCTCCCCCACAACACGCACACAGCAGAAAAGGTTTTGTCCTAGGGCCTTTTAAAATTCTCTCTGAAATCTTTATTTTCAGAATAGTTTAGGATGCCTGACAAGTATTTAACAAATATGCAAGTATTAAAATAACAGAGTGGTGAAATTTTAAGATTGGTTTGTGAATTTTCATTCAGGTGCAAAGTGTACTGCGGTAGCGTCTCATTTGTCAAGGTTGCAATTACCAGAGCCAGCTTTCCCCTTGCAGGGGAGTGATGGGTCCCCCATGGTGATGATTTCTATACAGAGTGACCACCTCTGCCCTGAGGAAAACCTGGTTGCACAAGCACAAACAACACTCTTAAACTAGGTCAGACACCATGAAAGTTCACATCCCTGACCAGAAAAGGCATTGTGCAAGAGAGTGTGGATGACTTGGAATCTACCAAAAAGAATCACTTCTGGAAAACAACCAGCTCGGTTGCTCAGGTTTAACTGAGGATCTGCCACTAGAATTAATACAGTGACCATATAATTTATCATCCAAACTAATACTCTTTCGAGGGGTTGTTATTAAATCCTCCAGGGTAGCAGGTATGAACTGGGGTTGCACGCAGTGGGGGACTTCTGTGATCCTAGCTGTCAGCATCATCTCTATGAAGAAGAGGACAAATGTCTAAACTGCATATCCGCACCGTGGAGTGTTGCAAGCTCTCTGAGAACATGTTGGATGACAGAAGTCTACATGTCAGTACCAGCTAGAAGCATAGTCTATTGTCTAGGTAACAGAGGTGGGTGATTAAATGAACCTCTGGACATGTTAGTGTGCAGGAAGCAAGAACACAGTTCTCCTTTGCCTCTTGTCTCAAGCGTAGGAACTGGAGACAAAAGGACAGTAATGCAGAGAAATCAAGGTTTTTGCCCTCTTTTGGATGGCCTCACAGTGTTTTTAGGTACTAGCACATAGCAAGATCTGGCTTTTTGTCTTATTCTGTGTCTCTCCATGAGCAACTGAAGAACAAGGATCATACCTAGCTCATCTCTGTAGCCCCAGTATTTAGCACACAGCTGCACAGCGTGTGCTCTCCAATTAAAGTATATGAGGTGAACTGAAATGGTAGGATCTAGGTTCTTAATCCTGAAGTTAAAGGATTTCCTCATTGACAAACCCTGAACTTAAGGAATGAATTTTCCCTCTTGGCTACTAAAAACAAAACGGATAGAATTTCAGAAAGAACCTCCTGGGAAAGTCCCATGTCTCTCTTCCTCATTGCTACTTTGTTTTGCTTTCGTATGCAAAAGAGACCTTTTCAAGTTCCAACATGAACAACTTCAACTTTGCCAGTTACTTGTTTAATCTCTGCAGTCTTTTTGGTTAGTTCAGCTCCATTCTACAGGCAAGCTATCAGTTTTGCCAGCCTATTTTTGTGTCTGCTAAGCAGAAATTCTTGCAGCGTTTCCTAAGATGACTGGAATGGTAACTATTCTTTTTGAACTCACCCTGCCTGCCATACCTTTCTTTCTCTTCAGGCATCATGGAATCAGAGTTCTAAATAGAGAGCTTACATGTGTTTTCAAGCAGCCGAATTCACCTCTGTTTATTTCACCTCCAGGAATATTCTTTGGCTGGAAGCTCTGGGGCTTCATTTACTGGTAGCTCAGTTAATACAGACAGCGACACACTTCTAAGATGGCCTTTGGGCAGAATTCAACTGGAACTGCTTCAAATTCCTTTGGGAAGTAGACAGGGCATAAATACATATACTTTTGATGGCATCTATTGGAACAGTCGCGGCACCGTATCTTCTCTGGAATGAGGCAGGATATAAATAAATAGATAACTATGCAGAGTCCCAGCTCAGATATTTGTTTACAAGGGAAAGCTCTGATCTCTCCAATCCATCCTCTTTATTGCTGTCAGAGATATTTTCCTAAAGTGAGACAGTGATTCTATTGCTGCTCTGCCTCTAATCCTTCCATGTCTTGCTTGACCCTCCAGTTCACATTTCTTATCTGCATTTACAAGGCCGGCGATATATAAGCTTCCCAGACTCATCTCCCACCACTTTTCCACTCCTACACAATGACATAAATCGATAGTAAAAATGACCCTCTTTTCCTGCCTCTCCACACTCTGCTATGTGACTCTGTATCCCTTATTGACATTCCCACTCCTTGAATTTGCACTGGCCTGGTGACTTCCTTTGCCTTATAGAATGTGGATGGTGAGCTGGTTCCATGTGTAGTTCTCCAAAGGCCTTCTGTGCTTTTGCTCTAACACTGTTTCTGTCAGAAAAACAAGCCCAGGCCAGTTTGGCTGAGGATGAGATTCCACATAGCATGGACATTTCACCCTGGCCGAGACCCTCTTAGACCAGTTAGCTCCCAGCTACAAGAAGGTGATCACAGATATAATGGGAGACCTGCTCAGATGAGTAGAATGCAGCCAGCTCCACCGGGCCTACCAGTAGATTCATGATAAATAATACATGGTTGTTGTTTAAGCCACTGGATTGGGGATGATTTGTTACACAGCTTTAGTGTGACCAAAGGTAACTAATACACATACCAAACTCCTTCTAGTTCCTGAACACAAATGCTTTTTAATGCCTTCACTATTTTTTTTTTATTTTTTTAAGATTTTATTTGTTTATTTGACAGAGAGGAGAGAGATCACAAGTACACAGAGAGGCAGGCAGAGAGAGAGAGAGAAAGAGGGAAGCAGGCTCCCTACTGAGCAGAGAGCCCGATGCAGAGCTTGATCCCAGGACCCTGAGATCCCAGGACCCTGAGATCATGACCTGAGCGAAGACAGAAGTTTGAACCCACTGAGCCACCCAGGCGCCCCTGCCTTCACTATTTTTAAAGATACTATTCTCTCTGCTTACAGTAAGTCTGAATTTAGTTCATAGTCAGTGTAGGCCACCTCTACTCCTCAGCATTCATCTCCTTGTCTTTGTTAGCTAGGAACAATCCTCCTTACTTTTTAACATCTTGCAATTCAAAACTCGACAATAGTGTGGTAGATTACAATCTCCTTTATCTCTCCTTCTCTCCCTTACCTCAGAGTTACTCTCTCCTCCACGCTTCTTAGCATTTTGCACCTATCTACCTTCTAGCAGTTGTCACATTATATTGAACTTATTTTGCATTTTTGTTTCCTCCACTAGACTGTAAATCTCCTTGAGAGGGGAGAGTATTCCATTCATTCTACAGTAGCCAGGGCCAAAGACAGGTTTTTTAGTTGCATGACTGTATTTCTTTTCTTTTCTTTACTTTTCTTTTTCTTTCTCTCTTTCTTCTTTTTCTTTCTTTCTTTCTTTTTTTTTTTTTTTGTATTTATTTTCTACTAAGCATTTGTTTCTTATCAAAATAAAGACATGGAAATGTTACACAATACAAGTGAGGACAATATTTAAGTTAATTTTAAATCATGTGTTAGCACTGTGCTAGCATTAAGGAAACAAAGTTGGTCATAACTGAGCTTATAAAAGAGGTAGGTTAAGGCCATCATAAAGATTTGTGGGATAGGTAACCCCAAATGATCTGATTTGTCAAATTCTTATTTTGTTCAAAATCTAGAAGATCTATTCCTACTGGGCAACTACATTTAAGAAGGAAGATATAAGCAAAAAATGTTTTTATTGAATAGCAATTCTGTCTTGGCAAATGAATTTACGATATACAATCCTGCTCGAAGAGCATATTTTCTGGCTAGGAGAGATGCCTTGATAAATTATGCAGTGGATTAAATTTGCTTTATTATCACAATGTGTTTTTTTCTTTTTTTAAAAAAAATTATTTATTTTAGAGAAAGAGCGCATGCACGTGAGTGGGGAAAGGGGCAGAGGGAGAGAATCTTCGAGCAGACTGCCTGCTGAGCATGGAACCCACATGGGCTCAACCCCACAACCATGAGATCATGACTTGAGCTGAAACCAAGCATCAGATGTTCAACTGACTGAGCACCCAGAAGCCCCAGTGTTCTCTCCTTTTTCAAGGCACCCATGTTAAGCAGGTTTTTTTTGGATGTATAAAGACCATTACGAGGGTACCAAGATTGAAGCCAATAGGATCTTTATTTGAAAAACTGTGAGGACAAGATCCATAGGACAGCTACAGAGAAGGGAACAGGAAAGGTGATAACCGTATGATCTGTCCCATCAGCAACAACAGTCCATACGTTCTGACACTAAAACCCGTTTCAGTCACCCGCCCTGGTGCTGTCTACTACTACTTATTCTATTCTTCTCTGCCCTGAGGTCTCTGCTTACATCAAAATTAAAATTTTCATGACTTTGGCCTGACTCCCTCACGACATCTCTCAGAGTAGCCAGTCAACTTCTATTCCCCTCTGTCAGTGTACAGATATGCATCATTTTTCTGAATCCAAATTCACATTTGTCTAAAGCTTTCCACAGCAGGTCTCCTCCCAAGCTATGGGCCAGCCCTGATATAGGCTACCTCACTCTTTTGGAAAAGAGTGTTGTGTCAGCGTAACACTCAAGGATGAAATTTACATGTCCTCTGGGGCTTTCCATACTCATTAACTTAAACTTTGTTTCAAAGAGAACAGGAACTTTTAAGACCCTGATTGATTGATTTTTTTTTTTTTTGCTAGATAGATTTTCTTTTTTTAAATGACTCAACTATGCTCTAATCACTATATAAAAATGCTTTTCTTTTGCCTTTCTTTTTTTCTTTACAACACTGTTGCAACTGATATACCTTGGCCATTACCCTTTTCCATCTAAGATGGCAGTTTCAAAGGTGAGGCTTTCAGGCTTGAGCCTCTTCAACTACTTTCTACTTCCTGGCTGAAAAATTACCTGCCCAGTTTTTCCATCCTTACCTTCTTTCCCTTTGTCACACACACGCACACACACACACACACACACACACACACACACACTACATTTATCTGAGCTCTGAACCACAACTCTATCCATATGTTTTTCTCAGTTTTCCTTTTATGTCTACAACATTTTCCTCTTCACCTATTTCTTCTCAGCAGGTAAATACACTTGATTCACTCACATCTGACAACATACAAAACTAAAAGCCACCAATTACCCTACCCTCTGTCTTGCCTTCACAGTTTCTCCCCTAGGAGCAGTTGGTCTACCCCCTTAATTCAACTTGTTCTCTTACCGTTCAGTCTTACACCCGCTGAGTTTTGCATGCCTATGACTCTGAATCTGTGTTCTTTAAGGTCAGCAGTTACCCACTAACTGCTAAATCCAGTGAATATTTGTTCTGGTTCTATTCCAGTTGCTTCTAGTACCGAGTTTTAACTTCTTTCCCAATTTTTATCCCTCACCCCTACCCTTTGGTATCATCCAGTGACTTGGCTCTGCTGGCTTATAGAAGTCTTTGTTACAAACTCTTCTCTGGCTCTTTCTTCTCCTCAAGGCCTTGGGAAGGCTCCTTAGACCAAGCTCAAGTCCTGTACTATTGACCTGCATGGGTGACACTCCAGTTATCACACCCTGGCTCTACCAAGGGGTAGCAGGCTATTTCTATTCTCTATCATCTCACTAAGTTACTTCAACTCCCATTGATAAGCTAGAGACTCACAAATTTACATCTCCAATTCTCAGAAGCATCTACCAGTGTCTCCCACAAGCACCTCAAACTTAACATGTCTAAAACTGATCATCTCATTTTCAACCCTCAAGTCTGCTCCTCCTCCAATATTCCCTTTCTTGATGAATGAATTTCTGGCCATCCAAACCAGTTGTGTTTTTGTTTTAGTTTTAGTACTTCTGCAGTACTCTTTTACTGTTCTCTTCAAACTCAGCACTCTCCAGTGCATTCCCTCTTCAGAAATCTGGGACTTGGCTTAGTGGGGCCTCATTTCTGAGCCACTAAAGCACCGGGAGGGCTGGACCTCCTGCTAAAATATCTGGACCCTTTCACTAAGCTTCTCCCAATTCTTCTTCCCAATTCGCAGGACCCTTTCACTAAGCTTCCAGTTACCATGAACCCAACCTCTTCTCTTTGTTCCCCCAGGTTCAGGGCTGGCAGCTGCCTCCTGCAGCTACTATGTTTGTGTTGCCCACTTGTCTCCTCTGCCTTTTCAGTTGCCTAGTACCCGTCCCACTGATTCCCCAATCCCTCACATTAAATTCTTTCTATTAACAACACTATCATGGTTCTTGTTTTATCTTCTTGTTATTTTTCAGGATCCTGGTTTTTGGAGTGCCCAAGGTCCACCAGTGTCAGCTCTAGCCACCCAGTGTCCACTGGGTTTTCCTCTAGTCTGAGCTTAGTACTTTAGACTTCCTGAGGATTCTGGAAGCTATGCAAGTATCCTTTCGATTCACTCCTTTTCTGCTTCAGCTAGCTCGCCTCAGTTTCTATATTTGTAAAGAAGTATCCTGCCTGGTATACACAACATGCTCTCTCATATCTCATGTCTTTCCCAATTTTGTCATTTATGAGAGTCCTAATTTTCATTTGTCCTCCTACTTATCTTCCAGGTGCTACCTCCTCTGCTCCCAAACAGATGTAGGTACTTCCATTGCAAAGAGGGCATATCTTTACAACAGCAGAGTTCATCTTGCACTCCTATCATACGTTAGCATGTTTTCTCCTCTAGTGGTAAACTTGAATTAATGAAGGAATAACTTTGAATTCTTCAACATTGCTCATGTTTAGTTGTAAATGTTTAGATATTTTCTTGTACAATGTGAATCATAACTATTAGTAGTCAAAACTCATCCTTCAGGGTCAAGCTATCCCAAAATTTCAGTATATAACATTTAGAAAGTTACAAGTATTTCTCTCAGATCTTAATCTTGTTTCTATCCTCTTCAGTATACACATTAGGTTAATATATTCACATATCTCCCTGGCATCTATGTTTATTAATCAAAATATTGAGTTCAGAAAAATTATAAGAAATTCAGAAACAACTCTTTTTATAATGTCCTGGGCATTATCATTTATCCATACTTATGATATTTATACACTGTATCTGTGCTGATGGTTCCTTTATACCAATAATATAGGGATCTGACATGACTTTTTCTATATCTGTGAGCGTCAACAATCCCAGAGTAGAGGAAAGAGTCTGTTCCATGGGCCATTTATGGACACGTTCTGTGTAGTTAGATGATATTTCTCTGTCCCTCCCCACTCTCACAATGCCCTATATAGCCATTGGTAGCCAACCGTGGGTGGCTCTGAAAGCTCTCCAGGGCTGGCAGCTTCCTTTTCCCTTTTATAATTCTGGTTTCTCCAACCTCTGTGACACTCTGTGCAGGCAGCTTCCTAGAGTACAAAGCTGATCCTTGAGCCAAGACATTGGAGTAGGTTCTACAGGCTATGTTAGAATAGAGCTTAAACCTATAAGCATTGGCACTCCTAAACCAGAGAGTTAAGAGAACTGATAGCCTTTTCAAAACTTATAATCTAGAGAGAGAGGTCTAAGGTGCACGTGCTTTAAGGGCATTCATTGACTAAAAGTTTATTAAACATTTACTGTGTCCCCAGAACTTTGCCCCTGCTTTCAAGTCTGAGCCCAAGTATCCCTGAATGGATTCATCACCTTCTTTACCACCCTAGTGTAAATGGAGGAAAAAAAATCTTTTGTTTCTGGTTTCTCTAGGAAAAGCAAATAGATCTATATTTTCTGGATAGAAGTGAGGTGGGGTTCATTCTCAGCCTTTTCCACCTATGGAACTATATTTAAACGAATGAAACTCTGAAAGACTGATTGGCACCCTGTCAGCCACAGAAAGGCTCAGAAAGGCTTTTCATTTCTCAACTAGAGAAATGAAAAAAATTTATTAGTTTTGAGAGGACTTAGAGTACAAATTTTGGAATTTTATGAGCACTATTCCGAAAGTCTTCCAATATTGGACTTTGTTGAGTTGATATGGAGCTCCTCATAGTCATATTCACAATGTAAATAATTTTGTTTATTGTGTCCCAACACATCTTGAATGAGAGAGTTACAGAAAATAATAGGATTGACTATATTCTCATTTGTTCTGTTTGCTGTATCTGGAGCATATTTCCATAATAAAATTTTCATGATTTAATTATAAGTACTTGTTCGCATTCTTGTCCCTTCCATTACTCTGCACCCTCATTGAGGGCTAGTGTGGAGCCTATTTATCTTTGTGTATTCAGCACCCAGCCTATTGCCTGACCCCTAGAAGCCACTCAATAAATGGTTTGTGAACACTTAAATAAAAATTTCTGGAAAAACAAGAAAGTTAGACAAGAGAACTCTTGCCTTCAAGTCTGAGTAGAGAAGAATCATACACTGCATAATTGGGAAGTTACTGAAAGGCAAGTAGTCATGCCCAAGACCGTATTCTGTCAGTTTGGACTATGAGGATTAAGGAATTCCAGAGAAGGAAAAGAACCCATTTTGGGGTTAAATTGGCCTGAGCAAGGTTTTATGGTGTAGAATACTGAGGTGGAACTTAGGAGATAGGATTTGAATTAACAAAAAGAGTGAGAGCTTTCCAGGTAGTGACATAAACTAAACAAGGTTATGGAAAATATTAATGATTGTATTATAAGTCTGTTGGACAGGGTAGTGAGAAAAAGGAACTTTCTCCTACTTGGAAATCCCTTCTATCGCCCCCACCCTGCCTTTTATAATATATGTTCCACCTTTTCTTCAAGGCTGTGTTTATAACTCACTTCCCTTCCCGGCTGAACCAGCCCTAATCTTGTTTCCTTCTAAGAACTATTTCTTTTACATTTTTTTCCTATGCCATCTGGCACTTATAGTACATTTAAGCAGGTGAAATTAGTGGAAAGAGGCTCCAAAAAATGAACACTTCATTAGTTTTAACTCTTCAACCTACTGGTTTGGTGACTTTGGCCAATCGTTATTTCTCTCTGTGCCTCAGTTTCTTGAATAATTTCTAAGGTCTTTACCAGACAAAATTTTTGTTTTGAAAAACAAAATTTTCTAAAATTTTTCTTTTGGGCCTTTTAGCAGCAAAAGTGAAAAATATCAGAAAAAGTTTCCAAATCCTATCAGTTTCCAAAACTCATAAACACTTTGTAACCCAGTCCATGTCTTATCCAGGTTCAGGAATTCTTTTGTAACCTTCTCTAGTTACACAGCATTCATTTAGTCTCTCATGTCAGATTGCCTTGCTTTGAATTCAACTCTACCACTTTCTGTTTGACCATGGCAAGTTGTTTAACCTTGCTTTCACAATACAGTAAATAGGGCTGTAAGAGTACCTACTCCATAAGCTGTTGTGAGGTTTAAAAGAGATATTGATGAAGAATTTAGCACATGGATTCCCGGAAGATAGCAGAAAGAAGTAATTTTCTGCCTCTTCCAGTTTGCTGAAAGAGTGTTCCAAGAATTAGAACTATCTCCGAAACCCCTTAAGCCATTAACTTTGCCATATTAACTTCCCCCGTATTCTTGGTCTTTCAATTTCCAAGCTGCTCTCTGCATACTTTTCAATAAGAAATGTTGTTTAGGGCTGCCTGGTAGCTCAGTCGTTAAGTGACTGCCTTCAGCCAAGGTCATGATCCCAGAGTCCTGGGATTGAGACCCACTTCGGGCTCCCTGCTCAGCAAGCAGCCTGCTTCTCCCTCTCCCACATGCCCTGCTTGTGTTCTCTCTCTCTCACTGTCTCTCTTTGTCAAATAAATAAAATCTTTAAAAAAAAAAAAAAGAAAGAAATGTTGTTTAACTTGCACAGGTATCAGTGGTGAGGAGAAATGAACATAGCAGGTATATTCAACTTCATTTTCTAGTTCTTTCACTACTAAAATGTAGAAGTATATCCCACAAGTACTAAAGTTGTGTTGCCCTATATTTAAGGCCCTTCAAATTAATCAACCCCAAATTAATGAGGCTGAGAAGTTAGGACTTAATTTAATAAGCAGAGAAAAATATATAAATTCTTAAGAGGTGAATAGACAAGAAAGTGATACCTTAGAAAAATTCAGCAGGCACTAGGGTATGAGATATACTAAATTTGAGGGGGAAAAAGAGATTTCTGTTTCACAAATGTATATATTCTGGTTATATCAGGTTGTGTTATTTTTGGAAACACTTAGAAAATATGATCTTATGCAAGTACCAAAATCTATTTAGTAGAGTTCCACTCTCAGAAACAAATTTAAAAAAGAGGGGCGCCTGGGTGGCTCAGTGGGTTAAGCCTCTGCCTTCAGCTTGGGTCATGGTCCCAGGGTCCTGGGATTGAACCCCACATCGGGCTCTCTGCTCAGCGGGGAGTCTGCTTCCCCCTCCTCTCTCTGCCTGCCTCTCTGCCTACTTGTGATCTATCAAATAAATAAATAAAATCTTAAAAAAAAAAAAAAAAAAAAGGAAGCAAGGGAGGGACAGAAGGACAAAAGGATAAAGGAAAATGGGAAAGAAGAAAGGAGGGAAGGAAGGGAGGAAGAGAGGAAGGGAAAGGAAAAAAAGGAAAAAGAGGGATCAAAGGTTGCCTTTTTGTGAAAAATCTATAGTGCTATAATCCCCTGAATAGAAGTTATAAACTGAAGTGTTAGTTTCTGACCTAACTAACAAGGTTTTCATATATGCCTAGGTTCCAGAATTCACATTAGTACTTTGAAGAGTGTGAGGTAAGGCTGTAAATCATTGTTTCAATAGCATTTCACTTTCAGAGGAGCAAACAGACTGAAACTTTTGAACTAATATGTTTTATATTAGTAACTTGTCACTGAAATACCTAGTGAGTGATATATATTTTAGAAACTAAGGCCAAAGCATAGCTGGTTTGGAGATGGAAAATAATTTAACCATTTTAGCAACTATCCACAATGAATACAATGAAGTTCCATTTTCCTTATCCAAAAACAAAAAAACGTAAAAACAAACTGCTTATGCAATCTAAAAACTTCTGGAAAATAATAAATTCATTTTTCGCCAAATATAGCATATTTTTAAAAACTGAATTCGCCATTTGAAAAAAAATTAATTTCTAGGAATTAATCACTTTTCAATTTTATTTTTATTCAATTGATTAAAGAATATGTTTATTATTCATAAATCCAAAAATGGAATATTTGTTACCTTTTTACAGTTCTATTTTTCATAATTATAATGAATTAAATGAGAAGTAGCACTTTCTCTTTTTTTTCTGAATGAAGATTATATGAGAAGAAAGTATTTGAAAAAGGAAACAAATGATGGATTTTCATAAAGAGGAGAAACCTGATAAATAAGAAAGGACTGGATGAATTAGTACTTTCAGCATCCTATTGGAGAGACATACTGCTGGTTCCTAATTCAGCTCTAAGAGAGAACAAAGGTCAGATATAAATTCCTGTGGTCCTGTAAAATGAACTGACATACAAATACACAAACGTGTATCAGAGTAATCATCTTGAGCTGAGGCAAACATAGACAAACATGGAAGAGGTCGTACATACAAGTAAAATAAGACTTTGTCCTCTCATTTTCCCTCCTACATTGCTGTTTTTATTGATACCCATATGTCTACTGTCTCAACTCTGGGCCTAGATACTATTTTCCTTCAGTTTCCCAAATGCTTTTGATGACTGTGCATATTTGAAGGCTCTTGGTTATAATGCACTATCAACAGCTTTGTGTGCACCTGCCATGTCTATAATGTCTCCGATGATGTATGCAATCCTCATGCCTCTGTTTAAAAGAGTTTATTCCTTTCAGGCCCCTTAAATGAACCAAATTTGCCCATGCAGAAATATTTATATAACTATGTCATACCTGGAAGGGACTTAGGGATCTCACTTGCAACTTTATTGAAGATGAGCTCTCATGGCCTAAGAAGGTAGAGCCAATTGCCCGAAGTCTGAGTAATTTACTGGCAGAGGCAATATTGCCAACCTATGTTCTCCTTCTATTGTAAGTTATTTTTTTAATTTACATGAAAAATTAGTTAAATTGTATTATGGCTTCATGTCTTCAAGCTGGAGTACATAGCATTTAGGAACACATGAAAACAATTT